>JAHWFO010016570.1:0-25747 GCA_023313115.1 Rhysida immarginata
TATCGAGAATAAATAAATAGTAAATGCAAAGATGTAAAAATGAAAATATAAAAAAAAATTAGTAAATAAAATAAAATAACAAACATGAGTAAGCTTACGTAAAAAGACAATTTACAATTAAAAACTTAATAATGTTTTTTTTTCTTTACTCTATCACAGCTCTCTAATCATGTAGGCTGTGATTCTGCATACTTGGTTGCATTTAAATAATCTTATTCTGTTATTAGTTTCTTCATTTCGTCCAACTTACTTTGTTAATTTTCACACGGATTTTCATTTTCTTTGCATTTTTATAACTTTTAGCACGCCTTTATCTTGTTCATTTTGGGGTTTTTTCCCACCTCTTATTTTACAATTTTAAAAACATTCTAATTTTGTGCTCTCTGTAATTATGTTTGTTCTATAATGTTTTCTAATTGTTATTTCATATTTCATATTTGTATATGTACCATCCAGTGGTGCAAAATAACTTGAGATAACTATTGGTCTCCCGACTCAATAGATTACATAATGTGTATTAATCCCCATTTTTTGCTAGTTTTTTTTTAATTTTAAATGGTATATTTTATTATTTTTAATTATTATTATGAAAATACACTAGTTTCACGTTTTTCTTTTATTTGTCCAAGAAAATAGATTTTTTTAAGCTTCTACCAAAAACCCAACCTCTCAATGGAGAGTACCAATACTTTTTCTTAAGTAATTGAGATATTTTCTTCTAATTATTTTACTTTATGCATTCTAATCTGTAATTATTCTCCTGTCATGACATATGTAGTAAAATATAAAAATCATCTTCATTAAAATCGTTAACATCGCAAGATCACTTATAAAAAACATCAAGCACATTAAAAACGATGTTAATCTGCACACAGTATCCAAGAAATACTACGATTGTCCAATTTTGTTCAATGGTAAGCGGAACAAACGTAGTGGAATCGCAATGCAGTGGAATCATGGCACTCAAATGCCCGAACCTTCTTCATCCCACTTGCTGGACTGTTTTTTCTTTTCTATTTCAGAAGACTTTATTTTTCGAAATAATGATAATTTAAAACCAATTAAACCTAATAAAGCTGACTCTTCAATTAATCTTGTATTAAATTTATCTTCAGCTGCCATTTTCTGGTTGCGCCATCTCCTATCAATAATGTTAACTTGGACCAAAATTAGAACCAAAGTATATTAGGATGAATTGAGATGAAATATCAGATCGTATTTTTGTATTTATTTTAGAAACATATCAGTGTTTTTCCGACGAAGATTCTCTGAAAGCTCTTATTTTCCTATTTTCCTCTTATTTTAGTTATTAGGTATTAGGCAACCGTTTTCAACGTCGGAGTTACTTAAGCTATTTCTATTACGCAGCCTGTGAAAATGACACGTCATAGGTGAAACCACGCCCACAGAGCCCAAGTCTGTAGAGTTGCCGAAAGTGCCCGGCCAATCAGGAGTAATTAAAGCACTAGATAATAGATAATAAGTATTATCTAGTGCTTTAGGAGTAATGTACGTGTTGCGCCCTCTTTTGTCGGTTTTTGCAGAGGCCTAATATCTCGAAGTGCAAGGCCATGATGTAAGATGAGCAGCGATTCAAAGCGTAGTTTCTGATGACCTGAGTGAAATGTTTAAACTATAAGGATATAGGGATGCAACATCGAATCAAAACATCGATTTTTGTCTGTAGTAGTATTTTCAGTAGAAAATTGAATTTCAAAACCAACGTTAAATGAATATAGCTTCAATTGCTACACAAAACAAAATAGTTTCAATTGCAAGAACGATAATTTCAGTGAAGTTATTTCAGTAACATCGGAATAAAATCTTCGATAACATCGGAAGGAAAACATAGATACATCGTAACAATAACATCGATGTTTAAAAAATGTAATCTCTTGCGTCTCTAGTGTAAACCACTGCTAATGCTAGAGAAAATGAGTTTTGCCATTTAATATTACTAGTATTAATCAGTTTCTGCCATACTTAACCATAGCGTAATGTGGCTAGATTGATTTTTTTTTGATTGAAACTTTCAAGAACGAGAATAAAGAGCGAAAAAAAATCATTCAATGACGAATTTACAAGATTACGTAATTTAATAAAATAATTTTACTAAAATGAATTTCTCTTTCAGTTTGATTTGTCTAATTTTTAGTATTTCATTTTTATCTTGTTTAGTTCCACTTTGCACTTTTGTGTAATTTTTTTTGTGTAATGGAAATTTGTTATCGATTTGTTAACACTTGTTTTCTTGCACTACGTAAATGAAAAGAGCGGGGTTTGTTTTGGTTTTTTTCCAAGATAAAAATCATCAAAGACAATTCCTAATTATAGTTTAGATTCCATTCATTATCGGTTAGGTGACAAAAAAATCGAGTCTAATATTTTACAATTGGAGATAAAATTTTTATCATCTTTTTTGCATATCCTATACAAGTGATATAAAAATTATTTATTTTCATATATAAAATTATACAGATGTTCAATAGTAATACAAAGTTATTATTACAGGAGAAGAAATACATAAATTTAGAATTAAACTCAGGTAAACCAAAACATGATGACAGAGGTGAATAATGATGAGATTCAGGTTACGGTCAGAAATGGTAAGCTGTCTAAGTAACTGAATTAAACAAACTTCTTCAATGACTTTATATAAATGATGAATAAATCAATATATTCTTGAAATCTACAAGCCACCTTAAAACAACGTACAGAATCAATCGAAAGTTTCCAGCTACTTCTATATTCTTTTAAACATTGTCACCGACGTGTGACTGCTCACTGCTGCCAAATAAATGTCATATTTAAAATTGCTTAAAAATCTCGGTTTTTGAAAATTAAATTCAAATGAGAGCATCCTAAAATTTTTTCAACAAATTTAAATTAATCTGCATTAAAATTAATATAAAATGAAAGTCATTTACTTAATAAATAAGAAAATGATATTGTTTATAAATGATTAGATAAATGTTCTAGTCAACGGTTTCATTTATATTAATTATAATTATATCTAACATTACCTAAATTGTCTAATTTTATGGATAATATGAATTTATGGAACAACTAATTATGCAAAAATTATTAAATCTGACAGGTCAAAATATGAAAAATGAAGTAATAAAAATTTCTTTTTTAAAATAACGGAAAGCTCAACTTGCTTAAAAATCGTCGAATTTCAAGTAAAATCCTTATTAAAAAAATAAACAGAACTTTTAATTACTTAGCGTTTCATTTAGGCGTTTATTTAAAATAAAAAACTAACACAGGCTATAAATTAAGTATATTTTATTACAAATGCTATATAAAATTTCAACTTTTATAAAATTTGTGCAATTTTTGCTATTTTAACTTGATTGGATTTTCTTATGAATTTACACGACTTTATAGCTAATATTTTCTTCACATACTTCATTATTATTATGAACATTGATTATGTTTAGTTATTATTAATATTTTGTTCGAAGCCATTATTATTACAGCAGTTTTATTACTTGTAATAATGTAATTTTTCCAAGTTTGTAGCACTAATTGTAAAATCTGCGATAAAATTACATGAAATAAACTAAAAAACAGCGACGCGAGCAGAGCAGAATGAGTAAAAATGCTTGAAGAGGGTGAGGAAAGGGGTCGAGGCATCGAAAAGCATCACGCATGTGATCTAGTATATTTAATAGAAATGTGGAGTTTCTTGAATTGCAGATTGTCGGCGTCATTCATCCTATCTCATATTAGCTGCTCGATGGGAAGATAAAAGTGCTGAACATGTAGCATTTCTCTACGATGCATCTTCGCGATGCGAAGCGAGTTCACCATGTTGGCTCTTCGACGTTATTCTGAAATTGGAGTGGAAATCTGAAACTGAAACCTTTTTTTCTTTTGACGCTTCTGATTGGTGGGAGGAATTCGAGAATTAGCCGCTAGTCATTTTTCCATGTCATTACACTGCAGGCGCCATTACTATGGTAGTCTGAACTAATGATGAGCTAAGTCGTGATTCCACGTTCACATTGGGCCAATCGATGATCTGTGAGGGGTGTCCGGATATTTTTGATCATATAGTGTATAAAGAAGAGTGTTGTTTGTGTGTGTTTAATACAAATCTACAGTTTTATTCCAATCTTGATAAAACTTTGCACACATGATATTCATGGATATGGCAAGGCATACTAATAAGAGGTATCGCATGACCAACAGTGTAAGACAAAGTTTGCATTACCAATGGTATCATCACACAATTCACCATTATTCAACAATGGTATCATCACGCAACAAAGTTTGTGCATACAAATAAGCTTGATTAAGCCATGTAATGAAGATTCATTCCACTGCGAATTATAAAACAAAACTGATTTGTAACAATGATAGAATTCCTGTTGTTTGGACTTTTCTTAAAATTGGTAGTTCTTAGAACATAACAGTTACTTGAAAATCTTTAAAAATGAACAGTAACTGCAGATAATGGAGAGTTAGCAGACTATTGAGAAACTGAGCAATTAACCCAGTGATTGTAGAAGTTCCCACGCGGCTGTCGACGATGCAAGCATGTCTACTGAGGAAACTGCGATTGCTAGACCACACAAAGGGATGAAAGCCCATCATGTGCAACCAATACCACCCAAGTAGAGAGTATTTTCGTCGAAGTTACTGTTGCCATGTATTTCCACATCAACATCGGGAAATTGATGTTTCAATCTTCGAAAACTTAATAATTATATTAATAATACTGTTGCCATGGAAACCGATGTAGTGATGATGCAACAATATTTGCAAGATGATGCAATGATAAAACATTCATTTCCAAGAATTATTAATTATGAGCAGGAAATGTGTATAATAGCACGATATGGATAGAGTAGCCTCTCTCGAGATGATACATGTCACCCTTCTGCACCCGGCCGGCCAGGTGGCCGAGAGGGCTAGGGCGTAGGCTTTCTATAGCAGCTGCCACGTAAGTTGAACGACGGGATGACGTCATTTCTAACGCCAGCCAATAGACGTTAACGGGAAGTAAATCGCTTAGTTATTCCATGAAAGCATCCGCTTTCGTTTTCGAAACATTGTTTTCGTATTTATATTTAGTTTCCATTTTCGTTTTTTTTTTTTTAAATAGATAAATGAAATTAATAAATTAATAAATTAAAAAATGACGCAGATTATCGATTCGAAGGCAATTTGTTTTATATTATGACTTTTAATAGGCTTTCCACGTTTCAACGATTTCTCCGCCTTTACTATAGTAGAACAAGTACATCATGGTTAAAACCCAGACAAAGCAAATTGATGAGACGACTTACTGCGCATGTCAAAAAGATCGTTCAACTTACGTGGCGGCTGCTATAGTTCTCGAGTTCGCCTGGTCGTGGGTTCGAATCCCGCCGTGGGCATGGATGTTTTTGTCTCGGACTGCGTACAGATATAACTTGTGTAAAATGCGCAAAATGACTTTAGTAGTCGACGCCAAAATTTCTAATACACCCACACACCCTTCTGCACCCTAACAAATAGTCAGAAGATGTGTGTGTTTGGGATACACGAACAGTGTAGAAACTTCCAGACAGGATTAGGTATATAAAGAAGCCGGTCAGCCTCGGGCGACAGTTTACGACATAACCGATAACAAGGCATACATCAACTCGATTCCTCTATCAACAAGCATACTGTATTATGCAGTATAATAATCCTTTGAAGGATACATGTTAATTCATATCTATCGAAATGCCATCGAGGAAATGAATGAGTATTGGTTATAGAAGACAACAAGTTATTACGAGGCTGAGTCAAATCGAAAACCTCTCTCATTGCGATGAGACCCGGTACGCATGCGCGTGGACTCTCCCGCCAACAATTGGCGTTGGTCCCGCGTCTCCACGTGATCCAGCGGCGCCATACGGACGTTTCCAATATGGCGGCCCCTCTGGTAGAATGCACCAAAGAAGAGCAGCATGGAGTGATCCGTTTCCTACACAGTTGAAGGCACGAAACCAATAGAAATCCATCGACGCATGTTGGACCCGTATGGTGCTGTATGTGTATCGCAGACTCAGGTGTACGAATGGTGTAAGAAATTCAGCAGCAGCACAACACGTTTGGCGGACGCGCCGAGGCCAAGCCAGGCACATCGTCTTGTGACAGACGAGGCGATGATTCTGCAGGATAGACGGGTCACCATCGATGATATTGCAACGGCATTACAGGTCATTCATGGCTCTGCTCAGCATATTGTCCATGATGAGCTGAAATACCGGAAAGTGGCCGCAAGATGGGCCCCTCGTCGGCTGACGCCCGAAATGGAAGAAGAGGCGAGTCGATGCCTGCCAGGAGCTGCTGCGCCGCTACGAATTTGAAGTTGACACCTTTTTGGAGCGGATTGTGACTGAGACGAGTCCTGGATCCATCACTACCAACCACTGATCAAGCGCTCCAGTAAGGAATGGCGGCACTCGACAACACCAAAGCCGAAAAAGTTCCGCAGCCAGCCATCCGCAGGAAAGGTTATGCTGACCTTGTTCTGGGACCACAAGGGTCCCATAGTGGAACATTACATGGATAAGAGCAAGACGGTGACCAGCCCCACCTCTAGTGAATTGGTGCGTGACATTCTGAATCCTGCTATACGCACCAAGCGCCGCGGAATCCTCTCAACAGGCGTTCTCATCCAGCATGGCAACGCGCGACCTCATACGGCTCGTGCGACCGTGGTGACTATCTAGGACTTTCGTCTGGAGTGCCCCCACCCCGTCCTCCTTACTCTCCCGACTTCGCGCCCTCCGACTTCCATATCTTTGGCTCACTAAAGGACTCCTTAGTGGCCACAAGTTCGCGACCGACACGGAGGTGAAACAGGCGGTGCATGGGTGGCTGCACGAGCAGCCAAAAGATTTTTTTTCCTGAGGTGTCCATGCTTTCTCGACTCGGTGGCGGAAATGCATCGAAAAGCAGGGGGGGGGGGGGGCTACATTAAAAAAAAGTGTCCTTTTTGCTCCAAAAAGGAGCTGTAAAAAATATTCCCGGTTTTCATTTGACTGAGCCTCGTATAGAATAAAAACAATACCTTTCCGTTTTCGCCGAGACGGGAAACGAAGTAATTTTTTTTGAAGAATTCGAACCTACAATATCAAGGTTGTTGAACATACCATGTGGCCAACACGTCAAAATAGCTTTGCCAAAATGTAATTTTTTTTATTAAGAACTAGCTGGCGTACCCGGCGTTGCCCGGGCTTCGCATAGAGTGAAGAATGTTAGTTTGTTTCACTTAAACACCTGCAACTGTTTCGTGTATATAAAAAAGACTTGTAGAAATTTTGGATTTTCACCTGAAAGGGGAAGAAGTAATCAGCTTTGTGCTAAATCTTCCCTGTACCTTAAAGTAGGCATGAAAACATCTTCTTGCACTATGGATGACGCGCCAAACCATGTCATTTGAAAGCTTGAATTGTATGCCCTTATATTTTTTAGGAAACGTTTGGAATCTGCTGTGTTATGTTGCGTACATTTTTTGATCTTAAGAAAAAAGGTCTTTTACCCTCAGGCAATGTACGCCTCAATTGTTTCTATACCTCTCTTCCTTCCCTCGAGTGGTGGTAAATTTTTTTTTTTTCTTTTTATATTCTGGTTCCCATGTAATGGACAACCCCGATTATAGCCATTCGTTGCCTGATGACAGGTATTTAAGCTTAGTGCTTGACTTTAACTCTTGTTTAGCTCGACCACTTGGAAACTTCTTTTGCACTGTGGCCCCCGCCTCAAAAAATAATTAAAGGGTACACATGCCGTTTTTTGGTAAACGTTGTACTTTTTTCAATGGAGCCTTGATCGTTTTCCCCGATTCACTTACTCGAGACATGTTGTACTCGTTACCTTGCCTGGCCAGGCTATTGCCAAAATTAATCGGAATATGGATATGACAGGGTTGCCAGATCGCGAAAACGAAAACCTTCAAACACAATTCCAAAAACCTTCAGTTTACCTTCAATCCCGAAATTATCGATACCTCGATATGTTATCGATAAAATCACTGAATCAAAATCAAAACAACGTTACTTTCGTTAAGAATGTGCAAGTAATGAAATCTATTAAAAATAATATGAAATACAGCAAATTTATTTATCAAAAGATTTCAAAACTAAGGAACAATAAATAAATAAAATTCACAGAAATCATGAAATTATAAAATGCTCCAAAATAAAAAATATGCAAACGTTATATTTCGTAAAATTATCATGTGTTATTGAGTGACCTCAAAATTTCAATTACTGCTTCGGGGTCGCCAAAAACAACTTCTGAATCACTTTTGGAATTAATGTTACTTTTGTAAATGTAAACAACGTCGCTTTTAAACTTCGTTGTATGCCTTGAAATTTACACAAGTTTCACCACGCCAAGCGAGACCATGCTTGATCTGAAGGATAACTTCTGCCGTTTTAACTAGACGACGATTTCGCAGCTTTGATTTAACAATATTCATATGAGAAAATAATCTCTCCACTTCTGCATTTGATAATGGAAGAGTACACAAGGTTAAAACGAGTGAACATATCAATGAAAAACGACTTTCCCCGATGCCATTTTTATATTGTATCAACTGGGTCCGAAATTGGGCAACATCATTTGGATACTTATTACTAGCATCTTCACAACGGGTAATGAATGCAAAACTTCCCGTTCACATTGGTAACTGTTTGTATCAATAATATGATGAAAAGCTGCTGCTATTTCTTCAATGTTTTCATACAAATTCAGTTTATAAGGAGTAAACTTGTCAAAAGACAATAAGAGATTGAGATTGCTTGGTAATCCCACACGAATTTCGTTTATAAGACACAGCAAATACGTCTTACAGCGTTCCATAACTTCTAAAACTGTTTCTTTGGGTATAGTGTCTGCAAATAAGTTAACTTTATACCCAAAATTCATTCCAGCCGTATGCATTATACAGGGTGTCCAAAAAGTCTGGTAACATTGCAGATATCTCAAAGCTGCCAGGTAGGCGAGATCTGATGAGTGGGGTTTATAGGTAATAGGGGGGGTGGGGAATTCATTGCCGCACTCAAATTTGACTTTGACCCCCAAATTTAAAAATTTTCTCAAAATCTTTCAAGGGGGAAGGGTGTGATTATTTTTTTTTAGACTAATATGGTGTTGCTCTACAGGGTAGCAATCAGAAATTTTCTCTATCTTTAATAGTTTTCGAGTTAGCAAATGGATGACCTTAAATTTAGGGGTCAAAGTCAAATTTGAGTGTGGCAATGAATTCCCCACTTCCCTATTACCTATAAACCACACTCATACCAAGTTATATCTATCTAGTTATATAGCTTTGAGATATCTACCAAGTTACCAGACTTTTTGGACACCCTCTACAATATTCACCATGGAGGTTTTGCTCAGATACTCAGATGAAAAACAGGCAGTCAAAAATTATCACAGTGCTCCCTAACAGCATTGTGAAAAACCTTCAGTTTTACCTTGAGGAAAATTTAAAAATTTTTTTACCTTCAAAAAACCGCAACACATCAAATAAACCTTCAGTTTTGAATGTAAAACCTTCAACCTGGCAACGCTGGGATATGAGAGTTTTGGAAAACTTTCGGCTATACATGGGTCATTTAGTGCTTATTTTTTCTTATCTATGAATTGGGCTTTTTGAGCTTTCACACGCGTTTCAAGTAGACATTCCAAAACACTTCGAAGAGTTAAGGTGGAGGAAAAAGTTTTCATTTAAGATTATCCGCTTTAGAGTTTAGGACAGTCCACGTAACGGCTTTCTTGAATTTTTATATTTTTTTCCTTATTTCCTTTCGAAGTAAGAAGCGGGATTACCGTGGCGAGCTTATGTCTCCTTAAACCATTCTTTTTCCCCTTAGCGTTATTTTTTATTAATGTTCTCTTTATACTCGAATAAAGGGTTGTGTGGCTGTTAAAATTATATGAATGACTTAAGGTAAATTTAATAATTGTTTTAGAAGGAAAAATTAGTTAAAAAATATTTCTACTTTGTAAACCCAGAAGTTGATTGTTATAATGAATTTGCTCTATACGGTTTTTTTTTTTGTTTTTTTTTTTTTGCCTCTTCATTGTTACATCGGCGATGTTTTTGTCGTGAAGGATTTTCGTTTACTAAGAGTAAGAATCTACAGCGATTTTATATGCAGCGTTTGGTTCATTGACCTAACTCTAGATTTTCTTGATGAGTGCTATGTGCTGCGCTTTCTCGAAGCGATTTTGTCGTTGCCAAGCAGTCATGAAGCGGGTAGTTTCCCTCGTGACTTCCGATTAAAATCTCCTTAGCTACGTGAGTACTTACTTACTTTTCAAACCCGCTTATCCGTTAGGGTCGCGGGGACAGCAGCCCTATGGAGGATCTCCAGCGATCGCGATCTTCCGCCATCAGGCGCATGTCCTCCCTGGTAACATCCAAGCGACTCGAACCCAGATTCTCCATGTAGTCTAGCCACCTGGTTCTAGGCCGACCCCTTGGTCTTTACCCACCGGCTTGGAAAATAACAACTGCCTAGGAAGACTAGTTTGCGTTGGCATCCGTATCACGTGGCCATACCAGCGTAACTGAGATCTCTCGATGCGGAGAAGTAGCGGCTCAACACCTAAAGATTCCCTTATCGTGCTGCTGTACACTCTATCTAGAAGGGTAACACCTGCCACACCTCTCAGAAATCTCATTTCGGCCGCTTGTACCCGCGATCGCACTCTTTCGGTCATTACCCAAGCCTCATGACCATAGGTGAGAATGGGGACAAAGATAGATTTGAAGACGGAGAGCTTGGCTTTGTTACCCAGCTCGCGTTTCGTTACCACGGATCGCCACAGTTCACGTCTGACACAGCTTGCTGCACCGATCCGAGCATCCAATTCTTTCTCTTGCCGTTCATCCCTCGTGAATGCAATCCCGAGATACTTGAATTTCTCCACCTGTCTCAATGAGGCTCCCCTAACATGGAGAGCGCACTGAGCAGGCTGTCTTGAAAGGACCAGAACCTCGGTTTTAGCCACACTGATCTTCATCCCAGCTTCTTCACATTTGGCTGCAAACCGGTCTAGTGCATGCTGAAGGTTCGTGCGAGAAGACCCAAGCAGGACAAGGTCGTCAGCAAAGAGCAACCTCTCCACTAGGCAGTCGCCCACACAAACACGCTCGTCGCCTCGGCTGCCCCTGTCTATCCAGTCCATAAAGATAATGAACAAGAGGGGCGACAGTACGCACCATTGGTGGAGTCCAACACCCACGGTGAACGGTCTTGACTTAATGCCATTTATCCGGACCACATCTCAGAGCTTTCGTACAGAGACATGATAGCAACCAGTAATTGCCCATCCACTCCATACTCTTTGCAACACTTGCCAGAGCTTCTCACTTGAGTACTCTAATTCTATTTGGCCTGCATCGAACATATTCCAGCCATTACTGAGGTACGAATGATCGCAAGGTGAAGCGTGCTGTTTGCCGATCGTAACTGTACCTGTGCAGAGAAGCGACGCTCGTTCTTCCTTCTGTTTTCAGTGATTGCTGTCATGAATTTTGGTCAATTTAAAAGTTCGAAAAGTATGTGTTGATTGCTCCAATTTCAGGCCTCCTTCATTTCTCGTCAAGATGTCCTTGCTATTCAGTTTGTTTGGTGGACCCTGACTTCTGCTTTGGATTTAAACTGCTTAAATGTTAATTTCCCTTTGTTTTGGAAATATATTCATTTAATGTATTTATTTATTTATTTATTTTTCTTACTGCTACAGCCATTCTACTAGCGCCTCTCGCCTCGTCTTCTACCCACCTGGTATGCCTATTTTTTCCTTTGTTTCGTCTTCGTCCTTTACGAGTCTTGACGTCTTCCCAACGACCCTTGTTTTGTTATTTGGTGTACTTCGTGTCGTTTTGGGTGTTTTTAGGTGAGGTGCGTCTAGTAAGTTTTTAATTTTTAGTTTTTTTTGCTTTCCTTATTATTGTATTTTTTATTTTTTTTTGGTTTAATTTTTTTGCCTATTTTAATTTGTCAAAATTTAACCTACTTTTCCCCTTTAAACTGGCAATTTGCTTATCATGTAGGTTTTGTTATGTTTTTTCTTTTTTTATGCTTTCTTGAATGCAAGTGTGCATACCTTCCGAATTTAAATATCCTCAGTTTCTTTTAAATATCCCTTTGTGAGCGTTCAGTGGAACAGCGGATATTCGTCACGGATCGAATTATCACTGAACAATTTTTGCTTTTTGTTCTAAACACTGGTTATCCAGTCATACTTCAGTTTGGGTTTTTTTATTCACCAAGATATCTAAAAGATTATTCTTGGACATATAAATATTACTTTTTTTTACCCTTTTATTTTCCAATTATTGGATTAAGTACAATTGAATTGCGATTGAACTTTTCTCTTCTTACCAGTATTTGTAGTGTTCTCGGACGAAGTAGCTTTCACCCTACCACTTCCTGAAAAATTGTTTGACATCAGCCGACTTCTGTGGAAAAATTCACACCGCTCATCACTCGAAGTCCATGCTTTTTGGCTATATTATTGGGTGCTGTTTAGACAACTGTTCGCTCCGAGTGTCCGCTCTGTAATCAATCGCCTGTTACCATTTTTTTTTCTTGCCTTTTATTTTATTACAAGAAAAAAAAAAGGAATATTTTAATCTGGTAACATTTTTGCACGCCAGATAATTAAGATAACAGTGGATTCTTTGCAAAGTATGGTAGGTTGTTTTATACATAATGGAATTATACAGTGTAGTGAAGAACGTGGTCCCCACCGTTATGTGACCTTTTGAACCGCAAGTAGTTCACCGATTTTTTCCACCAACGAACTCGGGCAAAACTCGAATGGCGACAATGGAAGTCGAAAATTCGAAAGCGTTCGAGCGCTAGAACACCAACAGAGAGACGGACGCACATTGCGCAGACATAAGTACGTATCGGCCCTGAAAAAATAATTAAAATAAATAAATAGTGAGTAACATGGTATAGAGCAGGCTTTTATTTTTTTTAGGAATTCACATGTGAAAGAAAGCAATTTGACATTTCTAGTACATTGTGGTTGAATAAGGATAATAAAAGATTGAAGAGAATGAACAAAATGAATTTTATAACTGGTCGCCACAGAAAATGCTTAATTCTTGTGTACACGTGTTTCGTGTCGATATTTACCTGATCTAAATCGAAATTTCTTGTTGCAGTGAGCACAAGCGTAGGGCTTTACACCCGTGTGAGTGTGCTCATGGTCAATTTTGTGTGAACGTCTTATAAACGTTTTTTTGCAATACTCACAGTGGTAACGTCTATCTGCAGTGTGCAGTCTCTCGTGTGTGTCTTTATTTGATAGCCGATTAAATTTTTTATTGCAGAAGTCACATACAAAAGGTTTCTCTCCTGTGTGAACTTTTTCATGAACTTGTTTATTAGATTTCTGTGCAAATGCTTTATCGCAGTAGCTACATTTAAAGGGTTTTTCTCCCGTGTGAATTCTTTCATGCATTATCTTTTTTGACGCGCGGGAAAAAGTTTTGGGACAATAATTACATCTGTATACTTTCCTTTTGTTACGAATTTCTTGTACTTTATTCTTTTTAAGAGTCTCGTTGATGATAATAGCACGAACATTGCTCTTATTTATTGAATCATCAATAGCCATTTGTTTTCCCTCTGTGTCAAGACTATGGGAGTTAGACTTTTCCTCATGACTTGAACCTCTTCTGTCTTCATCTTTAGAAGAAACTTGGTTAACCGAATCTTCATCCCCGTTTGCTTCCAAGTCCATTTCTTGCTCTTCAATCTCAGCGATGTTTTCCTGGTAAAACAGCATGTCATGGTAGGCTGCTTGTGCATTGTCGACAATTCTTTCCTTTTGTAGGCTCAGAACTTCACCATGTTCCGAACAGTTCTTCAGAAAACCGTCGTCTGTCACTAGTTTTTCAGACGTATACGCTACACCGAAGTCAACAATGCAAGGTTTAATCTGAACATTATCGAAAGAAACCAACTGTATCCGCTCGGTTTCCTGTACGGTCTCTGTTACGTTTGCTGATAAGCATGAGCGTTTCTCGCCATGGCCAACTTCCTTTTGGTTGAAGTCTAAATTCGAGTTGTTCTTAATCTCGCTGCTCTTTTCGTAGAACATGAGAACGATCGGTTGATTTGCAGGTGGATCGACTTTGTATCTGATGAAGTTATCACACTCCTCCTGTGTAACCGACGATCTACCCTTTATGATATTCTCGATGGTTACAAACAGATCGTACAAGATACGTTTGTTATCCTTTACATGCTTCGAGAACTTGCAGCTCGCCATCTTCTCTTTGAATTTTTCCGAATCGAGCTCGTCAAGGAAGTTGGGCAAATTTACATTTCTTCCAGATATGCCTGCAGAAAAAGAAAACAAAGAGAAATTGGTTATGGGCTTCTGCAGATGAAATTTTTAGAGTTTAGCACTCATTCATAGTTCACAGCATCCAGGGTGGGTGGCGCGGAAACGTGCATTTTTCTAAGGGCGCGTTTTACATTTTACTGAATCTGTCGTTAGTTCATGTTTGTGAGGAAGGTTTGGCTGGGCGTGTTAACTTTACCTTGCAGCAAATTCACTTCTACTCACTCCAAGTATGAAAAGGAGTAGAAGTGATTTTGCTTGCAGCCATGTCGAACGATTTAAATCGGAAATTTAACTGGACACGACCACTCCATCTTTGGTTGAAACTAAAGTCCCATACGAAGAGCACTTGCATGTTTTTCTACGTCCGAGTAATTTCTTTCCAACTATTTCTCCATGGAAATGAAAGGTGCAGAACTGAACAGAACTCAACACTAGAAAACCTAATCTCCTGCATGGAAGGCAGCAACAACGCTAGAGAACACCCGTCAATTCAATGAATATGTATTTAATATATTTAGCTCTTACAGGCGCCCTACAACGTGTGTTTTACTCTAGAGAATAGTAGTAGTAGTAGTAGACTATGCTTCTTATTAATGGTGTTAAGCGTTTCCTATTTGTCAATAATAGAAGCGAATAGCCACGACCATTGCGTTAGGCCTACTTTGGGAAACTGTAGAGCAAGCGGCGGCGTTCTTTCGGCTTTGAATTTCTGCATAAGAACCAAACTAGACTAAAAAGTGTGTTTGCATTTTAAAAACTAACTCTGTAATATCGTTTGTAATTTTACAATTTGCAAAAGAAGTTATGGTTAAAGTTCAGAGTGGCGTCCCCAACTTCACGGACGTTTCACGGACGGCCCCGTCGCGTTCAGGCTCAGAAATTATTATGCAAATTTTGTTTACCAATAGGCAAATAATTTACCTGATTTTAGGAACTAATTTATTCATAAAATCATGCTGAAACAATTCATGAAATCCCCGTCAGCGCACATGAGATCCCGGGCGGCCATAATGCCAACATGGAGGATGGCGTGTGTCTCTTTCTCCTCACAAGGCGGCAGTGGCGTACACATTTGCTGCCATTTGTAAGATTGCAAGACATTTTGCTATCAACTTACTTGCTCCGCAGGAAGCAAAATAAACAGAAAATTTACAAAAATTTTAAAAATTAACCCGCGTTAATCAACGAAGGGGATTTTAAAAATTAAAAAATAAAAAAATTAAATAAAAAAAATTTTCAATAAAAAAAAAAAATTAAAATTTTCAATTTCTATATTTTTCAGAGTTTTAACACAAGAAAATTAAGATTGCAAGAATGCATTTTCTTATTCCGCAGAAGCAAAATAAACAGAAGACATAAAAACGTCAGAAAGATTTTTATTAGTAATTAATCAACAAAAATAATTTAAAAAGTGATTGAAAAACAACCAGTACAGAAAATTAAAAATCCTAATTTACAATTTCTAAATTTTCAGATTTTTCTTTAGAATTTTTCACTATTTATTAATTAATATCGGAGGAAATGGCGTGAAAAAATCCTCCTATGACCATTTATCGAACATTGTTGGATTAGAAAATAACAAATATTTAGTACCAAAACAATTCATATTGTATAGTTTACTATTGTTTGCGCGTCCATCTTTAATGCACTTTCTGAATATATTTAGAATTTTAAAATTCCCCTTTGTTGATTAATTTTAATTTTTAAAATCCCTTTTGTTGATTAACGCGGGTTAATTTTTAAAATTTTTGTAAATATCCTGTTTATTTTGCTTCCTGCGGAGCAAGTAAGTTGATAGCAAAATGTCTTGCAATCTTACAAATGGGAGCAAATGTGTACGCCACTGCCGCCTTGTGAGGAGAAAGAGACACACGCCAACTACATCCTTCATGTTGGCATTATGGCCGCCCGGGATCTTATGTGTGCTGACGGGGATTTCATGAATTGTTTCAGCATGATTTTATGAATAAATTAGTTCCTAAAATCAGGTAAATTATTTGCCTATTGGTAAACAAAATTTGCATAATAATTTCTGAGCCTGAACGCGACGGGGCCGTCCGTGAAGTTGGGGACGCCACTCTGAACTTTAACCGAAGTTATTTACCTTGATTTTCCAAGGAAATGAGGTAAAGCTGCTGCAGTCTCGATCTCCGGACTCAGTAACGAATGCAAAGCAAAGAACGTCAATGGAAAGCAATGATCGATTCGGCTGCGTCTCAAACCCAATCTGGCTCTATGGGCGCTACGCTCCAAGTGGCTACGGAAGTAACTAATCGATCATAATACATCGATTTCTTTCGCTCCGCTGTTCGCTCTCATCCAAATGGACAAAATAAAACCAACATCGTCTGTATTGAAAGTTGTTTTAAAACAAACGGATGTTGATAAAACAAATTCTGGAAACGTTAATGGTGTGTAAAACCTTTAATTTATTTGAGTAAACACTATCATAAATGTGAAATATAAACATAGCATCAGATCAGGGTGAATAGCTGAAGATTGTTAAAAAAATTAAATGAAGAAAAGAATTATTAAATTAAAAAAATCTTATTCTATTTTTGTGTAAGCATTCTCACGGCACCGAATATTTTATTGATGCAAACTAAATGAAATCCTTTTTTGAACATTTTTAAATGTACATTACGTTTTATTCCTCTGATCTAGCATGCAAATTAATTGAAAGCTATTAAACATAAACACAATATTAATAATAATGAAAATAATAATTTAATAATAATACCCATTTTGTTAAAAACTATTTTATATTTCAATTTTATGTTAACATTAGAAAATACAGTTAATCTTCATTATCTGCACATCGCGCGATGACAGATGAGGCAACATAAATGGAATTTTTAATAACTCAACCATCACTTCTTAGCCATCTACTGTGATAAAATAGAAAAGGGGGTATATCAGTTCGTTAGAGGGGAGGCGGGGGGATCTGGGGTCTGTGGCGTGGTTAAATTCATGATCAGTCAACGCGCGATGTGCGTATAGTGAAGATTAACCGAAAAGATTATAATCATGCTGCAAAAATGTAACCTTTAGATAAAATAAGTAAATGTATCCACTTTTCATGTTTTTATATGGTGCTTCATTCTTTAGATAAAATAATAACAACAGAAACAGATGGAGTCTTAAAGTTGGAGGTACAGTATTTTCAAATTAATGATATAAACAACCAATTCTATAAAGTATAATAAAAACCAACGTTTTAATAATTTATTTCAAATAAATTTTTATTAGGGAAGCGCTTCAACAACAAATCATCACAAATGTGATATTTGTGAAAAATGCTTTTCGAAAAGCAGTAATCTTTATGCACATGTTCGAACTGTTCATCATGCGACACCTAATTTTGTGAAAAATTTATCATGTCCGATATGTAGAGAATGTTTTGCTAAATTGATAATTTTAGAAAATCACCTTCACACTGGGCATGCAATAAATATTGAGCATGAACACCTTGTTTTATCTTCTGTAAAAGAATTTGATAAATGGAAGATTGAAGAAAAGTCCTATTTTGTGACAAGAGACACAAAAATACAAGAAAAAAATAAAAAAATTACATTCATTTGTAATCGAACTGGAATATTTCATTCTCACAGAACTGGAAAACGCTCAATGAAGATTAAAGGTTCTATTAAAATTGGCTCATCGTGTCCTGCCAGGATGACTGTGACAATAAATCAGAATTTTGTTGAAATTGAATATGTGAAGACTCATGTTGGACATGAAACAGACATTGGATTATTACCTATAAAAAAGTTAGATAGACAACTTATTGCTGACAAGCTTGCAAAAAAACAATCAATGAAATCAATTTTAGATGAGATCAGAAATTCTGTTGATGGAAAACTTGAAAGAAAACATTTGGTAATTTATATTTTATTATAAATGTAATTATTAGCGATATGAATAACTTATACTTAATGTTTAAATTAACAAATCACATACTGAATTAATATTTTTATATTTCAGATTCGTCGTAAAGATTTAACATAACATTTTGCGAGATTTCAATATTCAGCATGATTATCTAAGTGTTTTCCATTCCAATGATTATCTAAGTGTAGAAGCATGGATACATAAACTTTCAGCAAAAGATGAATCAGCCATTCGATTTCATAAAAGAACTGGTATTTTTTAAATTTTTTTTTTTTTTTGTATGATTGGATTATTTTTGTGTGAAATGATTTATTTATCGCAGAAATTATTAATTTCTTTACTTAGTAGTTTGCTTCCATTTTCTAATTTACTATAATAGTATACTGTCGAACTGGTTAGTTTTGAATATGGGTATTTTTAATAAAATAATTTAATTTGCTTTTTTGAAAAATTTTCTTGATAATTTACTTTTTTCTCTTTTAGGAGAATTATTAGAAGAGCATCCTAACTTAGAAAAAGAAGATTTTATATTAGCTATTATGACAAAAGGTCAAAGGCAGATGCTAGAAAAATTTGGAAATAACACTATTTGCATTGATTCCACCCATGGAACTAATTCATATGGATTTATAATGACCACAGTCCTTATCCTCGATGACTTACATGAAGGATTTCCTGTTGCTTTCATTTTTACAAACAAAGAAAATGAAAATTTGCTGACATTATCCTTTAATCACATAAAACAAAGTCTTGAAGAGCAAATAACAACTAAAGTTTTTATGGGCGATGATGCACCAGCCTTATTTAATTCATGGAAGAATGCTTTTGGTTTTTCTGAAAACAGTCAAAGATTGCTATGTGATTGGCATGTCTCAAGAGCATGGAAAAAAAATCGCTCACTTATCATTGGAGATCAAACTTTCGAAGATGATGTTTTAAGGAGACTTTTTGACATCCAAAAAAATCCATGTAAACAAACATTTAATGTGAGCTTTGAATTTTTTTTGAAAGATATGTTGGAAAATCAGGCCACAGCAAAGTTTGGTGAATATTTTAAAAAATGTTATTTAGGAAGAAAGGAGATGTGGGCATATTGTTACAAACTGCAGTCTGGAATTAACACCAATATGAATATCGAGGCTATGCATAGGATTATCAAATATGAGTATCTAGAGGGTAAGAAAGTTAAAAGACTCGATAGAACAATACATGCTGTAATGACTTATCTTCGAGATAAAGAATTTGACCGGATGATAGATTTCAAACGAGGAAAAATTCCTCTAAAACTGAGTATTCTTAGAGATAGACATGCTAAAAGTCTTAAACTTCAAACTTCATTTCAAGAATTTAGCGATTCATGGTTAGTAAAATCATCAAGTTGTGAAACTGTTTATCTAGTTGAACGTTCCTCTGAAAAGTGTTCAAGATTTCCATGCCCATTAATGTGCATTCCATGCAATGCTTGCCTTCATAATTACGAATGTTCCTGTCCAGATTTCATGATCAATGCAAATATGTGCAAGCATATTCATTACAATTGTCATAAAAAAAAAAGCAAAACTTTTGTAAAAATGCTGGCGACATTCTTCAACCCATTGAAAATTTTGCAGAGTCTGAAAGTGATTTATTCCCTGAATTAAATATTTGCCTCACCAATGAAAATCAAAGTGTTGAAGATGAACTTCGTTTGCATTTAAATGAAGTTTCTCAAACAAAACCAAGTCTAGTCTCTAGAAGAGAAGAAATACTTCAGTCAACTTATATGTCTTTATCAAAAATGTTACATATGGCCAAGAATGATGATGATTTAAATTATTTCACACTACAAATTACAAAATTGGAACAGAATTGTAAAAAAAATTCAATATAAATGAAACGAATGAATTCAAATCTTTAACTAAAGAATTTATTCCACATAATGCTAAAATAACACCACAGTGGAGCCGCAAAAAAAAATAATAATTTTTAAGAGTAAAGAATAAGGTAGGGTTGTAAGAATTTGGAAAGAATTTATTATCAATCCTACGCATTTTGGTGGTACACCATCATCACTGAATTGAAGAACGACAGGGCTTAGGAATGGGCTAGAATATGGAAGCAATTCAGAGAATAGACTATTTATTTAGACCTCTTATTATTAGACTATGGAAGCAATACAGAGATTAGACCTATGTTGTTTTTTGTAGGTCTATTCTCTTTATTTTCTTGTTCAATTCCTGTGATGATGCTGTACTACAAAAACGCATCGGATTTATAATAAATTATTTTCACAACAAGATTGTATTCTTTCCTTTTAATTTGAAGTATTAGTCCCAACTTGAATACTACGTATAGTCCTACGGAGTTAGTTTTGTCACAGTTTTTATATAAATTGTGTTTTTTCATTTACAACATTTTGGTGATTTTGTAGACACGATATAATTTTTATATTCTTAATAAACATCAAAAAAAAAGAAATGATAATGGCTTTGTTTTTTTTCATATCATAATATGACAAAATAGTGTAAATAGTACAATAAAATCAAGAAAAAAATTATTATTTAATTTATCCATTAAATAATTTTTGTTAGACACTGTCAATTTTAAATTATAAAATAATATCGAATTATTGATATTGCAAGTTAAAATGGATATGCCCAGTTCAACAACTTTCGTTGGATAGAGTATAGATATCATCGGTCTTCATTTCTTAATAATTTAAATTGGGCTAATTGGTAGAGGCGTCAATCAAATGACACTCGAGGTTCCTGGTTCGAACTCGGGTAGAGGCGTCAATCAAATATTTACCTGATGATGGAGGATCATTTCCAGTTTAATTTCTTTATTTATTAGTTTAAAGAGATTTAAAAAGAAATAATTTTATTTAATTTAAGCAACTTAATAATCTTATGTGCTACAGTATCATAGCCCATGATTTAAAGGCAAAATTAGTATTACAAATTAGCTTTCTTTATTAATATTTAATTATTCACCCTTTTTTAATTACCGGTATTTACAGTTTTTACAAATTGGTTTCATTCAATTTCAAATGAATTTCATACATTTTTAAATAGATTTAATACGATTTTAAAATGAATTTAATACGTTTTTAAATAAATATAAAGTATTTTAGTTCAGTGTAAATGGAATTTCATTATTAAATTAAGTAAAAAAAAAAACATTTTCTTTGTAACCAATTTGTAAGTTTAATTATTTAAAAGGAGGACTTTTTTTTTTTTTTTAAGAAAATCAGTGAAGGTGGGCGACTTTTTTTGTGTGTATTATGATCGATTAGTGATTCCAGTTAACTCAGACTTAGTGAAAACGCGACTGAACACGGGAAGCCAGATTGGGTTTGAGACGCAGCCAGAGAGAGGGGGCGTGTAAAAGGATCGAGGAGAGTGCACGAGTCAGCCGATGGAGAAGGTCTTGAGGTGGGAGCTCGAGTTAGAGACCCGAGGACATTGAACTTGATGCCAAGTAAGGACTCCGACGGGCTTGATGTTTTCTGGCTGTGGAACAGTAGACCGGCTGTCAATAAGTCCTGTGCTCGGAAGAGCATTCCTTGTACCGTGGCAAACTTGCGTTCAACGGGTATTACGTCGCAAGGTGTGCGTATTGGTGTGGCTAATGGTATTTCTCATTGTACAGTAGCGGAGGCAGCAGAGTTCGACCGGCCGGCGCGAGCACCCTTCGTAGTATCGAACGACGAAGAAAGAGAAGCTCGTCCGGAGTGTGACGTGAAAAGTGACGCAGTCTTCCATCTTTCTTTTCTTCACTGGCAGCTACATTCCGGCAACATATCTACTGGCAGTTATACGTCCCTCCTCAGCCCTTCAACGAGGATAATTTGGTATTGGTCGTCGGCCTACCCCTTCCCTCATTGCATCGTCCTGCAGCGTGCGACAGCGGAGTATTGGACCCGGAGTCAGATGGATGGATACTGATAGCCCCGCGGGGCTTGGAGGCATACCTTAACCAAGATTTGGGCGCCTTCTTTGATTATCGGAGGTCCAGCATCAGCTGGCCTCCCACCTAACGCAGTGCGTTGCTGCATACTCGTGAAGTTTATGCCGTTCCCTAATGCGACTTGGCGGAACCTAAGAGCTAATGTCAGGAATACTTATGTGATGTAACTTTGTTTATCCCTTTGTTGGTTTGCGCACGAAGTGCGTGTTGTGCCATTCTTCTTTTGCGGCTCTAGTAATTTTTATCTCATACTGTCGTGGATGTTCAGCCGTTTTCCGCGGCTTATCTTACTTTATTGAGTGGCGCTCAGGCACATGAGATATTGAGAGACGTCCTTCAAAGACGTCATTTTATATCTTGTAAAAGGAGCATGTAGAGCCCTTCCTCGAGAGCAATTCCTCTTGTTAGAGGATGCCCTCTTGTAAAATGCTAGTTCGCATTTCCATTTTTGATCTTATTGATTTCTGTATCATTATTATTTTGAATAAATTTAGTATGTCTACAATGCTGTTGTTTACTTTGCTAGCTTACACATTATCTTCCACTGCGTTATAAGTTTACATTAATGAAGCTAACAAACAACTTTCCGACCTCACGTTCTACAAGAAACTAACTAACCTCTGATCCTATTAATAGGTTCTACCTCAAACTAAAAAAATATCCTCACTCAGCTTGACATCTCTTCTCAAATTGATATTAAAACCTAATTTCTTCATTTTTAACAATGATTATGATGTCCAGTCCAGCGGCACTGCCACGGGCTCCAAAAAAACGCCCAACTATGCCAATGTTTTCATGGGGTAGGTGGAAACCAAATTACTTTCCACGTCTCTTTTGAAGCCGTTGGTCTGGCTGCGGTATATTGACGATGTTTTTCCTGATCTGGCCACGTGATGAAGGCTAACTCCTATGTTTTATCGCCCACGCTAACTCCATCCACCCCTCCAGCAAGTTTCCTCACAATTATTCTACCACGGTGGTTCCTTTTTTGGATATCTCTATCTCTGTTACCAACAACAAATCGTCCGCTAATTTTAATAAGAAGCCCACCGACCAGCACCAGTACTTACACAATGATAGCTGCAATCCACGCCATTGTAAAGATAACATCCCTCTAGGTCAGTTAACTCGTATCCATGGAATATGCACTAATCAATCCGACAAGGACGTCCATGCTAACGTCCTTACCCACTTCCTTAAAGAAACAGGTTAAATCAAATCTGTCATACGCGCTTCTATCTATAAACATCGTAATTCCCGTTCTATTAACAATCCCAAACCTTCTCCAGCCATGGCCAATACCTAGTTCTTCCCTATCATCCAACCCCCTAATCCTGCCACCTCCATTTTCAGCAGTGCTTCCTCCTTTACCCTCAAGATTAATCAAAACCTGACCCGCACTTCTCTCAACCTAATATAACCCCTGAAAAAAAATATTCGTATCTCACTGACCACCTGTTCAATGTTCCGAAAATATATTTATTTTCAATAGATAAAGAAGGTTTACATTGATTTGAAGATAATATATTATTGTATAAGATGTCCGCTATTACAAACAAGCGGAACTATTATGCATTATCCACACAGTTCATGTTATTTGAAAGGTACCTGGAAAAAAAATATTCGTATTACCTTTCATTCTTGCAACTGGAAAAGGTTCCCTCCCTCTACGATAAAATGAGGTACTCCGAAGTATTGAAAATTTGCATGCGCAATGAGGATGTGAAAAATAGGTAATACTCATTTGAGTAAGGGAAATAACATGGCCACGAAAACATCATAGTAATTATTGAGCAGATACAAAGAGGAAAGAGCCAAAAGGACATATCTGAACTGTCCTCAAACTACTATCAACTGTATATAGAAGAAGTTCCAGGAGAGAGAAAGTGTGCAAACCCAACCTCGACCGGATCGGATCGTCCAATGAGAAGAATCCCTTCAAAGAACATGAACGTAGTGGTCCAACACAGATGTACATGTTTCAGATCGCATCATAAGAAACTGGCTTCATGAGATAAGATATCATTACAATAAAGCTAAAACCAAACCCTATTTTATGCAGAAGCACATGTGAGACCGGATGAAATGGGCCAAACAACATAGAGACTGGACGGAAGACACGTGGGATCGTGTAATATTCAGTGATGAATATCGCATATTTATTGGGCATGAGGATGATGCTGGAAAATTCGTGTGGAGGCTCTCCTCGGACAAGTTTCATGCCAGTTGTTTACAGTTCAAAACCAAATTCCCCCAGTCTCTGCTTCCGTACAACTCCATTTCAAAAGTTTAGCAAACTTAACAAAAAATCATCCACCAGACTGAAACAACTTTAATTTCCGATCAAAAAATACTTTCAGAAAAAAGACAATGATATTGTCGAAATAATAGATAAAATATCTTAAGAATAACAGAAAAATTTTGAAGAAAAAGTAATTTTGAAAATTGAAAATAAAGAGAAACAAAAAACCCACTCGTTTCAAAAATTTAGCAAATGGAACAGTCCGTTTCGAAAGTTTAGCAAATCGTGAACATTGTTAAACGAAATGATTTTTAATTAAAGAAAAACATTAATACTTGGTTGGATGCCTCTTGCATCGGATCACAGTCCGCAGCCTTCGCGGCATGGACTCAACTAATTTTAGGCATTCTTGTTCACTGATTGTTGCCCACACTTTCTTAATGTTGTCAACCTGTTCGTCAACAGTGGCACCGCTCGACTGTTGCAACTCTTGCTTCATTCGTTTCCAAATGTTTTCAATTGGGCTTAAATCATGCGAGTTGGCAGGCTGTTTCTGCTTGGAAACCACGAGAGCACACGTTTCGCCGTATGTGATGAAGCATCGTCTTGCTGGTATACAAATTCGGGGTCGTCATCTTGATACAAGCGTTCTATACTTGGAATGAGAAAATGTTCCATCATCTCGATGTACACGTCTAATTATCAGGATGCAGAGATCGCCTATTCCTTTGGAGGACATGCATCCCCAGATCATAACTTTCTTAAAAAACTATATTGAGCGTCGTATGCATGTTGGGCTGAATTCTTCTCCCCTTTTGCGATAGTCACGCACCCCTCTATCACCAAACGAGACACAGAGCGCAGATTCGTCACTCCATATGACCTTAGACCACTCCTCCGTGGTCCAGTGGATATGCTTCTTGGCCCAGTCAACGCGACATCTTCGTTGTTTTTGATTCAACGCAGGTTTAACTTTTGGCACTCGAGCTTTGTAACCAAGTTCGGCAAGCCTCCTCCATGTAGTAGTCTTTGAGACGTCTCTTCCAAGTTGGTGAGACCACTTTCTTGCCAGTTGTCTGGCGGACGCAAATCTCGATGAAGTCACAACTTGCTTTAAGATGCGCAGATCACGTTTTGAAGCGAGTCGTGGTCGCCCTGTCTTTCTTTTGGCCTCGGGAATTTCTCCGTCATTGTTGTCAATGGCTTGTAGACATCGTGATATTGCTGATATCGATCGGTGAACGCTCCCAGAAATTTCCTTTAAGGTTTTACCCGCCTTTCGTTGTTCGTAAAATT
>JAHWFO010016573.1:0-14102 GCA_023313115.1 Rhysida immarginata
CCACTCGTTGTAAAGAATCCCCTCAGGTTTCGAAGACCGCGCCATATTCTGGATGTCTGCTTTGATGACGTTAACAAGGCAGTCTTCCCCAATTATTGGATCTTTTAGATCCTGCTGATTTTTGGGGACTCTATTCGTCAATCTACAATCTGACTCTCGTCCCTTCTGGGGACTTCTTCTCTGGAGGTTCATCAGGCTTCTCACCCAGTTCAGTGTACCTCCTCTGGTTTACTCTTTGGGCGAGCGTGCAAAGTGAGCTTGGCTACTGGACCACTCGCATCTTTCTTTTCACTTCACTGTTCGGTTGTCGATTATCGCAGTGTTGCCAGATCAGCGGATTTCCCGTTAAATTTCCCATATCCTGGATGTCTGCTTTGATGACGTTACCAAGGCCATCTTCCCCAACTACTGGATCTTTCAGATCCTGATGATTTTTGGGGACTTCTATTCGTCAATCTACAATCTGACTCTCGTCCCTTCTTGGGACTTATTCTCTGGAGGACTAAAGAGGTTCATCAGGCTTCTCTCCCAGTTCAGTGTATACCTCTTCTAGTTTACTCTTTGGGCGAGCGTGCAAAGTGAGCTTGGCTCCTGGACCACTCGCGTCTTTCTTTTCACTACACTGTTCGATTGTCGATTGTCAAGTGGTGTTAGATGTGAAGATTGCTGTCTTCAGTTCATATTTTGAATAGTCCATATTGTGAAAATTCAGCGGAGGTAAGTCTGTTCTTCAAATTTTAATATTACCTGAGTGACTAGCGACCGGGAAAACCTGAAAAAGTCAGGGAATTTTACAAAATCAGCAAAACAATTTTTTTAAAAAAAATTACGATTTGGTCAGAGAAATGAAACCGTCGATGTCGGGGATAGTCAGGGAAATGAGATACAGATTTTCTGTGGGAACCCTGAATGTAAGTAAAAATAAATAACTCTTTCGCTACAACAAATAGGAAAAATACAACCTGTAAGATCTGTTCGGAAGCGATTGCTACCATCGTTCTGCATAGTTTGCAGTCCAATCCAAGCGCGCTGTGTCCAGACTAAATTTTGTCTTCTTTGCCTTGTTGATGGCGTAGGAGACATGGTCGCCCCAACTTAGCTTGGCATCTATTTCCACTCCGAGGTATTTGTAATGTTTTACCCATTCGAGCTCTTTACCCGAAAGGAAGAGAGGACTCGGGGGTTTCCGAAGTTTCTTTGTAATGAACGTTGCCTTGCATTTATCAACAGTTAGATTCAGTCTCCACTCAACAACCATTTCTCGCACTGATGTAAGGCATTTTGCAATCGAGATATGACATGAGCGGGAACGCGGTCAGTGGTCATGACGGGCGCGTTGTCAGCGAACAGATACAGCTTGCATTTTGTAAATGTTAGGAAGTCATGGATGAAAAGTTGAAGAGTGCAGGGTCTAGGACAGAACCCTGGGGAACACCAGCTTTGACGTCACACGGGTTAGACATGGAGCAGCCAACTTAACACGAAATATCCTGTTCGACAGAAAGGATCTAATCAAGGCAATAAAATCGTCCGGAAATCAACAAGGAATCATTTTGTATATCAGGCCTTCGTACCAAACCTGATCAAAAGCTTTTCGGACATCCAACAACACAACACCACCATATTTAGCGCAGTTAAGAGGAGTGTTTAAATCTGCAACAACCCTCCAGATCTGGAGTTGGCAGGAGTGACCTGGACGAAAGCCGAATTGCTCGTTGTTGTTAGCCAAATAGAAGTTGTTAGATCTCTTCAGAATGACGCGTTCAAACACTTTTGATAGCATAGGTAACAAGCTTATAGGCTTATAGCTGACAGGGAGAGCAGGGTTTAGTCCTGGCTTCGGTTTGGTAACGATAACAGACTCTTTCCACTTGACAGGAGTCATTCATGGCCCTGGTAATAGTCGCAACTACAATAGGAGGCAAGTTCTTGAGAATACTATTTGTGATGAAATCGATACCTGCTTTTAAGATGCTTGATGTAGAAATACGATGGGTGAGCTCATATGCAATACATCCGTCGTTGATAAGACAAATATTTGGGAAATTATCCAGGTTGTCCTCACCAGGAGTGGTAAATTGTTTTACCCGGGATTCGGCAATCAGTTGAGCTTTATCATGATCACCCGTGACAACATTGCCATTTGTGGTAGGCAGCGGCGGCAAGTTGATGGGCCTGTTTTCTTTTAGAGCCCTTACAGTACCCCAGAGCGAGTTGTCCTGGACTGACAGGGACTTTAGCTTTTCGCTCCATTTTTGATTACGTAAAGATTTAACCTCTTCCTGGACCTCGCGAGCTAGCCTGTTGTATTTCGTCTTGAAGAAGGGAAGTCGTTTACGCTGCCATAACCTTCTATAGGAATTTCTTTTAAGTATGAAACGCCTGATGTAAGTAGGGAGGTCGAGATGTTCAGGACGCTTTCGATGAGCAGTGGAAGCACTGGAAGCTGTAGCATCATTGATAACACGAGTAATAGAACGGATATTTGTATGGTCAATTACCTCCTTATATGGAATGCTGTTTTCTCTAAGGATATCCCTGAAGTTTCCAGTCTTGTTTGGAGCGAAGCCCAATCTTAACATCGATGTTCAAGCCCTCAAAGATAAGCATCACTGGACGGTGGTCAGAGGATAAGTCGTCGACTGTGAATATATTATAGGGCTTAAAGAATCCTTTAAGAACTACAACGTCCAGCACGTCGCTGGCAGGAGAATGGTCGCAGTAGTACGTGTCATCAAGGGGTCCTGCAACAAAGGTGTCAATGTCGTTTAGAGTATATCTATAGAGGATATTGCCATTTTAGTTGGAGCATCTGGAATTCCATGCAGGGTGCTTAGCATTAAAGTCTCCCGCCATAACCACTGGAACGGGCCCAGAGATCAGCTCATCAAGCTCGCACGGTCCAAGCTTGTGACTAGGTGAATTATACAGAGAGATGAATCTAATTTCACCTGCGTCGGCGTCATTTATTATCACGGAAACAGCTTCCATTCTTACATAATTCGGAGTGACAGTCTCACGAGGATCAATGCCATCTTTGACAATGATAACCGCTCCACCAAATGCATGACTGGCGTTGTTACCCAGAGGTTGATCCTTTCGATAAACATGATAACCCGGCAAGTTAAAAACTTGAGTTGATTTCAGGTGCGTCTCACACAAAAAAGCGATGTCAATATTCCAATTTATGAGGAAATTGTAGTATTCGATGCGCTTCCGATAGAGTCCCCTGGCGTTCCATATATTGCAACGAAGCTTTCCGTGGGTAATTGTTCTGTAGTGGTGTCTGTCCATGGTCAGTTCGTGGAACGCAACCTGTGGCAGTGCGTTGCCACTTTCCTTAAAGAGGTTTAGAAAGTTACCCAGGCTCCTGTAAATGCTGCGCAGTTGGATTGAATCGACCGTATCTGAATGAGAAGAGCTAGATGCGACTGAAGCATAGGTTCTGACATCAAGCACTTTGGTGCCTTTGATCCTTTTGACTGGGGGATATTTCGGACACTTGGTGTGACATGAAGTATGCTGATCATCGCAACGAATACATTTAGAGGGGTCTTTACCCTTTATATTAGTACAGTCTACTGATGGTCACCTACGCTTTTGTTACATCTAGGCGATTCGGTGCAACCTTGGGAGATTTGCCAAAAACGTAAACAGTTGTAACAGTGTAAGGGCCTTTTGTTTTCTCTAAATAATTCTACAATAACAGCAAGAGGACCGACACGCTTTAAACTCAAGAAGGACTTATTGTGCTCAGTGTTTTGGAGTAGAACCAACACCAGTGGCATTTCAACGGACCCGTTTGCTTTTTTTCAACCTGATTGCCTTTTCTGGGTAATAATTTGCCTTCCTGAGGTCGTCACAAAAGTCTTCCAGATCATACGTTGTGTCAACTTTTCGGACAACGTATTTCAGCAGCTTTTCTGATTTGAGCTGATGATGCTGGATTTTTAGCACATCGTTATTCTTTACTCCAGATACTAGAACTTTACACTCATCAAGACACTTAATTTTAATGGTGTCCTTACGACCGCTTTGGCAGGTGATTTTATCTAAAGATTTGTGCTTTGTGATTTCCTCTAGAATTTCCTTGATTGGTTTTCCATGGTGACGAATAATAATCGGAGGATCATAAATAGCCCCCTTTCCAGGGGTGAACGACTTACAAAACATATAATATCTTTACTGTGAACGACTTTTCCTCCGATCATCGCCCAGTCACTCTCAACTTTGAGGGCTTAAACCTTGACCTAAGGGTCAGTCTCAGACGGAAGCAGGATTGGAAGCTTTTTAGAGACTTGCTTAAAGAGTATAACATCCATATACTGATCCTGCCAACAATGTTGACATTGATAGTAATATTAGTGAAATCACTCAATCGATTATATCAACCAGTGATGCTAGTTCTAGTGACATTGACCGTAAGAGACCCGACCATCTCGATCTCCCCCCATCCATCAGGCAACTCATACGTGATAAGAACTCGTTCTGAATATTGTGGCAACGTACTAGGTGTCTGCAGTTCAAGACTAAGTACAACAGGTTAAGACGCAAGGTCAGCGAACAGATCAAGGAACTACGAATCCAAAGATGGTGCAGCAAAATCATGAGTCTGTCAGTCCAGGACAACTCCCTCTGGTGCACAGTCAAGGCCCTGAAGAATAAGAAGAACACGGATGATGGGAAATTTTTTAGCAGTCCCCAGGAAAAGGCCCAACTCATCGCAAACTCACTTAAGAGTCAATTCACCACCCCTTTTGAAGATAGACTGGCTGGCATCGAGAACACACGTCAAGTTAAAGAAAGATGCATTAAGTTTGATCTCATCCATCGTGTAAAAAAGTCTCCCCATGTCATTGACAACGCCGAGGTATCGAACATCATTAAGCAAGTTAGGAGAAACAAGGCTCCTGGACTAGACGCCATCACTAACAGTGCTCTTAAGAATTTGCCTCCAAAGGTAATCTGCGCTATCACAAAGATTTTAAACGACTGCTGGAACAACGGCTACTTCCCAGATTCCTGGAAAAACTCAGTCATCCTCTCTATACCAAAGCCTGGCCTCAATCCCGCTCTTCCTGTCAGCTACAGGCCCATTAGCTTATTGCCTACACTTTATTAGGTCTTCGAACGCACAATTCTGAAGAGGTTCAATGATTTTTGTGAATCAAATAATCTAATTCGCTAGGAGCAATTTGGCTTTCGTTCGAATCACTCCTGCCAGCTCCAGGTATGGAGGATGGCAGCCTTGTTGTTTTTGGAGCAAACTCCTCACACTCTATTGTAAATATGTATTTGGTGCATAATTTACAACTGGTGATTTTAATTTTAACCTAACTGGTTGAAGATTTAAACAGTTCTCTCAATTACTCGATGTACGGTGGAATTGTTTTTCTCGATGTCCATAAAGCCTTTGACCACGTTTGGCACGACGGCCTCATCTTTAAAATGATAAATTGTGGTTTCCCTGATGAACTGATTGCCTTGGTTCGCTCCTTTTTGTCGCAAAGATCTTATCGTGTCAGAGTTGGAAACACCTTGTCTAATCCCTGTGATGTCAACGCGGGTGTTCCCCCAGGGTTCAGTCCTGGGGCCGGCACTGTTCAATTTCTTCATTCACGACCTGCCGGAATTCGCAAAATGCAAACTGTACCTATTCGCTGATGATGCGGCCATCACAACAAGTGCAAGGAATCCCGCACACGTAACGGCGAGCGAAAAATGGTTCGACAAATGTAAATCTATGTACATTACACGTAAACGCAAGAATCCTCCAGGGACCCTGGCCTTATATGACAAAAAACTGGACTGGGTGAAGAACTACAAGTACCTTGGTGTAAAAATTGACTCTAAGCTAAACTGGAATGACCATGTCCAATATCGACAATCGAAGAGCGCAGGGAAAAACGAAACGAGCGGTCCGAAAGCAACGCTTTCACTGCCATACTCATCCAGGAAGTAACCAGAGGAAGTACACTGAACTAGGCAAGAAGCCAGATGAAACCTAGTTATGTCATCCAGAACCATGTCCAATATGCCCTCAACAAGGCTAAAAAGGCAAAGTTCCGCCTGATTGCGCTCTTGGGGAGAAACAGTGCCCTTGGATTGGACATTAAACTCTTGCTGTACAAGATGGTAATCCGCACCATCTTGCTCCATGGAATGCCTGCCTGGGCGTCTATCTGCAAATCAAGGTGGAGGGAAATACAGACCTGAATATGGATCACATTGGTAGCTACGTCCAAATGCTCCTTAAGAAATTGCTTCTTAAATTTGAGACCCACGACAATCCCTTGGTAGCCAGTATACTGGACCACCCTCTAGCCCTTAGCGGTCCCATAAGGATACGAAGACCCCTTCACGTACTAAAAGTTAATTTTGATGACATAAATAAGGTTGTCTTCCCCGACTTCTGGATATCTTAGCCGCAGATGCTCAGGGCTATCTCTACGTCAATCAACAATATTATTCCTCGTCCTACCAGTTAGGACTCTATTCTCATGATGACTCTCGAGGGACATCAGGCTTCTCGTCTAACTCAGTATAACTCCCTTGGTTACGTTATGGGCGAGTGTGCTATGGAAGCTCTGCTCCCGGACCGCTCGTGTCTTTTCACTACACTGTTCGATTGTCGATTGTTATTGCCATATTTTCTTCCCATATTAATGTCACCTGTGTTGCCAGGCTTTCTGTTGGCGCCTCCGCTGGATTTCAGGAGAAAATACGCTGTCTTCCTCTGATATACATGAAAACAGCCTTTCTTCCCTGACAACTTTTCATTTCTCTGATTTTCCAGTGTGACCCACCTTCCCCTCTTTATATAGATCAACAACTAATGTCGGGTGGAACGTGTGTCAAGGGTTCGGGACTGATACTTTCGAGGTGTGAATCTTAAAATTAAAAAAATAAAATCCTGCAGCTGATCAATTTGAATTAATTAGATAGTCTCTCTTTATTTTTTGGGGGGCAAACTAAAAAAGTGTGGGCGGTCTAAAAGTTATAGGCGGATCCGAAAGTATATTGGGGCGGTTTCAAAAAATAAAGGAGGTGCAAAAATTTTTGCCACCAAAAATTTTTTTATCTTTCTTCTTGCAGACGCTGCTTCTTTTTCTCCCTTCCACCCCCTCACTCTCTCAACAACCCCTGCCTGCAAACTTCGACACTAACCTACAAACAATTCACATTTAATTACCTTTTTTTTTTCCACAAATTTTTCTGCGGCAGCGGGATTCAATCCTGGGATGGCTAGTCGTCTTGCTTACTGAACCAGTGTCTTTACCAACTGAGCTATTGACTCATTGGAATGAAACGACATTCAAACACAATAAATACATACATCAACCAAAAATTCCAAATTCTGCCACAAGAAACCGCACGCAGATTTCAACAAAATCGAAACCACACTCTTTCCAAAAAAGAGCGGATGTTTTTCAGAAATTCCGAACAATGCCATGCCTGGAGCTCAGAAAACGTGCAGCGAATCGTCGGCGACTCGAAAAATGAAGCTGAAAGTGAGTGGGGGAGGCTAAAAAGAGCTTCAAGTGAAAAGTCTCATTCTCCAGTTATTTTTTTGAGCGTTCTCGTGTTGGGTTAGGTCAACTGAGGTTGGGTTAACATAGGTTTAACCGTTAAATGAGTTCCCGCAACTAAATAGCAACCATTTCTGCAACCACTAAAAAATACGGAACATTAGCCTCCTGTAACCGGCCGAGGGGGAACCAACTGCCCCCTGTAACCAATTTGCAAAGGGGTACGTTTGTAATTCGACGTCGCCGCGGGCAGGGGACGCTGGAGTGGAGCGTTAGTGGAGCGATGGCGTCCGCGTACTAGTATTGTACAAGTGGAGGATGGCGTCCGCGTACTAGTATTGTACAAGTGGAGGATGGCGTCCGCGATGTTGCCTGCATAAATGCCGTTTTCATCACTTGATGTGTACTGCTTTTCGTTTGACAAACAATAAGAACAATTTTATTCGAACGAAAGAACAACAGCAATAAACGTTGCCTGCACATTGCAAATGCAACAACGGAGCTCCTCGCTGTTCGTCGCTGCACCGACGAAACCATATTTTCTGAGCAACTGACATTCTGATGGTCCGATTGGCCGGAACGAGGCTTCCGAGATTTTTACAATCTGACGACCCTTAAAATCTCGGAAGCCTCAGCCGGAACAACTGGAAAACATAGGTGAACACCCGCGTCTATGAAGTGTATTGCAGGAAGGTTGAAAAAAAGAAGGTAACCCCAATCGGCCGATTCCTCTGAAAAACACTGGCATTGCTTCTGGGCTTGCGACATCACCTGCGTGGAAGGTGCGCAGCAGGCGAACCGTCCTTTTTAACAAAACAAAGCTGAGATAAGTAGAGTTCAATGTGCTTTTGCCAATGAGAAAAGCAACAATTTGTTTTTTCCAATCCAGGTTTTTAACACAGAGTGGATTTAAAAGACAATCATGCATTTTCACTTTTATGGCAATAGACACGAGCAAAATTTCATCAAACAAACATACCCCCCACGAGGGGCTCCCAGTTTGTTTCGTCGGCTCTCCCCCAATCAGAATATCATTGGTTTCGTCGATGCAGCGACAAACAACGAGGAGCTCCGTTGTTGCCTCTCCAATGCACAGATTACGTTTTCAACTGTTCTTCGCACGTATGAATGAAATTGTTTTCATTATTTGGCAAACGAAAAGCAGTAGACATCAAGAAATGAAAACGGCATTTATGCAGGCAACATCGCAGACGCCATCCTCCACTTGTACAATACTAGTACGCGGACGCCATCGCTCCACTAAGGCTAGGATCACACTGGCGTAAAACACCGCGTAAATACGCCGACGTAACGACGCCAGTGATGCCACGTCCGGTAAATACCATGGTGCCGCTCTTGGCGACGTCGTTACGTCGGCGTATTTACGTGGCGTTTTACGCTAGTGTGACCCAGACCTAACGCTCCGCTCCAGCGTCCCCTGCCCGCGGCGCACGCTCCCTCGCTTTCGCTCGCGGCGACGTCGAATTATAAACGTACCCCTTTGCAAATTGGTTACAGGGGGCAATTGGTTCCCCCTCGGCCGGTTACAAGAGGCTAATGTTCCGTATTTTTTAGTGGTTGCAGAAATGGTTGCTATTTAGTTGCGGGAACTCATTTCACGGTTAAACCTAAGTTAACCCAACCTCAGTTAACCTAACCCAACACGAGAACGCTCAAAAAAATGACTGGAGAATGAGACTTTTCACTTGAAGTTCTTTTTAGCCTCCCCCACTCACTTTCAGCTTCATTTTTCGAGTCACCGACGATTCATTGCACGTTTTCTGAGCACAAGCTATGATTGGTCAGAAAGTCAGTTGCTCAGAAAATGTGGTTTCATGGGACGCCATCCTCCACTTGTGCAATTCTAGTACGCGGACGCCATCGCTCCGCTCCGGCGTCCCCTGCCCGCGGCGACGTCGAATTATAAACGTACCCCTTTGCAAATTGGTTGCAGGGGGCAGCTGGTTTCCCCTCGGCTGGTTGGCTTGTTTCTAAAACGTCCGAGACTTTTCTAACTGAATTGTCGCGAAACCTGTAACCGGCCGGGGAGAAACCAACTGCCCCCTGCAACCAAATAGGTTGGGGTATACATCAGTTCGTTAGAGGGGGGGTCTGGGGGGGGCACAGCCCCCCAGTCTTTAAAAAAAAAATTCATTCCGAGCAAAAAAAGAAAAAAAAAATACAAAACAAATAAGTCAGTAAAGTCTCGGACGTTTTCTAAACAAGCGGCCGGTTGCAGGAGTGTAATGTTCCGCATTTTTTAGTGGCCACAGAAATGTTGTTTTATTATTGACCTACCTTTCTGAATTACCCTGTGTAAATTACTGTGGGCGGCAAATGACTGTAGGTGGCAAATCACTGTTTCCGAGAGCGCTTACGCGCCCTAGAGACATATGTATCCCCTGGTTGTTGCATGCAGGGGGGGTGCCAACAGTACCGTGGCAAGACTAATTCGTTTCTCTACTATCTGTGGGCAGTAAATTAGTGTCGGTAGTAAATAACTGGGCAGTGAATCACTGTGGGCGGTAAATAATTGTGGTTGTTTCACGACTTTTTCTTAGTTAACTTTCTGATTAGGCAGAGTGATGTGAAAGAGAAGGGAGGAGACGGTAAGGTAGATATAAATTTACGTTTAATCAATATAAATCAAGTTCTTAGATACAGTTTAATGAGACAATAGAAATTGTTGATGCTCAAATCTTCGGAGTGAAGGAATTTAGAACTTGGGCATAAGTTCTTCTCATGTATCCGTTGCATCCGAAACCGGTGGTCCAACTTGTTAATGATGGCGAGTAACGAGGGGTCGCTTCAAATTCGGTCGCATCCTTCGGTCGAACTAAGTCATTTACGGAGTTCGATTTCTCGGCTGCTTGTTGTTTGTTCAGGTCGAATTTGTCTACAAAAAAATGAATCGTACAACTAGCATTAATACGAGATAAATTTTCCGCCTTAACAAATAAGAGGTCAACAACTTGGCTGAGAACTAGAAGGCTAATCGGGATAACTTAATTAAATGGAGCGATGAATAAGTGGCGTAATAAAAGTGGAGAGACAATCGTTAAATCAATAGTTAATCGATTCCGAGAAAATAGGTTCTATGATTTACAAGTCCATAAATCAATATATTACCTGCCCATGGAATTAGCTTAGCAAAGCGCACCTCGCAGCGCGAGATCTCTACGCGGAGCGCACCTGCGGAGCCTATGTTTTCCGATCGAGCTCGGGTCGGGTTGCAGAAGGATGTGTTCCTTTTCTTTGAGCGGCGTGGATCCCTCGCTTGCCGGCTGCAAGCGCTGTCGATATCTCGAGACGTGGATTCCGTACCTCGCTTGGCACCGCACGTTTTCTCCTCGTAGACGTTTACTCGACGGGGCTGCTCGTGTCCGCTCGTATCCTTGCTTCCTGCCTTTTCGGTTCCGACTCGATGGATTCTATTTTCATCCTCAGTAAATAAACAACCATTAGGGAAATGTAACTTTGAATTTATACGACCTGTAGTGTCGATAGATTCCTTCCGAATGAACGGGGCATTCCATGTAGAAGTGGCGGCTGCTTGGCTCGGGCTTCGTGAATGACTGAGGCTCCTTCGGCGACGTCGCTGAGATATCATACGTCTCTTAGCAGATCGACGTCCTTTCCTTGCCAACGGTTGAGTTGAGGTCCGTTCCTCTTCTTGGTCTCCAGTCGCTCGATGTGGCTCGCCTTTCCTTCTCCGCTGTTGGAGCTGGAGCAGATGACGTTTGCTCCAGCGAGCACCCTTAAAATGATGTTAAAGCAGGGTGCTCAGGCGCACATGCGTAAAGCGTAAAAGATCGTGAAGCCTTTTAAAGGCTTCGACGCTTTAATAAACGCCTCAGTTTCGAGGCTCGTTATTCCACCGGTAGGTCATCAGAAGTCTAATGGGAACGTAAATAGGTGAGCATAGTTTTTACTATGGTCCCCTCCGATGACCTCACAAAGGCGTTTGGATGTTGCGAAACGCCTTTTGAATACAATTGGACCTAGACGATACCATTCCAAGAGGAGGAAGGACCGAAGATGTGACGATCCTTTTTTCCACACAGATGACGGTGTGGAAAAAATCCCCCTCGCTCTGTCTATTCTAGCTGTCCAGAGCTCCTTATTTATAAACATAATAGGTATCGCTAGATCTGAATTTAGTGGATCACCGGTGGAATCATCCATCAGGAATCGTATAAAGGAGTAAGAAAACCTTGTAAGATGGAAATGAAGGCACAAACGATTCCAAATGGATTGATCAAACGAGAACTCGAAGAATAGATGCTGGATAGTCTCTACGACGCCACAATGTAGACAACCAGCAGATCTGACCACCCTCCATAGATGGAGACGTTGGAGGGAGTAAAATCCGTGGTGCAGCAACCGCCATTGAATGGAAAAAATGGTTCCATCAAAGGCAACGGATTTTAACGCCTTTAAAATGGCTGACCACGGATAGTCTGGACAGAGACGAAAGATGTCGGTAGTCTCGCCCTGGTCAAACTGCTGATAAAACCAAGACAGATGAAGATGACCCCACTCTTGGAAGTCCATCTGTCGTAGCGCCGGTAGAAAAGTCACAAGGTCCCCTTGAAAGTGATGATAGATCAATGGGTGACGCACATTAATAGTTATTGGCAGCAAGGGTGGTAACGGTATCCTATTCGCTTTAAAAAACACTCTTAGATAAATAAACACAAAGTTCGCCCACTAAGGTGGGGGGAGGAGAAAAGCACGAATCATTGCAGCAAGCCTTGCTGCAATGAGGTATCGCCGGATCTCGGGCAGGCCTAACCCTCCCCTTTCAAAGGGAGTGAAGAGAAACCCTGCCCGAACAGGATGACGCTGAGCAGAATTCCCCCACACACAACTAGCAATAGCACTGCGAACTTTGCGGAGCATGTTTGCTGGTGGTAAAGCGAATAGGCACTTAGATGATAACACAGATAAAATGTGAGTCTGCACAAACCGCACCTTGACAAGCATTGACGTGGAGAAACAAAAACTCCTGTCAAGGCGGGCAATACATTTATCCACCACTTGCTGCCAATGAATAGAGTCCATGTCCGGTGAAAAAGAAAAAATGAATCCAAGCACTGTGATCTGACCACACCATGTTATGGGGAAATTTTGAGCTTATCGGTCGACCATTTCCCAATCGCAATTCCCTTCGACTTGACGAGGTTGATGGTACTCCCCGTCGAAGTACTGAAGAGATCGAAGGTTTCTTTGTAAATGCTCAGGGAATATGAGTCAGACGCAAATAACACAACGTCGTCTGCGTAAGCTAATGTCCTGATGTTGATAGACGCAGCTGGTAACTCATATCCCCGAACCTCCGGGTGGCGGTTCAAGAACTGGAGTAATGGCTCCAAATAGAAGATGTACAGGAGAGGCGATAGAGGGCACCCCTGCCTGACACCTTTCAAGAGTTCGAAGGTGACCGAAGTGGAGCCATTAACCGCCACACATGATGTGGCCGATGCATACAGTGAAGAAATGATCACAGCAAAAGTCCGAAGATGAAGCTGGTGAAACACTTGAAATAAAAATTCGTGATTCACCTTGTCGAACGCCTTTTCCTGGTCGAGACTTAACACTGCAAGAGATTGTTGACGAACTTGCACTTCTTCCATAACACACCGAATAGTAATGAGATTGTCAGTCATCCTGCGCGATGGAATTGAGCAGGATTGGCCCGGATCAAAAAACTCGTCGGCGATGAGCTTAAGCCGTTGTTGGAACACCCCAGTGAAGATTTTGTAGTCAGTGTTGAGCAAAGTAATCGGTCTCCACTGGGTCACGAGTTTTGGATCCGGGCACTTAGGGAGAAGGATGATTTTCCCTCCAGTAAATTCTTGCCAAACGAGTTTTCCATCTTCTCAGCGGAATTGGTTGCGTTAGCCAAAGCGTTAGAGTTCTGTTTTCAATATCCAAATTCCAACATCTGGATATTCTCTGATTCTCTGAGCGCTTTGCAATCGTTGGAATCTGTCAATTCTGAAAATCCTTTTGTCAAAAGAATCCAGGAATACCTTCATTTCCTGGATTACCAAGGTACCAGAATTCATTTTGTCTGGATCCCTAGTCATATGGGTATCCAGCAAAATGAACGGGTCGATAAAGCGGCAAAACACGCTATTACTCAGCTACCGATCTCGGAATTGCTGTCAATCCCCGAGCATTTCCACCCGGTGATTTCCAAGAAAGTCAAATCTTCTTGGCAGGAGTCTTGGCCTCTTAACCCAGCTAATAAACTTTTTGAAGTCAAGCGTTCCATCACACCGTGGTCCTTACCTTGTCTAACAAATAGGCGGGAAGATGTTGTTCTTACTCGGCTTAGGATTGGTCACAGCCGTCTTACTCACATCCATTTATTAAAAAAAGAACCAGCTCCATTGTGTTCTTGTGGAGCAATGCTAACTATTAAGCATATTTTAATCCAGTGCCCTTTACACACTAAGCTACGACGCTCATTAGGGCTGAATCATTCCTTAGATTTTTTGTTGGGTAACAACCCCATAATTTTTAAAAAAGTGTTTCTTTTTTTAAAAATTATTCATGTTTTTAAAT
>JAHWFO010016574.1:0-15000 GCA_023313115.1 Rhysida immarginata
GTATTTATCGCTGCGTTTGGGCCAACAATGGCTGACAAACTCACGTGACAGCCGTTCTACCAATCAGCAGCTACGGGCGGCGCGGAAAAGGTTTGCCGTACTTTCCTAATCTAGAGCTTTAGTGCTCTCGTCGGTTTTTGATTTGGAGACTTTCGGTGACGATGCTATGGTCGTACCCGTACACCCAGGACTCGTCACCAGTGATTATGGTGTTCATGCTGTCGGGGTCACTGTTTGCGGAGGCCAGCATGTCCTGTGAGACGTCAACACGAAGTTGCTTTTGCTCCGCCGTCAGCAGCTTCGGCACGAATTTCGCCGCCACTCTCTTCATGGCCAAATCTTCGGTCAGAATGGAATGTGCCGAAAACGTACTGATGCCCACCTCTTCCGCAACTTCTCGGATAGTCACACGACGGTCCAGCATCACCACAGCGTTCACTTTGGCAATGACCTGATCATTTCGGAATGCTGATGGCCGACCGGTTGTACCAGTCCTTAATCTGTGTGATGCCCATAGCATCGTCATCGAAAGCCGTCTGAATCTTCCGGATGGTTTCTACCTGGCTGTCGCCCAGTTTCTGGCAAAATTTGATGCAGTAACGCTGCTCCAGTCGTTCCGTCTTTTTCCTTCAAATCAAAAACCGACGAGAGCACAACACACTACCTCCCTCTATAATGCTGATTGCCAGCAACTGACGCTATTGACAGGCGGAAAAAAATTCACGCATACGCAAAAAGGCTCAAGGTCGGATACTTTTCTCACAGGCCTCGTACATGGATATATAGAATTAACCAACATTTTAAAACACTTGAGAGTAAATAAATAAAGCACACGTTTTGCCAAATTTTCATGATTTTCACCGAAAGTCACCCAAGTGGGTGGATTTGCAGTTTCGGTGAAACCTAAATACTATTTGGGTTTAAACTAAATTGTAAATTACTATTTAAATAAGCTAATGAATAGAGAGAATTTAAACGAATAAACTTGAAGAACTGAAATTTAAATGGAGAGTGAAGTTATTCTTTATACATTTAATAAAAGTTCTTTAATTTGTAAGAATTCCCACATAATGTTAATCGAAGTGAGCCTCAATTGCTGAAGCGTTATGTGTAAGCATCTATTATTTTTTCATATTAAATTACTAAAGTGTTTCTATGTTATCATCTACTATTGAAGCAAAAGATTAACTACTATTAATTAGCAATATGTACTTGTATAATAGTAATGAGTTTTAGATACCATTAAGCCTAACAGCATTATGCTCTTGATAAAAATAAGCTATGGATAACAATAGATCTAATAATCGTAAGGAGTTAGTTGATATATTACACGCCATATCTTAGCATATAAAGTTCTAACAAAACTATACTGTACCATTAGGGCACGTGCTACAAAACTAATTCCCACTGTCATTATTTTCTCGTTACATTTACTCATGACACGTTGTTACGAGTTGTTTGATATATTACATGCCACTTATTAGCATTGAAAGTTCCAATGGTACCATATGGTATCATATGGCACCTTTAAGGCACGTGCTACTAAACCATTAACCATTATCATTATTTACTCGTTATATTCACTCATGGCACGTTGTTACGAGTTGTTTGATATATTACATGCCATATCTTAGCATTGAAAGTTCTAATGGTACCACTTGGTACCATTAAAACACGTACTACTAAACAATTCAGACTATCATTATATACCGTTATATTCATTCATGAGACATCCTTGCACGTACACGTGCCATTAGACCAATATTTGCTATCACTAGTTACTCTTATATATTCGTTCATGATATGTTGTGACAATTTGTTTGATATATTACATGCCATATCTTGTTATTGGAAATGTTTAAGAGGGTATCATAATGTACCTTTAAAGCACGTGCCATTAGAGCACGTACTTATTCCGGCTATCTCACGTTCGTACTTGTTCGTACTCTGTCCCATGTTAATAGATTGGTGAAAACAGACTGTGAAAAAGTTAATTCGTTTTCAAGTTATCGTAATAAATGCTAAGCTCCCTGGGAATAAAAAAATATTCTTGATTTAGAGACCGAACTGCCCTTTCAATAATGGTCAAACACGTGCATTATGCACGCGCACCATCAGAGCACGTGCAGAGCCGAACCCATGTTCTCAACACGCGTTTTCCCGAATGCGTTTCTTCCAGCAATTCAATACGTGCACTCGTTCTATTGCAACGCAATGAATTGTGGGATTGTCTACAGACAGACGGACAGACGGACAGCTGGACAAACCGATCACATAAGCACATTTCTATATATAGAAAATGTGCTAAAAAGTTCAGTCGGTAAGTAGAAAACCTATACTATAGTGCCACACGCTGTCGGAACCGCCGGCAGGCAGCAATGAAGTGGGTTGTCACGGAATTCAAACTCAATCGTAAATTCCGATGACGCAAACGCTCACTTTCACTCTCGAATATTTTACCATTCGGGAAGGAAAGCAGAGCGACGTCATCCGCGTCAGGAAAAACGTCGACACGCCCGGCCCAATCAGCTAACGAGACAAGATTCGAGCGCGGGATGGTTGAAGGCAACAGGTGAAGGAGAAAGAGAGAGAGCTCGGAAGAGAAAAGGCACCAAGGAAGGGTTTCCTCGACGAGGAGCGGACAGCGGGATCCGAGATCGCTTTATTTTATTTTATTTTTTTGTATTTCTTTATCATTTAATTAATGCATTCTTATATTATTTTATTTATTTATTTTTATTTATCCAATTCCGTCATAATTTTTTCATTTTATTTACACATTAATTTATATGGCTTTTTCATTGAAATGCCAAATTGTATAATGCTTAAACATTACAGCAATACTGCTCTTGATTCTCGTTCTATGCTTATAAGGAGATTCAACTTTGGATTCAAAAGTATTTGGTTCATTTTTGGATTTTATGATCTACAGCCATTAATAAAAATAGACTTATTAAATTAATCACACAATTATAAATAATTTTTTGAACTTATCTTATTTTTATCTTAACAAATTAATTTAAAAAGAAAACCGTAAATTCGGTATAAAATATTATAATATACTAATCCTTCTTTTAAAAATAACATGAATTTAGCATGCTTTTAGAAATATCATATTTAACGTAATTTTAAAGTAACATGCATTTAACATAATCGAAAATTAATAAAACAGTTTTTAATTTTCTTGAATGGGATTTGAATGGAATTTCAGCACTCAGTGTATGACCTGGAAGAAAATAAACACTTTCAAGCAGGGAGTTTTCTTATAAAAAATACACTACTCAACGCTATTTGATTTAAACAGTGTCTAATGCCTAATTTAACAATATATAATTATCAGTTATCAGAAAACAAAAGAATATTCCACTTTTGTATTCACATTTGTTGACGGATTTATTTTCAGTCACTGATCCCACAAGTCTCCTGTTGTACATAGAGTAAATTAAGCTAACTAAATGCTATATTATACAGAAACTTTATTATTCCTTAATTCCCAATTTTGAACCGTATCTTTACATCATCAAGACATACATACATATCAGTGCCCTGTTCAACATTTCTATCTCCTAACTGTACCTTCTCTCAAAATTTCTTCTGTCTTCCATCTGTACCATCTTACTTCCTACAATATCTGTGCCTTGTTCAACATTTCTTCTGTATTCTATCTGTATTTCACCCGTCTTCCGTCTGTCTATCTACAAGATGTAATTTCTTCCATCCCTCAACAAGTTTACTTTCATCAGAACTTACACTGAAGAGCCAAAGCATTATGACCGCCTACTCAATAACGCGTTGCGCCACCTTGGCCTGCAAAACAGCTGCAACACGCCTTGGCATATGCTACAAGTTCTTGGTAGATTATTGGAGACAGATTGTACCAAATGTCTAAGCAGCGGCCACGCAAAGTCGAGATATTCCCACATGGTGATGTTTGAGCTCGGAGCCGCCGCTCCATGACATCCCAAATGTGCTCTATCGGATTAAGATCCGGCGAGTTAGTTGGCCAGGACATTAATTGGAATTCATCCTTATGCCCCTCGAACCACTCCAACATAATTCGAGCCTTGTTAAAATGGGGCGTTGTCCTGCTGGAAGATTCCATTTCCAGTTGGAAAGACAGACGCTATGTAAAGGTGCAACTGGTCCGCAGTGATGTTCAGATAGTCCGCAGCTTTCATGGTCCGTTCTACCACAACTACGGGTCCCAGAGCCGCCCATGAGAACGTCCCCCAAAGTATAATACCGCCACCATCAGCCTGTGTATGACCTGCTGTACAAGAAGGGGGGGGGGAGGGAGGAAGTCGGCGAACCCTGTACAGCAGGTCATTCTTGGACCGACGTGATGAATAAGAAATCGTGATTCATCCGAGATCAGGCAACTCTCTTCCACTTATCCATGGTCCAGTCTCGATGTTTCCCGGACCACTGTAGGCGTAGTTGACAATGACACTTGGTCAACAGAGGCACACGACTGAGACGTCTGGCACGCAGTCCCATATCCAACAGTGCCCGCTGAACTGTGTGTTCCAAAACACTTGCACTTGGACCTGCATTGGGCCTGCACTTGGACCTGTATTGGGCTACCAGCTGAGCCACTGTCTGGCGCCGATCTTGCTTTACAAGTGGGACAGTCTCCGACGTCCTTTTTCTTTGATGACGCGTGGGCGTCCAACACCTTGGCGTCTACTGCTGGTTTCACCGTTATTTATCCACTTTGCATAAATACTAACAACGGCAGATCGTGAACAATCTACCAGTCGTGCAGTTTCGGAGATACTCGTTCCTAGTCTTCGGGCAATTACAATCTGCCCTCTATCAAATTCGCTTACATTAGCAGCCTTCCCATCACTCGCAAAATTAAGTGCAAGACCGATTCCTTACCTTCTCCAGCAGAAGTTAAATACCATTCCCACTTAATTACGTGCCTTCCACGTGATCCAGACGAGTTCATTCACAATGTAGGGATGGTCATAATGTTTTGGCTCTTCAGTGTATATATTTTATTTATATCATTAACATTAATAAAGGTGATTCATATACACTCAATCACCAAAAGTCATGGTACACCCCTCCAATCAGGTTCCCTGTCGTAATGAAACATATCCCGCTGCTTCCATTCTCGGAATGCAGGTGCACAGATTTCCTTGATATCACACAATCATTGTGAGCAACATACTAGCTGCAGAAATGCCAGCACGCCGAGAGCTATCCGCATTTGAACTGGGAATGATTGTTGGTGCCAGACGGATGGGTGCCTCAATATCAGATATAGCCAGCACACTGCACAACCGTTGCAAGGGGTCTATCGAGAATACACCCAAAGAGGGGTTAAAACCCATGTCGTAGAGCGGACGGGCCGCCCACGCCTCATTGATGCCAGAGGTGTTCGCCAGGTCACCCGGCTTGCAACTGCTGACCGAAGGGCGACAGCGGGCCAAATCAACCAGGGACGTCCCACAACTGTGTCCGTGACGACACTTCGGCGAGCCTTGGCAGCTGCAGGCTTTGGGAGCAGGAGGCCACGACGGGTGCCACTCTTGACAGCTGCACATCATCGGCAATGCCTAGCCTGGGCCAACCAACATCGACATTGGACCGCTGAGGACTGGCGAAGGGTTGCCTGGTCCGACGAGTCACGGTTTCAACTGTATCGGGCCGATGGTCGTGTACGTGTCTGACGCAGGCCACACGAAACCATGGACCTCGCTTGTCAGGTGGGAACCACTCAGGCAGGTGGAGGCTTCATACTTCTCGTGGCATGCAATGGGTCCATTGGTGCATCTGACATCCACTCTGGGTGCTACTTCCTACCTCGATCTGCTTGGGGACCACCTGCACCCCTTCATGAACTGTTTTTACCCCGCGGGCGACGGATTCTTCCAGCAAGATATTGCGCCTCTACACACGGCACTTGTGACAAGGCAGTGGCTGAAGGGACATGCTACCGACTTCACGACAATGATTTGACCTCCACGTTCCCCGGATTGCAATCCCATTGAACTTTAGTGGGACGTCATCGAACGATCTGTCAGGTCGTCACTAACACAACTGGCAAATACAGCATCGTTATGGAATGCAGTGGAAGCGGCATGGTTTGCAGTGTCTGTGGTTGTGTTCCGGGGTCTGGTAGACTCTCTTCCACGACGGGTTGCCGCCGTTAACCGGGCCAGAAGGGGCCCAACACGTTATTAGGCAGATGTACCATGACTTTTTTTGTGAGTGCGTATAATCATGATATACGAAGAAATAGGGGAGTTTGCATAAAAAATGTAATGCAAATCTAATAGATGCGTTTTCGTAAAGAAGTCTGAAATAGTTGCAGCTCGACGTCGTTTCTGGAAGAGATTAAAAATCAAACCCACCCTATATATTTGAATGAAACGTGTATTCATATAATTGCTGTTTTCGGAAAGTGCTGGCAAAATGACAATGAAAATGAAGTTTTAGAAAACTGTAGTAAAGGAGCAGGATTTAATGATCACGCAGGAGGGGAAAAAAGATAAGTTAAAAATGCTGGCCTTGTTTTCAAATCTGGAACTCGTACGGTGATTAGCATGGAGATGTGATTTCTGATAATTTTCAAAAATGGTTAACAAATAATTTAATGCCAAACCTTTCAGTCTGTGCAATATGCATATTCCGCTTGTAATAGCCACAATATAAAGTCTGTATGAGGTCAGATTTCTGGAAATGAAATGGCATACGAAATATAGAAAGCCGACCATAACGCCAACTTTGAAGACATTGGCAACGTCTCCTTCCCGGATTATTGGAAGATGCTACCCTCCCCCCACCACCCAAATCTTTTGACAATCTTCAATCATTTTATTTTTTCATAACGTGGAAGACCTCTTGGGTTAGTCAGGCTTCTTGCCTACTTCATTTTATTTCATTTGGAATTTATTCTGGAAGGGTGAGCCTCGTATTAGCACTGCTTCTGTCCCACCTGAACAAATATATACTTCACTGTTCGATTGTCAGATCACTGGGTTTCGTATGTGTAGCTTTTTTATTTAGTGATATACTCCAAGCTCAGACAATCGTCAGTCAAATTTCCCTCCACCAAGAGGAGGTAATTTTATCCGTTCCCGGTTACACAATTTTTTTGACAAAGCCCGGTCGCTAGTCACCCTGTAAAATAGTATCGCATAATAAAAAGGTCACTAAAATAAAAGAGTACAGAGAGCCTATGAAAAAAAATATATATAGGGACGGACACGAAATGAACATAGAAGTAGAAAGATATGACAGAACATTAAAACTGAGACAAGATAAAAAAAAATAAGAAAGAAAGAAGAAAAAAGACCCAGAGAGCCTGCGACAAATTAGGAAATAGCTGAAGTTGAAGAGGAATATGGGAAAGGTAATGAGGCAATGGTGCCTTTGCTAAGGTTAATGCCATTAGGGGTGAGGGAATTAAATTTCCAAATAAGAAAAGACGCGAATTGCTTTCTTTCTTTTTTGTTATTGAAGTTACTACGAAGAATATAAAGGCTGATGGCCTGTAAAGAGTGACCAGGGGAATTAAAGTGTTTAGCGACAGGGGTGTCAGCATTACTAAGAATATCGAACTTACAGTATGCCCGGCAAATCTGGTGGATAACAAATTTTGTATGTGTTATCTTATTGCATTATTTTTCGTCGCCCTCTTATTACCTCATATTTGTCCTCCTTTCTGGCCTATCCCAACACGTCTTCAAATTCCTCTTCTGCTTTTTCAGCCAATACCGTCTTGCTGTTCCCTATGCCAACTATATATAAAGGCGTCGTTTAATACTCATCTATTGCACCTGGGGATCGGCGGCATATGGAGGACATGACACAGGACTAGCTCTTCAAGGTATCACCTCTACTCTCTTTTCAGTTATCATTTCATTACTCTCATTTCACGGTGCGTCCTTTTCAGGGCGATATTCACCTTCTGTTACGTCTAATGTGCGGGTCCCTGGCATTAGAATTAATATTCCCGTAAACCAGTACATCAAGACGCTCATTATCCTTCTGGGTCCCTGACGTTGGGATTAATTTCCTCGCAAACCTAGCTAAGGACTTTTCATATCATCTATTATTATTCTAATCATTCACGTGTGGGTCCCTGGCGTAGAATTAACTTTCTCGCAAACCTGACTTGTTTTCTTTTTTCCTTAAAGCTAGGTGCGTCCTTCTTAGGACGGCTTCTTTAGCACACACCTAGCTGCGAGGTTCCCCCCCCCCTGGTTCTATACAATTATATTTTAGGATTATGATGGCTTCGTCCAAATTAACCACGTTGGAGTCAGCTAATGTGCCATTGCTAGTGGCAGATGGTAAAACTGTGTCTTGCGAAAAGGCCTACCGGTATGCCTGCTTGGATGCTAGGTTTGCTGCTTTTGACCTAGTGTTCAACGAAATGTTAGAAGCTCTCCGGGATGAAATAAATGCTAGGTATAGGGCTCTGGAAAAAAAAGTCGAATCCCTACATAAAAGTTTTGAAAAGAAGTTCGAAGGTATCAACAAGTAAATCAAGGACTCTCGTAGAGATGTCATTAAAAAGATAAGCGAACTGAAGGAAGCCTTTGGGAAATGCTCCGGGACTCCGAAGACAGATAACTCCAAGGAAGATACACCTGTTGATAACAGCAAGGTAAGTAATGTTTTTAATAATATTGCCTGTGCTAAAAGTTTAGAGTCTATGGATATAATTGAAAATAGTCACTGCTCGACAAACGGTGGCTATAAGAGAAGTCACTCTGATGGAACCGATGAAGAAGTGGATAGCAGTCCCTGGATTGGTGTTGCTAATAAAAAATTCAGAAAAAGCACGAGGGTCGATAACTTAAAGACCGTCTCCAGAGTAAACGAAGAAGTCGTCAGCGCGACTAGAATGAGGAATCCGAAGAATGTACAAGGTCGCTCGGCTAATAAAGACCATAGGATCACGAAGAGGTATGTACCGCCAATTATCGTGCGGACTCATGGCGTCCCGTTTAAGACGATTTTAACTGAGCTCGTGAAGTATGTTCCTGTGGAAAAGATCATCGTTCATACGGGCAGAGCTGAAACCGTCAAGGTTAAATGTGAAGATGAAGAAACACACAACAGGTTAGTCCCTGGAATTAAGTCTGATAATATTTTAAAAATTCAGCATCATCAACTGAAGTCGGAGAAGGTCTTGAAATACGTAATTCGTAATGTGGATGTTACGTATGACCTCGAAGACTTCCAAGAAGAACTAAAAAGAGCCAACTACTTCCCGGAAAAAGTTATTCGATTAAGGAAAGCCAAAGGATCCATTGATATTCCGATGGCTTTGGTTCTACTGCCGAACACCGAACACAACCAGTCATTGAAAAACATAATACGTATTGGGCCGCACGGAACAGTTTCAGTGGAGGCCTTTCGAGGGAACAAGAAGCCACTACAGTGTTACAACTGCCTGCGCTTCGGACACGTATCCATGGGCTGCACGGAAGATCCTGATTGTAATAAATGTGCTGAAGGGCACCAGTCAAGAGACTGTCTTAAGATCAAAGGACAAGACCCCCCAAAGTGCATCAGATGTGGTGGACAGCACACATCAAGCTACACGAAATGTGCAAAATACCCCCAGGTTCAAAGGATGTCTAGTTCTAAAGTGACAGCAGGCAAATCCAATGCTGCCGTTGTGTCTACACCGGAAGATAAAGGCCTCAACATCAACGACCTACCAGGTATGTATAAACAATTAGAACGTATCTTTCATCTATTTTCTAATCTAGGCAAAAGTTACCCACAGTTGAGTGGGCTCCTTACGACCAACTAATTTTAGTATGGCTGCACAACGTTATACTGTAATCAACAAAGGTGAACTTCGGTGCGTGATATGGAACGCTAGGGGCATTCCCCGAAAGCGTATCGAGTTTCAGAACTTTCTGATAAAGCAAGAAATCGACGTTGCTTTCCTCTGTGAAACTCACCTCAAACTAAGCCAAGACTTCAAGCTACCTGACTATTGTGTGTACGGTAAGGATCGAATGGCTTCAAATGCTGCAAGATGTGCGTCTGAGGGCTCTGCGATCATCATTAAGAAGGGAATTGAACACCGAGAATTAGTATCCAAGTCTTATGCAGGTATAGAATCGGCCTCCATCATTATCAATGAAGTCTCCTGCGGTGAAGTGAAGTTCGTGGCGCTCTACAATTTAGCTAAACATTATCTTGACATTTGCGAGCTTGATGAACTCTTCAGTGGTGACACTCCAGTCGTCCTGACTGGTGACCTAAATGCCAAACATCCAAGCTGGAACTCCAGAACGCAGAATTGCAACGGCATGATTCTCTATAGGTACATACAACGTAGAGATGATATCATCGCTGTTGGACCTGTGGAGGACACCTACTACACCTACATCTAGCTCTTGAAGGGTTTCTTCAAACCGTACAATATCTTCACGATTGATGACCTTTCTTCTGACCACAAGCCTGTGGCGTTGAACTTTGACAATGTTGACATAAATTTCCGAGAGGAACTCGTACATCATCAAGACTGGAAGCTCTACAAAGATATTCTTAAGGACTATGGCTACCATCCCGACGTTGCTTACTGTACAGAGGACATCGATCAACTTGTTGATGACATCACTAGATGTATTAACAGTGCCATAGAAGCTAGTAAGTATCCATCAGAGAATAAACATTCTCATCGAATCCAACTCACTCCTGGAATCCAACGCCTAATTGCTGAAAGAAACAGGACCCGTAGACTATGGCAACGCTATCGTGAACCTTGGCTCAAAACCAAGTACAACAGGTTAGTGCGAAGAGTTCAAGAGGAGATAAAAGAGCTTCGCGACGCTAGATGGAATGAAAAACTCAAAAGCTTGTCGGCTCGCGACAATTCCATTTGGAGTATGGTCAGAGCTTTACAGAAGAAGAAGAATGTTACGCTTCCTCCACTCCGTACACCACAAGGTGACTATGTGCAAACTGATCAGGACAAGGCCCAAGCCATTGCAGATTCACTGGAAATGCAGTTTGTTACTCCGACCAACGATAAGCCCGAGAGCCAAATCATGTCTCTGCGTGTGGAAGAAGGTATTGTCAACTTTGATGAAGTCCCACAGCATTTAACGAAGAACAGCATCGAGGCTGGAGAGGTCGCCACCATCATAAGTAAACTGAAAAAGAAGGAGGCTCCAGGAAGAGACAAGGTGAGTTATAACGCCCTTATAAATCTCCCGAAGAACTTTATTGACTATCTCACTAATATCATTAACGTCTGCTGGAAATTTTCTTACTTCCCTGTGGCTTGGAAGAAATCTATTGTGTTGAGTATCCCCAAGCAGGGGCAAAATCCTGCGATTCCGGCGAGTTACCGACCTATTAGCCTGCTACCCACGATGTCCAAAGTGTTGGAGAAAACGATTCTCGTCAGATTCCAAGACCACTGTCTAGCAAATGACCTTTTTCGGGAAGAGCAGTTTGGCTTTCGTGCTGCCCATTCTTGTCCGATGCAGATATGGAGGCTCGTTGAAGACCTGAGCACCCCCCTGAACCTCTCCAGGTACTGTGGGGTGGTATTTTTCGATGTCAGTAAAGCTTTTGACCAGGTATGGCATGAGGGCCTTGTCTACAAAATGATGAGAGACGGGTTTCCTGCCGATTTGATTTTGTTGGTGAAATCCTTTCTTGATGGCAGATCCTATCAAGCCAAAGTTGGAGAAAATCTTTCCACGCCCCGAGTTGTAAAGGCCGGTGTCCCTCAGGTTTCTATCCTCGGGCCTGTGCTATTTAATTACTTTGCACATGATTTCCCGAAACCCGATAATTGAAATCTGTATTTTTATGCGGATGATACTGCCATTATAACATGGGCACACCAGCCGGCTCACGTTATCACTCGGCTGCAATGCGCCTTGAAGCAGTTCGAAGACTGCTTTAACTGCTGGAAGTTGAACCTTAATGTCGGAAAGTGCAAGGCTTTGTACCTCAATAGGAAGCTCGAGCGTCCCCCAGATTCTCTTGTTCTGTTCAATAAGAAACTGGACTGGGTGGACAACTACAAGTATCTGGGAGTTATCATTGACTCAAGACTCTCATGGAACCGGCATATGTCCTATGCTGTGAACAAAGAGTATCATAGCTCTCATGGGTCGCAACAGCGCCCTCAGCATTGACAACAAGCTACTTCTGTACAAATCGATTATCCGGACCATACTCCTCTATGGCATGCCTGCGTGGGCGGCTATCTGTCAAACCAGATGGAGTGAACTACAGTCATTCCAGAATGTTACCCTGAGAACCATTGCTCAGCTGGACACAAGGACGGTGAAAAACCAATCCATCCACATGGATTTAAACATGACCCATATCGGAAAGTTTATACAGGATCTCCTTCTGATTATGATACAGAAGATGAAGACACACGACAATGAACTTGTGAATGGAATACTGAAGAACTCATCGAATATGAACTGGCATACGAAGTATCGTAAACCGAGGCACGTTCTTGACGTCAATTTTGAAGATATTAGCAACGTCTCTTTCCCGGACTACTGGAAGATGTGATAATCTTCTTTCTCCTTGTGTTTTTTATTTCGTTTGTATTTTGTTTCTGACAATCGTCAATCTTATTTTTTTTGTATAATATGGAAGACCGCTTGGGTTGGTTAGGCTTCTTGACTACCTCAGTGTATTTCATTTGGAGTTTATTCTGGTTGGATGAGCTTTGTGAAAGCGCTGCTTTCGTCCCATCATAACAAATCTACACTTCACTGTTCGATTGTCGATTGTCTTTTTTCATAACTTGAGGATAATTCTCTAATATTCTAATTGCCTTTAGAGAATTATCCTTTTTTCTTTGATAAAGGATAGTCTCTATCCGAAACGTCAGCTTTTTTTTTGATTTTATAGTTTTATTTTGATTTTGCTTATTATTTATTATTATTTTGTTAATTGTTAATTATTAGTTTATTTTTCATTTTTATTTAATAAATATTATTTATTGTATTCCAGGGTTTTCGTGTCTCGTCCTTTTCTCTTATAAATATCACAACCAACAACTTACAATTAACTAACCTAACAACAAATACATAAACATCTAACAACGATAACAATAAACAACAATACAGGCAGTCATTACGTCATGATTCCACTGTATACATATTAAATTTAATTATTAAACTAGATGGATCCCGTCAGAATTTGAAGGCAAACAACTCATCTTATTATTAATCTCCAACTCTTTAATAAAAAAAAATATAAAAAATCGTCATAGCAACAAATAGAAAAGAATGTTGCAGGGAAAAAAAGCAGCTTAAAAGCAGAGAATGTTGCACGGAAACCAATTTTTGTAGGTGTGTAAAGAGAATTTTATCATATCAATACTCATGCGCTTAAAGCAATTTTTAATTGTAAATTCCCGCTAATTAATAGTAATTATTGACAAATCTATAGGCTAAGATCTTTCTTTCAGGACCAAAATGAAGTTTAGAGATGCAGTAGTTTTCTCCAACGAACTGTCGAAAGAATCACCCTTGGAACTTAAATATATAGATTGTTTTAATTAAAGATATGGAGATTAATAATAAGTTGGGTTGCTTACCGTCAAATTTTGACGGGATCCATCTAGTATTTACTTAAGATACCAAAAGAGAAACTCATTAAATTTCATTAACTAATGGTTTCCCTTGGTGATTTAAAATTTGTTGTTAGAAATAATTCCAAAAGCAGTTGAATTCTAATAAAAGAATGTTTAGGTTTCAATTAAACTCTGCAAGACACGACTAGAGGTTGCTGGTCAAGTGAGCAAAGGAAATGAGTAGTCATTAATTTACCCATGATTGCTCTTGCGTCAGTTTAAGTGCTTCCGGTTGCTGTCATTGATACGTGTAAAACTACAAAATGGAGCACAATTAAAACAAAATTTCGCCTAAGGAAACTAAAATTAATTAAAGCAGCTTAATATCTAGAATTTGAATTCTAAGCTCTTAATTCTATTAAAGAATGGCACAAGAAAATGCCGTGAATATTTTAAAGTGAACTTTTCTTAATAACTTCATATATTATGTGAGTTATTTATTATGAACTAGCTGCTACCCGCGACTTTATCCGCGTTAAAGTCGAAATAGATAAAATCGCCTGCAAGTATAGATTTCTTATTTCCCGAGATTTTGTGATTAGTCAGTGAGGGGCATTTCCCTTTTATATTAAGAAACTGCCCCAAAAAAACCGAGATCAAGAAGGAAAAATTAAATTATGATTATATTTTACGGTTGAATAGAATTAATTTTGGTTTGGTATTAACGTCCTTTTCAACTGCTATGGTCATTTCAGGACGGCGTTATAGGGGCCGCAAATTTTGCCTCTCAAGGGTTCTTAAACGTGCTGCCGGCAAACGACTACACGGGACCAACGGCTTTATTTCCCTTCCGAAGGAAGTTCGTGATCTCAGGATTTCCTCCTGAAAAATCCTCGTCGTCCTCGGCCGGGATTGAACCCGCGTACTCGGGCATCAGAGGCGATCACGCAACCGCTGAGCCACCGAGGCCGGTAGAATTAATGTGAAGGAAAAAATTTATGAAAAACTTTCAGTATTGGCCTGCCACTCTATAAGATTGAAGGCCTATGTGTTCGTTTCAGAAACTCCATTTTCCTTCACATTTTTTTTCTTTCTGCTGAAATCGACTTAAAAACTCATGATTCGAAAAGATATGATGTTGATATTTTGAGAAAATAAAATCCCGTCTGTGCGTATGTATGTGATCAATTTTGAGCAGCTAACTCCTCTGAAACGGCAAATAGCAGAACCAAATAAAAATATACATACTTACAGGATACCCTAAATTGTGCCTTAGCGTATATTTTATGTCAATTGTGTAAGGTTTTCAAAGATATTATTTTTTTTGCGGTGTAGCATTCAAACCAGCAAACCAAACTCAATAAACTCGACATGTACATACTCCTCTCATTAAGGCGAATATTTGTATGCTTAAGTTGTTTGGCTGTGATGAGCCGTTTTGGAGTTATTAACTATCTCCTCCC
>JAHWFO010016575.1:0-15947 GCA_023313115.1 Rhysida immarginata
CAAGACGTGTTGCTGCTGTGCTGGCTGCCCACGGTGCCCCAACACCTCGCTAAATAAAGATTTTGGATTTCTACCAGGTGTTTCAGTTTCAATGTCCAATACCTGTATATGTCCTCCCCTCTTAAATCAGCTTTGCAAAAAAGATTATACACTGGCGGAAAAAAAAATCCCAACACCTTGAAGGACTTGTGCTAGATGAATGAAATTTGGACAGTATATTCAGCTTTGACGAAATGAGTGATCCCGAAGTATGGGAGTCTCACTCGTCAAGAAAGGAACCTTTCTGCACACAAGATCAACTGCTGATTGGTTGCTCTCCAACAAGGTCGCTCTCTATTCGGTCGGGGCTCTACGGATGCCAACTGGTGAGTGTAGACGGAACTAAACGGTATAATCACGGCAACGATCAGAAGCACAACACTGACGAAGTAAACAATGATGAATACGGAGCACAAAATTGAGTCAGGCAATTATAAGAACAAGAATAATAAAAGAACAGGAATAAAGCAATTCTTTCAATACATTACAGAAAATAACACTAAATACACCTTAGACCAAGGATTCATCACTGAAGGGTACGTTTTTTGATCGAGTCCTTCACATAACAAATCGGAAAAAGGTAGGCCATACAAAAATTTAAGCACACAGCAACTATTACATACGAAGGGACAAAACATGTTATATATCATCACACAGATATGGTATTTATTCAATTGATTCGAGTTTCAAGGTTACAACTTATAGGGGGCGCTACCAGCGCCACCCTGTACATGGTGAAAAGCACGGATTTTAGTACCCGCTGTAGTCGCTGCGCTGGTCTATGCAGGCCTGCACACGTGCATGCATACGGTCGTAGATATGCCGAATGTCATTTTGTGGTATGGCATTCCATGCCTGTTGTACCTGGATTGTCAGATCAGCGACAATTGTTGCTGGTTGTGGAAGAGCCCTGACACGGCGTCCGACCATGTCCCAGACGTTCTCGATGGGCGACAGATCTGGTGATGGTGCTGGCCATGGTAGGATGTGGACACCCTGAAGGGCACGTTGGGTTGCAGCGGCAGTGTGGGGTCGAGCGTTATCCTGTTGGAACAGCCTCCCTGGCATACCAGCCATGAATGGCAGTGCAATGGGTTCAACAACCATCTGAATGTAAACATTTGCCATCATGGTGACTAGGATAACCATCAGGGGGTCCTGCTATCGTAGGAAATCCCTCTCATACCATAACGCCAGGGATGGGGCCAGTATGCCGACGACGGATACAGCTCGGTAACAGGACTTCCCCACTGCTCCTTCTGACCCAGACAGAAACGGCTTTCATCCGTAAAGACCACAGACCTCTATTCTGCCGTCCAAGTTGCTCTGGCTTGACACCACTGAAGACGTGCCGCACGGTGTTGAGGGGTAAGAGGCAAACATGCCGCAGGGCTCCTGGAGTGGAGGTTCCTGACCAGTAGACTGTTTTGAATTGTGCGTGGAGTGACGTTGGGTGCCACAGCAGCCCGAATGTCCGCTGCAGATGCTGTCCGATTTACCACAGCCGTCCTACAGATGCGCCGGTGAACCCTGTCTCCAGTGGCCGGGGGTCCTCCAGATCCTGGTCTCCTGGTAATCCTGCTTTCCCTGGATCATTGCTGCCAACAGTTGTACACAGTGGCAACGTCTCGACCCATGCATTCTGCAATAGCACGGAACGAAAGTCCACCCTCTCGAAAGCCCACTACACGTCCTCGTTCGAATTGGGTTAGCTGCCCATATTCACGTCGCAGTCGCCTTCGAGGCATGTTTTACAGTACGTACTCTATCACACACGTCCACAAGTGTCTGAAATGACACAGACGCGCGTCTGATCTCCTTTATATCTGTCATTGGAATGTCTCATTTGCATGTACAGGGTGGCTCTGGTGGTACCCCCTATAAGTTGTAACATTGAAACTTGAATCAATTGAATAAATACCATAACTGAATATACTGTCCAAATTTCATTCATCTAACACAAGTCCTTCATGGTTTTGGGATTTTTTTTTTCCGCCAGTGTAATTCTTAATGATTATTAAAATTAATTAAAATAAGCTTCACACATATGTGGTGAAAGCACACATCTGTTATGATGGTAAATATTCCGTCACATATTAACCAGAGATAACAGCCATAAATGCAATACATGAGTGCGACTAGTCTTAGTGATATAAGTCAACAAAGTTAGGGGACGCTATTCTGCACTTTTACCGATGTTCGTTACTACCCGATCTTTAAAGATGTCAAGACAAAATACTAAAATTATCTTTCAAATGGATATACGAGGCTAGCCCATAAATTAATGCACCACAATTTTTTTCTCCGTCCCCAACAATGGTATGAATGTGAAACTTGAGATATGCATTCTTCGAAGTTTTTGGAGTGCGTGCGCAAAGTTTGTGTTTCTTCCGACAGATGGCATACGTGTAGCAATGGAACAACATGTCGTCTGTAAGTGATGTACGTTACAAGCAGCATGTTGTCATTGAATTTCTAACTGTGGAGCAAGAAAGGGTTGGAAACATTTCAAAATCGTTTATGTGCAGTTTATGGAGCATCAGCAATCGACAGAATATGGTTAGTCACTGGGCACAGAGGGTGAGGCCATCAGAAAGCGGTTCGGCAGAGCTCCAAGATTTGGTGCGGTCGGGGCGGCCATCCTTGGCTGTGACACCTGACAAGATGGCAGCGTGGTGATCCGCTCATTCGTCAGGACCGACACAGAACGACTCTGCAGTTGGCGATGGAGCTGTCAATCAGCAAAGGAAGTGTGGGTGAAATCAACCGTGCTTTTAATTACGCAAAATCGTGTTCACGATGGGTTCCCGCGCTGTCTGACGGAGGAACACAAAGCTCTGAGAAACACATTTCTTCCGAGTTTCTGCAACGTTTTGAAGCTTGGAAAGGGGGGTAAGCCTTCTTGTCCTGGATTGTGGCAGCTGATGAAACCTGGGTGCATCATTTTGAGCCCGAAACAAAACTACCATTGATGGAATGGCGTCATCCGCAGCACTCTCCACAGAAGAAAAAATTCAAAGCAACTGCTTCTGCTGGTTAGGTCTTGATCACTGTGTTTTGGGACTGTGATTGTGTCATACTCATTGATGTGATGCCGAGAGGCAGCACCATTAATTCTGAGGCATATGAACACATTAACCAAACTCGAGAAGCGCTTCCAGCGACTTGGACGCCTTAACAAACCAGCTAATTGTTTGCTTCAAGACGATAATGTTCGCCCTCACACCAGTTTGAGGACGTCGAAACACCTCACGAAACGGGTTGGACAGTGTTAACCCATCCACCCTGCAGTCCTGACCTAGTGCCCTCAGACTTTTCACTTGTTTGGTTCATTGAAGAATGCCATTCGTGGAAGACATTTTGAGGATGACGAAAAGGTGATTCACACAGTGAAGACATGACTGCATGAACAGAACAAGAACTGGTACCGACAGGGCATACACGCCCTTGTGTCTGGCTGGAGGAAGGCCATAGAACAGGACGGAGATTATATGGAAAAATAGGGAGTGTAAAAGAAACATCATTCTTTCGTGTGTATAAGATTCATTGTGTTCAATAAATAATTGTAGTTCATTATTTTCTGGGCCACCCTCTTATTTTGCATATAGAAAGTTCAAGAAAATACAACTTGAAATGTGTTTATGAAAGCAGAAATTACCCCTTCTGGAGATGCTTCAATCAGGAGAATCAAAGTAGAGGAACAGGGAAAAAAACTGTAATTAGGCATAACAATGAACTGCTTATTGAAATGATGGAATTATTTTGCTCAGACACAGACGATTCTGATTTTGAAGGATTTTAAATAAATTTATTTCCTATATAATGTAATATTAAATGTAATGAATAAATTTTGTTATATGATAATTTATTTTGAATGTTTCTTGTTTCTTCATTTTATGAACCTATAAAAAGTTTAAAGGTTCTAAAAATCAGACGACCATAATCCACTGTGCGTTTGAACAAATATGGCGGAGCATTCACAATTGCTGAATTGCTATCCTAGGTACATAAATTCCGTATTATACACGGGAAAGTTTTTCAAAATTTCGCAGAAACTTAGACATGTGGTATACACTGGTGCGCATTATACAGGGTGAATACAAAAGTCTGAACCCCCCCTTTTATTTTTTGAACCGAAGCAGATATGTCAATTTTGATGAATCCAATGAATAGGAAGTTGTGGGTGGCCTATCCCATGGTGCACTTTTCATCATCCCAAATATGCAAATTAGGACACATTCAAAATTTATCTCAAAAACCGTAAGGGATAGAGAAAAAAACCCAATTGCAAATTTGTTCAGCATAAAAAAACAAGCAAAACATAAATAAAATCATCCAAATCGGACCAACCAATCGCCCACAATCACGTGGTGAACTGTTTGCAGCTTACAAACAGTCACCATGTAAAGGAACACTGCACAAGGAAAACTGAATGTTGATATTTCCACCATGTAAAGCATGCAAATCAAAAAATTAATATAAATTACCATACTCACATTCACTTTCATGCAGAAAACAAATAAAAGGCATGTTTCTGCACACAGAAGACAGAACAATTTCAGGATGGCAAGCTACACTGTTCCGGAAATGGTCAACATCATCTTCTGCTTCGGAGGCACCTACATGCTGCAGTTAGGTTGTATCGAGACAGATACCCTAACGAACGCCATCCATGTCGTCAAACAATGCGTCACATTATTCAAAGATTCGAGGCTACAGGGAATGTTAATGCAGAATGAGGACGACCAAGGGCACAAGGCGACGAGGATACAGCAACACTAGTTCTGGCTGCAGTTGCTGCAAATCCCCACACAAGCAGCAGAGCAATTGCTGCAGATGTTAGGTGCCATCAGAGAACTGTTCTCAACATTCTACACGCACATGATTTTCACCCATACTATTCATTGTCACCAGGATTTACTGCCATCGGATTATGTTGCTAGGGCCGCCTTCTGCAACTGGTTACTTACCTGCCTGGATGACAATCCAAACTTCATTCATGAGGTGTTGTGGACAGATGAAGCCCAGTTCACCAGAGATGGAGTTATCAACAGGCACAATCATCATCATTGGGCAGAGGAAAACCCACGATGTCTGCGAGAAGTAACTAATCAAGTGAACTGGAGAATCAATGTGTGGTGTGAATTGTACAATGACACTGTGGTTGGACCGTATTTTTACGATGGAACACTGACTGCAGAACGCTACTGGGCTGAAATTCTCAACGTGGTAGTCACAGACTTCATTGAAAATTTGCCATTGGCCTCTTATCAGCACACGTGGTTTCAGCATGATGGAGCTCCTCCACATAACAGGTTGGTCGTTCACGAGGGTCTAAGTGAGATGTTTGGACAACAATGGATTGGTTGAGGAGGACCAGTTCGTTGGCCACCCCGCTCCCCTGATTTTACACCACTTGACTTTTTCTTGTGGGGATACCTGAAGGACAAGGTTTATGATACGCAGCCCACCTCATTGGAGGATCTGGTTCAACGAATCCAGGAAGCATACCGAGGAGTGACACCAGCCATGCTTGTTGATGTTTTAGTGTCAGTTAGGTTCCGTGCCCAATTGTGTTATGATGCCCACGGTCGTCACATCAAGCATTTTGTTGATTAACTTTTTTTTTTAAACTGTTTGAAGTAACTTGTCTGTGCAGTGTGACTGTAAGCTGCAAACAGTTCACCACGTGATTGTGGGTGTTTGGTTGGTCTGATTTGGATGATTTTTTTTGTCTTGTTTGTTTTTTTATGCTGAACAAGTTTGCAATTGGGTTTTTTTCTCTATCCCTTACGGTTTTTGAGATAAATTTTGAATGTGTCCTAATTTGCATATTTGGGATGATGAAAAGTGCACCATGGGATAGGATACCCACAACTTCCTATTCATTGGATTCATCAAACTTGACATATCTGCTTCGATTCAAAAAATAAAAGGGGGGTTCAGACTTTTGTATTCACCCTGTATACCAAAAATTATGGTATATCAATTTGGTGTGAAATGGATGGTCAGTAGAAAATTTCCCATTGGTGAGCCAATATGTTGATGAATGTGTCTAACATGGAATTTTCCAAATTAATACAAAGCACGTATGAGAAGCTCGAATTCTAAAAAAGTCTAAGAATGAATGTGTCTAACATGGAATTGTCCTAACTTTAAAATTTTACACGAACTAAAACAATTTCCTTATGAGATGTAATATAAGAAAGTTCTAGGCCACTTTAGAAGAAAATGTCTTCATCGCTAAAAAAAAATAATAGTTATAATTAAAAATAATAATTAATAAATAATAAATAAAATCAAAATAAAAAAGGATTTGACTTCAATGGAACGCCCAGAAAAAAAAGTTAAAGGTTGCCAATCCGATCTAGTAAAGGAAAAAAACCTTCTTGTGAAAAATTTAGCCAAAAGTTATCCAAGAATGGTAGCGGGAAAGGACATGTAATAAAAGGGAATTTCATGGTGTACTCAAAGTTATGTTGGCCTATTCCGAATATTAATAATGCTGGCTATATCTTATTTTTTAATTATTTTACCTTTGCAAGTCATATTTATAAACAAAAAAAAAAAGGTGTCACCAAGAGTAATAAACTACACCAAAGCAAAAAGCAATGCTAAGAATTTAAATTTTTTTTTTTTCTTTTGGTTTTAAAATAAATATTTGTGTTAATAATTTTATAGAATAATTCAGATTATAATAAACAGGTATTAAGAATATTGGTTATAAGCTCACGTTTAATAAGGAAATGCACAGTTTTAAATTAGTTATAAATTATTTTTAATGTTTCACGTTTTTTTACAGCATTTCTCATACATTTCTCATAACTGATATGTTTCTAAATTAAATATATTTTAAATAACAATTCTGTAGTGCCAATGCAATGAACAAACATTTTAATAGTGAAGTTTAAAAATATAATAAACATAAAATGGCATATTGTATTAAAAACTTGTTGAAAATATAAAATGCAATGTTACAAAACGTAGTGTAATGTTAATGCAGTGTTAAATAGTGATTATTGTAATTACATATGTTAAGTTTTATTCACGACAAGTATATTCACCTGTCTAATTTCAATTTGTTACTTGGAGTTATTGTTTAATTGACCATTATATATTGGAATTACATACAATTAAATTATATTAAACAATGGAATCGTAATTTAATTCTAATGGGAAATGAAATTCATATAAGGACTTTAGATTTAACATGAAAACTGTGTTCAGATATCTAAAATATCTTATGCATCCTAGCAGCATAACATTTTTAAAAATTGATAAATGATACATATAAAAATCATTTCCATTATTTATTCAGTGTCATATATGTCACACTTGTCAGCCATTGCATATACTTCGCACAGCCTCGTTGAACCAGTTTGCATAATTTGTTTTCGCCCAATTCTATGCAGCAAATCACTGTTCTTCGTTTTGCTTTCCTGAAAGAATAGCCAATAATCTGCCTTCAACAGCCCCTCAGCATTCCACAGCACGATATCCTGTCATTTTATTTTAGGAAAGGAAAAAAAAACATGGGAAAAACAAGTACTATTGTCACAAATAGATGCCCAGGCCTCTATTCAAGGTTTATGATATGCAATGTTCTCACTAGAAAACTAGAAAATTTTTGTGGCAGAAAAAAATAGCAGGGCAAGGGGGGGGGGGGTGCAACATTATGAAACCTTTGTTAAACTTGAATAGAAAACAATAATGAACTGAAGATATACTTCAAACAAATTGTAAATACAAAGGAGAAAAGGGAAGGAAAAATTCTGCAACCTGTAATACAACTAGGGACCATGCCTGTAGCTGACCCATTGTAATAGCCTGGTAAACCGCGATAGTTCAGTTAGTAAGAGCAGTGCCAGCAATAGGCATGATCCCTGGTTCAAGTCTAGGTTGCAGAATTTTTCTTTCCCTTTTCTCCTTTGTATTTTTATTTGTTTAAATAACCATGCTTTGTTTATAATAAACTCAGAGTAAGAGAAGTCGAACTTAATTGCATTCTTCAACATGAACGGATTTTATAATAATTTCTGAATTGGCAGCAGAATTGTACATATAATGGTATATATAATAAATATATTTTTTATAGTAATATTCATTATTTAATGTGTTTTCAAATTCTTTTAAGCATCTAATATGGTAAAAATCTGAAAAGCATTTAATGTTAAAATCTTAAATTATTTATGTGTTAGCTTTATGTATTCTTACGCTACTGCATCGTTTAAGTCCTAAATTGGCTGGTCAGGGTGCCCATTATATAGTAACCACCCACCCCCACAAATCGACCTACGGCAAATGCATACCGGACGGGAGCTTATCAGCCGGGGTTGTTGGGCTTGGACCAGTATAAAGACAGAGACTTAGTGATTGGGGCAGAAAACACAGTAATTTATTCAAAATTAACGGATTTTAAAATTTACATTAAGCTGTGTGCGCACGGACCTTCCAAAAAAAAAAAAAAGGAAAACAATAAAACAATATTCAGTAAAACTCAATTAGCCATCTTACTACTAACTATAAAACATAACTGTGTAACATTGTTAACAAACGGCACATCTTCACATTGGGCTGGGTGACAGCTACCGTAAATATTCTACTATAATGCGAAAAATTTTGACCTAAAAGCCACCTAAATTTGTGGGATCGCATTATACAAGAGGGAAAAATTAGCACTACAACAGCTGGGGAGGTCTGACAAACTTCGAATGAAAATAGTGTATAACGTTGAATATATTGGTATATTATAGCTCATTATACAATATATATGGTACATTAATTCGCTTTTATCTCAATTTTACCGTCCATTTTTATGTCGCCAAAAGCTAACCAGGGGGGAGGACGGGGGTAAAACTAACTTGGATCTGATTAATTTCAAACGAAAACTAGCAAAAAATGTTTAATATACTGGTACATTACAGTACATATGTATGATATGGTGCTTCAAATGCAATACATGAGTGCGACTAGTCTTAGTGATATAAGTCAACAAAGTTAGGGGATGCTATTCTGTACTTTTACCGATGTTCGTTACTACCCGATCTTTAAAGATGTCAAGACAAAATACTAAAATTATCTTTCAAATGGATATACGAGGCTAGCCCATAAATTAATGCACCACAATTTTTTTTCTTTGTCGCCAACAATATTCTTTGAAGTTTTTTGAGTGCGTGCGCAAAGTTTGTGTTTCTTCCGACAGATAGCATACGTGCAGCAATGGAACAACATGGCGTCTGTAAGTGATGTACGTTACAAGCAGCATGTTGTCATTGAATTTCTAACTGTGGAGGAAGAAACGGTTGGAAACATTCAAAATCGTTTATGTGCAGTTTATGGAGCATCAGCAGTCGACAGAATATGGTTAGTCACTGGGCACAGAGGGTGAGGCCATCAGAAAGCGGTTCGGCAGAGCTCCAAGATTTGGTGCGGTCGGGGCGGCCATCCTCGGCTGTCACACCTGACAAGATGGCAGCATGCTGATGCGCTCATTCGTCAGGACCGACACAGAACAACTCGGCAGTTGGCGTTGGAGCTGTCAATCAGCAAAGGAAGTGTGGGTGAAATCATCTGTGCTTTTAATTACACAAGTCCTTCTTGGTGTTGGGATTTTTTTTCCACCAGTGTATGTACATTTATAAAATTTCATTTACAGTTAATGAATGTAATTTAAAATGTATTAAAAATATTTACACATAATTTATACATTATCTACAAAAATATTTTTAAAAAATTCTGAAAATAAATTTAAAGTAATAAACAAGTTTATTGCAATTTAGACATTTTTTTGAAAGTATATTATTGCAATTTCAGCCTTTTACTGAATTGGACAGATTCATTCTGATATCTTTAGCTGAGAAATAGAATTTTGTTTGGCAGTAATATAAAATTAAATGAGGCAAGCTAAGTTCTACATATTCTCTGCTAAAACATGTTATATACCCCCTCCCTTCAAATTATTGTAAATTGTCAGATTTGGCAAATTTTCAAAAAATTTCAGAAGCTATGTCAATCAAATTTTTGAAATTATTTTCACTCAAAATTTTCTCAAGACATCGTTCAACTTGCTGAAAAACTTTAACAAGTTGGATACTTTGGGTATTTTAAAAAAAATCACCAAAATCATCCAGTGTTATGAACCAAGACAATTCAGAGCTTCTGTCAGTATTAAAAAAAAAAAAAAAAATTAAACAAAGTTTGCAATTTTCATCTTTTCTACATTCCTTAAAATGTAAGCAACCAAGTAATAGACAATACTGATTTTAATTAAATGACCTGTATCTTCGTCTAATTGCAAATTATCTGAAAATGGAATTTTTTCTTTAATCTTCTTTTTGTTGTCTTCAAGTTGTTTTCGGGCATGTTCTGCTTCCCTCTAGAATTTCTTTAAAAAAATGTCACTCTTTTTCTTTATTAAGAGAGAAGCTTTATGTGTAATTTTTTTTTTTTTTTTTTCTGAAATCGACTTAAAAACTCATGTTTTGAAACGATTTGTTGTAATTTTGAAAAAAAAAAAAAAAAATCTCAGTCTGTGCATAGATATGGATGTATGTGACCAATTTTGTCCTCGATAAATAGAAGATAACTGCTCCATAACGATAAATAGAAGGTACCTTAAATTGTGCCTTTACATACATTTTATGCCAATTGGTTAAGCCTTTTTTGAGATATTAATTTCTTTCTAAAAATGAAGAAATAGCTGTAGCGTCCATTCTAAATGGCTCTGAGGAGCAGTTTTTTTTGTATTTTTTGTGAAAAAGTTTTTAATATAAACTCGGAGGGCTCCTTAAACGATGCATTGACAAATTTTTTATGAAAATCGATTAAATCTTTTTAGAGATCTTATATTTATTTTCTAAAATTGAAGAAATGGCTGAAGCATTCATTCTAGCGAGCCAAAGTCAATACATTCGCAATGAACTGATTCCTATCTCAGAGAGGAATAACTTTTGTACATAAATTGTTTGCTTTTGAGGAGCTAATTTTGATTAAGCAAGGTTTTTTGTTTTTTTTTTTAATTGGTTAACCCTCCCCCTCCACAACATAAATTTTATCCTTTTGTTTTTCTTTCCATGCTAAATTGGGAGACCTGTGCGAATGTACCATTCAATTTATTTTTTTTTGCATCCTGACACAAAACAACTAGGCATATTTTTCTACTTACTTTATCAACGAACTTGAAAAGTTAGTTATTGAATTCTATATTTCAGTCTGTCCGCACTTTTTTTAAGGTGCAAGACATATGATAAGTGAAATTAATGTGTCTTTTTATCGCTGATGACGAGTATCACATCCAAGCATCTGTGGGACCAATAGTTCCCCAAAATACGAATTTACGAAATATTTTATATTTCGAAAATGGGGAATTGCAGAAAAATGGAACCAAAAGTATAATAGTACACATAAAATCAATAAATTTTTGTATTGACAAGTGGTCAATTTTCCGACAGATACTATCGAAAAAATCATAATTATCGATAATCGATATTCACTATCTCTATTGAGAGGTGATACTAAAGCGATTTATATATATGCATATAGTATATAATAAATATCAATTTGAAAAAATCTTCAAAATTGGACCACTCGTTCCGGAGATAAACTTTTAAAGTTCGTTTTGGTAATGATAGCTTGTTCATTCTCATCTGTTTGTTTTTTTTTTTTTTTTGGTTTTTTTTTGTGATTGCCTCAGAAACTTAGTAACAATTCAGTCATTCCTGCTGCTTTGGACTTCATTATTTAATTAAAATAGTAACAGAAGAAACTATATTAAAATGAAGCTCGAAGAGGGGAAAATGAAGCTAGAAGAGGGGAAAATGATCAGGAAAACAAGGATTAATAACATTTAATCTGTGAGGAACTCGTCTAATGACTGCGCCGTTAGTTCTAAGAAATTCCGCTGTCAAAGTGGGCAGAGCTTAATCATGCCGCTCATTACCGATTTCCCATGTTCATTTTAAAAAGAAGGAAAGTTATTTCAAGTTAAAAATTTCAGTTTTATTAAGTTTAATTGTAATATCCAAAAAATGGTCAAATAAAATTATGTATTAAGTGCTTTAAAATTTGATGCTGGTAAAACGGTCGTTCGGGAGGAATGTGAGGGGGGGAGTGGAGTGCTCCTACTTTCTCTTTTACTATTATGACATAACTAACTGATATAGGATGTCACTGTATGCTACAAATCAGCAATCATGTTATATCGAATTTTAAAAATTAAAACTTTTTTTAATTCATTTTCGTTTTTTTCTCATAGAGATATTCTTCTTGCTTAGGAGCTTCAGAGATTTAAGAATTTTTTCCTCGTTGCAAAAAGATTAAAGAAATTAACGTATATACTCGTCTATAAGTCGAATTTTTTTTTCCCAAAAAATTACCCCTAAAAACCACATTCGGCCTATGCATGGGTCAGAGTTGATGAAAACTCTTATAAGCGGAGCTACAAAAAACTAAGTAATAATTCATTAATCCGTTTAGATTTCATTTATTAACTCTTTTACTGCTTAATTAAATTTCTGATAAGATAAAAGTATTCTCTCTTTGCAGCATACTGAGAATCTAAAAGGCTGTGGTGGCCATATTGGAAAAAGTATGACAGGGGAGAGGCTTCAAACGAAACCAGCACGTTTTTACATGTTTTCTCATTGCAATATACACCGTAAATTACTTACTTACTTACTTTTCAAACCCGCTTATCCGTTAGGGTCGCGGGGGCAGCAGCCCTATGGAGGATCTCCAGCGATCGCGATCTTCCGCCATCAGGCGCATGTCCTCCCTGGTAATATCCAAGCGACTCGAACCCAGATTCTCCAGGTAGTCTAGCCACCTGGTTCTAGGCCGACCCCTTGGTCTCTTACCCACCGGCTTGGAAAATAACAACTGCCTAGGAAGACCAGTTTGCGGCATCCGAATCACGTGGCCATACCAGCGCAACTGAGACCTCTCAATGCGGAGAAGTAGCGGCTCAACACCTAAAGATTCCCTTATTGTATTGCTGTACACTCTATCTAGTAGGGTAACACCTGCAACACCTCTCAGAAATCTCATTTCGGCCGCTTGTACCCGCGATCGCACTCTTTCGGTCATTACCCAAGCCTCATGGCCATAGGTGAGAATGGGGACAAAGATGGATTTGAAGACGGAGAGCTTAGCTTTGTTACTCAGCTCGCGTTTCGTTACCACGGATCGCCACAGTTCACGTCTGACACAGCTTGCTGCACCGATCCGAGCATCCAATTCTTTCTCCTGCCGTCCATCACTCGTGAATGCAATCCCGAGATACTTGAATTTCTCCACCTGTCTCAATGAGGCTCCACTAACATGGAGAGCGCACTGAGCAGGCTGTCTTGAAAGGACCAGAACCTCGGTTTTAGCCACACTGATCTTCATCCCAGCTTCTTCACATTTGGCTGCAAGCCGGTCTAGTGCATGCTGAAGGTTCGTGCGAGAAGACCCAAGGAGGACAAGGTCGTCAGCAAAGAGCAACCTCTCCACCAGGCAGTCGCCCACACAAACACGCTCATCGCCTCGGCTGCCCCTGTCTATCCAGTCCATAAAGATAATGAACAAGATGGGCGACAGTACACACCCTTGGCGGAGTCCAACACCCACGGTGAACGGTCTTGACTTAATGCCATTTATCCGGACACACATCTCAGAGCTTTCGTACAGAGACATGATAGCAACCAGTAATTGCCCATCCACTCCATACTCTTGCAACACTTGCCAGAGCTTCTCCCGAGGAACTCTGTCATATGCTTTTTCGAGGTCCACAAAGCAAGCGTAGACCTCTTTTGCATACTCCCAGGATTTCTCAAAGATTTGCCTTAGAGCAAAGATGTGATCCGTCGTGCTTCGGCCAGGTCGGAAACCACACTGCTCCCCTGACAGTTTGGAGTCGACTATTTCCCGACTTCTCTTCTCCAGACACTTAGCGTACACTTTCCCAGGAATGCTGAGCAAAGAGATGCCTCGATAGTTGTTGCAATCTCTCTGGTCTCCCTTTTTGAAGATAGGGGTCACAATTCCTGTCTGCCATTGCTTAGGGGCCTGTCCAGATATCCAAGCAACCTGACACACTCGAGTCAGCCACAGGATACCATCCTGATTTAAGGCCTTTAACATCTCGGACCGGATTTCATCATCACCTGCAGCTTTGCCAGTCTTCAGGGACTTAATTGCCCATCTGACTTCTGTTTCAGTGATACTACCATGACTATTCTCCGCTCCAAGGTGCATCTCGTATGTCTCAGTTGTTGTTGTCACCGGATTAAGAAGAGATGCAAAGTATTCCTTCCACCTATGCAATACGCTCTCCTCCGTTTTCAGAAGCCTCCCATCTGAACTCTTAATAGTTTGTGATGAAAGAGACTTCTTTCCACGGAGGCGGCGCACGGTCTGCCAGAACACCTTGTTTGCCGAACCATAGTCTGCCTCCAATTTCTCCCCGAACTTCTCCCAGGTCTTGGCTTTAGCTGTTGATACTGTCTTTGCTGCTGCTTTTCGCGCCTCAGTGTACCGCACTCGGCTCGAAGTTGACTTATTTGCAAGCCATAGCAAATAGGCTTCCTTCTTTGCCTTGACAGCTTCTTGGACTTCACCGTTCCACCACGCAGTCCTTTTCTCACCGCCCTGCGCCACACTCAGCCGCTTACGACCACAGCACAATGCAGCCGAAGTAATCACAGCAGTTTTAAACAACTGCCACTCCTTTTCAACAGTACCACGATCACTGGGTAGTTCTTTGAAACTTGAAGATATGTTATCTGCAAAGGTCTTCCTCACAGCTCTATCTTCCAATGCCTCCCATTTGATGCGCCAAGTTTGTCTGAACCTAGTATTTCGCTTGGTTGGCATGGATTCAGAGAACCGCAAAGTGCAGACAACAAGGTGGTGATATGTAAAGTGCAAAAAAATTAATACTAATTCAAACGGGATATCTCAGCATAGGAATAATTCTTTTTCTCGATAAAAATATCATGCCCTGTCTAAGATCACTAAATTCACACAATGCCAGTAACATGTGCACACTTCATAATGATTTTCGAAAATCCGCTACCAGGAAGAGATGACACTGCAGATTGGAAAATTTGCATAACAGCAAAAGTAATGCCTAAGAATTGTGCCGGACACTTTTGTTTTATACATATGACGTCTAGGTTAATGCAAATTCTCTTGCTGGCAGCGCTAACTCTCTTCTCGGGAAAACAACTTTCTTTAGCATGTCATAAAAATTCTTTTTTGTATTAATGCAGTTATCATCAAGATTAATGGATTATGCAATTCTATGGATTTTATGGTACCCCAATGATAATTAATTTCTGAATGAATATCTTTCAGACATTGAAATTTACCTTTGGAGAAATTTATCTCTACTAATTTGTTTGTAGACCAAATTAAAACACTACTGCTCTTTATGTTTCTTAACCATTTACTATAAGTCTTTTCACTTACTGTAAATTTATTTTTCATCTCCATCGCTTTGTCGTCAAAGATGACTCTGTTTTTAAACTCCTCAATTAGTCTTTCCGACACAAACTTCGTCGTATCGGTGATATTCTCGTCAGAAGTCGGTAATTTAAGTTTTTCCTTTAAAGCTTTCTCAAAAGTTCTCCTGAATTCCACAAGAAGCTTCTCGTTTTCGATCCTAGCCGTCGACAAAAGAGTGGACTCGATGCAGGGAACGGAGCCATCCTTAATTTGTTTCAAATAGTTGCGAAGAAGAGTAATGAGTACTGTCAGGAATAAGAACGAGAAATTTAAATTAAAAATGCTGAAATTGCATAATAATAAATTTTTTAATATTTGCATAAGAAAATATTTCCATAAACATTTGTCATTTTAAGGTAGCTTCTGCTAAAATAAGATAAACAGGATAAACCAGCGTTTTCCAACTGCGATCCGTCGACCAG
>JAHWFO010016576.1:0-22099 GCA_023313115.1 Rhysida immarginata
CCTGATACTTTAGCTCCTTTTTCCTTCAACTTTTGCTTAATCACGGAGAAGTTCAGGTTTTCCTATTAATTTTTTGAATTCATTGTTTTCATTTTCTTGTTGTTTTAATAACTTATCGATGCTGTTACGTTACTACTCAAGTTTTGCCTGTTCAAAAAGCAGGCGATGCGAGAAACCGGAAGTAAACAGAACTCTCAATGACACATCATACACTCCACTCTGGTGGTAGATTTTAGAAACTAGAACAAAGAGTTTACTAGATTGCAGCCACAACTCGAAGAAAATAAATCAACCACTATACAATAAGTAAATAGATTTAGCTTGGGATAGGTGTATGGGGAAATCCAAGTGCATTAAACTTATTACAATTCTTAACACATACGGAACACGCTACTACAGTACGTTGCTAGTTATTCTATTTTCAACATTTCACTTGTGTAATAACAAGATAATTGCAAGTTAATGCATGATAAGGCTCTAGCACATTTTAGTCTCATTGTTCAGAATGCACTGGCTGATATCTACCAGGTAACCACAAAAGTTTAATTCCGGAAAACAAAATGATGTACACAAAAAAGTAGCATATCGCTAGTCCCCAAAGTAATAACCACTGGGATCTAGCACCTTCTGCCAACGTGTCTCCAGTTGATCAATCCCCTTGGCTGTAAAACTTGCCGCTCTTGGACTCAAAGAAGTCTGTGAGTGCATTTTGCAGGTCTGTATCGTTGGTGTAGGATTTTCCACGAAGATGGTTGTCCAGAGAATGGAAAAGGTGATAATCCGTTGGAGCAAGACCTGGTGACTAAGGTGGATGACACCAAGTTTCCCGGCCAAGCTGCTCTATGGTTTCCCTGGCCATACGCACCACACGTGGCCAGGCATTGTCACGAAGGCAGAGTATCCCTTTGCGATTTACCAATACTGGCTCCTTCTGCTGCAATGCCTGTTGCACACGTTCCAACTGCTGGGAGTACAGGTCCCCAGTGATGCTTTGGCCAGTTGATAGCAGCTCATAATGAACCACTTGACTTCTAGTTCACCAGATACAGAGCATGATCTTGCATTGGTGTATGGGTGGCTTTGAAGTGTAAGACATGGTGTCTCAGGGCGACGACCAATGTTTGGAATGCTTAGGAGTGTCATACAGGACCAATTTTTTGTCACTGGTAAGTATTCGATTAAATACGGGTGCATTACGATGTCGAGAAAGCAACGACATGCAAGCCTGTCGCTCGTCGATTCTTGTTGGATTCCGACAATGTGTGGGGTACCCATTTGCTCAACTTGTACGTCTTTCCTAGGCTGTGCAGGCGACGTCTAACCGTTTCATCAGAAACCTGATACAGTCTGACAAGTTCACCACATGTTAAACTGCAGTCCTCCTCTACGGCAGTTTTCAGGGCCTGGTCATCATCTAAGGCTTGTAGTCGACCTCGGCAGGGTTCATCAGAAATGGCAAATTCTCCCGACCTGAATTTCTGGAACCAATGCCTTGCGGTGTGTTCATTCACAACATCATCCCCAAACACAAGACACATTCGGCGACTCGACGCTGCTGCTGATACAAGCCCGGCTTGAAGTCATAAAGCAAACAACACCTAACCATCTCCTTCGATACCTCCATTTGTCTTCACTTCTGCATGAGATGTGATTGATGTGAATGCCCAACAAGCCCTGTATTTATACAGGCTAACCTTCTTGCCCCCCCCCCCCCCCCCGACAGATTTTCAACCACACTGTACACTCATTTGCATGTCTTCTATCACTTCCTTTTATGGCAACATAAAAACAACAAGAACTTTTATGGTTACCTGGTACCATGGCAGATGGATAGATAGAGGAGGATCAGTTCTATGGCCTGAACTTTTTCTCGACCTCGATCTTTTGAAATTTTATCTGTGGAGTCACTTAAAACAATGAGTTTATGCAGCCGACATCTAATGCAGAGTCACTTTATAACATTCCATTATACAAATGTTAAAATCTTACGCCAATAAATTTACTACACCCCAAAAGGAATTTGCTGCACTATAAATGCTAATTAATTCTACGTCTACTTTTTAATACAAGCCCATCCATACTTTCAATCCCAATTAGGTTCACAATTTCAGTCTTGCTTAGTATACAATCAGTCACAAAAGTTTAGGATATTCTAAACTTGACATGTGTGTATGATCAAGTTAACAATAAAGAAAGAAATAATCAAATATATGATACGAATATTTCTTTACTTAAAGCAAACACTTCATGAAATTTAAATCTGGATATTCTCCTTTTAATGGGGGAAAAAATCGTAAATGAAATGTAATAAAAAACAATACATATAAAGTTACCAATCTTGAAAATCGATGAGAAGAAACTTAGGAATGGGAAGAATCTTGTTGAAAAACAATGCAGTCTATTGAGGATGCACATTAAGTCTTTTGAAGAATATGCCAATGAAGTTGATAACAGAAAAACAATAAACTTGAAGAAAGGTGTTGGTAACAAATTACAATTGATAATTTTGAAGAAGGTGATCCAAATGTTGAGGTAAAATGAAGGATAAAGTTTATACAAAAAAAGACAGGAATTTAACGCTTTCGAGAATATTTCTCATCATCAGAATAAAACATTTTTTTGAATGGATATAAAAATATAGATTTTTATCATTTGTTTAATTCTTATTTCAACCGTTTATCATTCAAATTTGAGCAGTGAATTTCATGAAGTGTTTGCTTTAAGTTAAAAAATAATCGTATCATATATTTGATCATTCCTTTCTTTATTGTTAACTTTATCGTGTACACACCATGTAATGTTTAGGATATCCTAAACTTTTGTGACCGACTGTATTACTGAAGGGAAACTGCAAGAGATAGAAATGATCTCAAGCAAAGCAGCAGTACTGGACAATTTATTCATAGTTTGCCAATGCGTTTTGATTTTTTCATCATCTTCACGAGCATAAAGACTACGAATTGATAACAAATGACTACAACTCCTTAGCACAGCAGAGGATTGTCTGCCAATCAGATTCCAAATTACAGAGAAGTTGCTGACTTTGATGAACGAGTTACTGATGTAAATTAACTAACAACAACATCACGCCAAATCTTTCATCTGTGTTTACCAACACTAGATTAAAAACATCGTTAGTCAATCCATCCAAGATTACGAGAGAAGTTTTGAAAGTTTTTAGCCAGGAATGCTGCACGCATACATCAAATGTGTTTTACTTTCCCCAAGTACTTCAGTGTATCCTATCGTTGATTCCAACATCTGAGCATGCCACATGGCGTTCTAAAGTTTGCGTAAACTTTACAACAGACATTTCCTGGCAGAGTTCTGAGTAAAATAGCAGTTCCATCTTGGTATCTTGAGTTTAAGAGGGGAACAGTGTCATTTAACAGACAAACCTTGCAGTGAATGGCCAACTGATGCTGTCATACTGGAAAACAACTTGTATACCATGTAAAATCGCAAATGATAATCGGGTAAGTTATTCCCAGATTGAGGCAAGGCTGGCTATCAGATCATCAGCAGTCAACAACATCTGCATAGGTCGTCACACACGGCTCTGTCGTTACCACCCCGAACTAAGGAACAATCCAAACTGTGGCTCCCCAAAGAGCAAGGACTACCGTAGAAATGCAAACGTTTTCCAACTGGCCATGTGGGCACTGTTACCCTTGAAAACAAAAAGATTTTTTACAACAACAGGATGGTATGTACATCCTGCATGCCAAAATCATAGAAAAACGAAAGGAGAAACTTCAAAAAACTGGAACAAGTGGTTTGTTGTGGCATCATCACAATGCCCCAGCACATGCTGCCGTTAAAACAACAGCTTTTTTTCTGTGAAAACAGAGTCAATACGCAAATGCATCCCACCTATTCTCCAGACTTGGCATCTTGACATTTCTTTTTGTTCCCCGTAATCAAGAGGAAACTTGGAAGGTTCCATTTCAACAGTGCCAATGACATCTTAGCAGAGCATTCAACAACTACATTTTGAAGCTCACTGTTCATGACTGCAAATAAATTGAATGTCCAACTGGTCAGGAGGATGAAAAAGTAATTGTCATAAGATGCGTGCAGCGTTCTTGGCTAAAAAATTATATAGCATCCCTCGTATATCAAAACTGTGAAAAACAATGTTGGATTCCTAGTAACAGTGCACAAAAGTACAAGAATCATATCAGATACTTCCAAAACCAGAAATTCATTAGACTGGCCTATTAAGACCAAATTGGCATTAGATATTCTTCAAGTGAATCGATGATTACATGTTACAGAATTCAGTAGCGACTTACCACCAACTGGCAGAAAACGCTACAGTAGAAACAAAGCCATAATGCAGTGTGTAACGATGGTTGTGAGAGCATTGAAGTGGACCGTCAATCAACTATTCCATCAAGTAGTGACTACTTTAATTATTTATTTCATTACATTTAAAATTAAGAAAAAATCTTTCTTCAGAAAAGTTCTTTATGAAGTCCGATATTAGGTCTTTGTCAAAAGAGACTTGGTTATTTACCATTTTTTCATTTGGATCTTTGCACTTCTTAAAATAGTCAACGTTTTATTCTATGGACAGCATTTGGTGTTGGTTTTCAGTCGGGTGTTCAGCAAAGGCCAATTAAGGTGCATCCCATAATGATAGAACCACCATTAACGTTAATTTTGATTAATACTGTTAACGTTAGTACAATTAAAAAACAAAAGGGAACAACATTTTGTAAGAATCTCCGTTGATTATAATGAACAATAGTCAAAAAAGAGATAACAAACGTCGCACTGTTGCACACAGGGGAAAAGGATAGAACCACCCCCGATCTCATGTGATAAACTCGTCTAAAGTACTATAGAGTCAAACTTACTTTTTATGCAAATCACAATAAAGTTCCTCTGAATGATTTTGTACACTTGTTATTGCTGCAGATTAGATTGCTTTGTCACTTTTAAAATAGGATGTAGTAAAGCTTTGACTGAATTCAAGAAAGGTCAAATTACAGAATTGTACCGTGCCAAACAATCGTTCAGGGCAATAGGCCGTCAACTGAAGCGTTCTCATCACGTCATTATGAATTTCATCATGCTTGGTAAAAAATACGATGAGAAAGAGCCTAATACAAGTAGATCACAAGTTTTGTCTCAACAGCAGAAAAGACAGGTTATCAGAACAATGAGCAATTCTACATTGAGTCTACGAGCAGTGGCATCTCTTCCAGACATAATTATATAAGTCAACTAGTCATAGGGTTGCGAAAGCCTCCGGACACTTAAAATTTAAGAAAATTAAAACCGCATCACCACTGAACAAGTGTCACAAGGAAAAGAGAATCAGTGGGCAAAATATCACATGAGTTGGGACAAGCAATGGAGAAATATTGTGTGGAGTGATGAGAAAAAGTTTAATATGGACGGGCCTGATGGATGGACATCTTACTGGCATGATTTAAGAAAGGAAGAACATTTTATGTCTAAGAGGCAGTGTGAGCAAGGCGGTGGCAGTGTGAAGGTGTGGGGAGGTTTTGGCTGGGGTGGAAAAACCAACCTTGTATTTGTGTCTGCCAGATTGAAGGCAGCAGATTACCAAGCGATGCTGGATACTTATCTATCGCAATTTGCTGAGAAACTGGGAGGTCCATTATTCTTCCAATTTCAACAAGATAATGCCCCTATCCACAAAGCTATGTCAACGTGGGAATGGTTTTTTATCAAACAGCTTCAGTAATTATGGACTGGTCAGCATGCTCCCCGGACCTCAATCCAATGGAGAATGCTTGCTTGGGGCATGTTGGCAAGGAAAGTGTATCTCGATGGTCATCGATTCAGCAGTGTTAAAGCTTTGAAATGTCAGATTGTACAATCTTGGGAAGAAATCCAGGATGATCAGTTGCATAAGTTAATTGAATCGATGAAAAACAGTATTTAAGGTGATTTCCAAGTACAGTGACTTTATTGGATATTAGACGACAATGAGATGAAATATTCAATGTATGTTATTTGTTCAGTTTTGTTTTTCATTTTTTACAGTGCAAAAACTATTTTTCCCCTGTGGTCAACAATGCAACGTTTATTATTTATTTTTTGACTATCGTTCATTATAATCAATGGACATTCTTACAAAAATATGTTCCCTTTTGTTTTTTAAACTGTACTAACGTTAACAGCACTAATCAAGAGTGGTTCTATCATTATGGGACGTGCCTTATTTGTCATTATTGAGCCTATGTTTATTCCACAAGTCAGTTTTTCTATCCAGAATCTGATTGCTGGACAGTTTACCAATTTCCGACAGTGTCAATTCAAGGTTCTTGTGTACACAGTATGAGGGTGTGTTTTGATGGTCTGGTTATGGGTCTGTTGATATTCCTTGATAGTTGCATGGCAGCCAAGGAATCTGTGAACATTGTTTAATCCTCCCATGCTGCACTTATTGTCTGATGGATGCATGAGAGGATGCCAATGCTATGGTCCACAATGCCACCATAGTGGTTCGTAATTGGTTATCTGAGCCTCACAGAGAAACCTGACCTCAGGTAAGGTTAAACAAATTAGAAATGAATTGAAACACAAAAGAGCAAGTGAAACCAAGAGCCAGGTTGCTTTATATATGGCAATAGACAACAAATACGAGCCAAGAGTCATTTCCAGCATCTCGCAGTAAACTCGATTTGTACGAGAATTTCAAATTGATTCTCAGTCCGAATTCCTCTCTCAAAGTACAGAGTTTGGTTTATCTAGTGAAATTTGTGTGTTTATTTTCTCTTGATGAGAAAATTCAGTGCAGTGTAATAGTGCCCTTTGGATAAAAATTAAGAGTTTTGTGTGTTGTGATATTACTATTGGATATAAGACTTCAGACTGGCAACTGTTCTGTAAGTGATAGAATTTATTTGAATTTACTAGATATATATGTTAGAAATATAGAATTACCTTTTGAATTCTGAATTCATTGATAGATATAATATTAAGGTTTTGGTGAGACCCATTTAGAGTGGTCACTTGAGCACAAAACATATTGAAATTATTGATAATATTGAGATGGTTTAGAGTTTGCATTTAAATAAGAATAGTATAAGTTTCATTTTGATTATCATAATATAATCAAGCAGCTGCATTTTTTTAAAATTATCTTGAAATTTTGATATAGTCATTTTTGAGTAGTTAATCATTAGAAGTTAAGGTTTTCTGCATTTTTTTACTTTTCTCCAATAAATATTTTTTTCTTGAAATAAAGATTGATTTTGTTGTGACTTTAACACTTTGCCTACTTATTTCTTTTGAAATATTTCACGCTTAAGCACCTTTAATAAAATTTAATATAAACTTTATTTTTCCGAAGCCGACACATTGGCTGTTGATATTGGCGGAATTTATTATTGGGATTTGCCTGAGACTGAGCTGGATGAATAAAAAAAAGGGAGGTAGACGCATTTTTATTTATCAGTGGTCAAGTGTCACAATGTTGCCACAACGTGGAACTAAATAGAAATAGAAAAAAAGTGGGTGTCCATGCACAATGGCGGCCAAAATATAAAAGGGGAGATATACATTTTATCAACAGAACCAATAGTGTCACATACACGTATATGATACATATTAAACTTCTTTTGTGGATAAGTGGAGTTTCCTTCCTCTCTTTCTTTGATACAAGCATCCACAGATTCCTAAGGTCAGTGTATTTTATTTCTTTATTAATAATCTCTTATTCTTCTTTACTCAGTGATGATGGAAACTTTGTTTACGAAACGTACATCTGAGTCATTAAATTTATTATGTGGAATAGTGTTTTCGGAGTTATTTTTCTTTGTATAATTGTGTCCGCAGTTTTTGGCTTGATTCCTTTGTATCTAAGGTAATTCATATTTATTTCATACAGTTATTGTGCTGTCGAAATGCATTGTGCGTTCAAGCTATTCTTCGATAGAGTGGGCGTCCATTATGAATCGGCTCAAAACACAAGCTGACGACAGAAATGGTCATTCATTTCGTCATATGAAAATTGCAGGCAAAACTCCCTACAAAAATCTTGGAAAATTCCATTACGAAATTGGAGAGATGAAAACGAAAAATTTATAAATGTTTTAATTTTGATTTTCGTAGAGGGAAAAAAAAAAATAGCGAACTGTCCATTGTATAATTACACCGAATAGTTACAGTCAATTAGCAGTGTTTCAATTCATCTCTATTCATTTATACCCAGGTTATTTATATTTTGCTCCTTAATTAAGGTTAAAGTAGTTTATCTCAAATCGAAATTTTTATATGCACTTCACAGGGTGACCAAAATGCCCATGCAATCCATAATATCCATGCTCTTCAATATGGACATAAACATCAAATACAACACAACAAGGTCCCAAGTAAGCTATAAGCAAAAGTATTAATTAGCTAACATGTCTTGGTTTACAATTTCTTTACAGACTCTACAGTACAAAATTGTTTGAATACAAGCAACAAAATTAATAGTACATAGAGACCTTAAAGAGGAATAATTCTCACTTCCCAATGGCATATTAATGGGGTTGCCCATCAGCTCGATAATATCAGAACCTTGATGATGGGCATATTAAAAGTCTAACCCAAAGTAAGAAAATTTTCTTCTACAGACGATATGACAATGACAATAATTGTCTATGATGAACAGCACTGCAGTAATATGGATATTTTAACATCATTCAATAGTTCTATAATTGCATTAATCACACATGGAAGAATAAGAAAATGGGAAGATGAACTACTTAGACGTGTACATATCTATGAATTTGAATGAAAGATTTGAATTTGGTATATTCAGGAAAACACGCACCACATCAATTAATATTGCCTACGATTCTAATCATCCAATTCAGCAGAAGAGGGTGCTATAAGACATTCCTTAACAGGCCAAAACATACGACATTTTTGGCAACTCAAATCTGACAGATCTGACTAGGTCATGTGAGATATGGCGATTTTCTAACTTGCATCTGAGCTGATCTGAGTCATAGTGTCGAATACAAAAACTGACTGACTTGAGGAATATTGCAGCACACTTTAATTATGTTTAAATTTTTAAATTTTTCTCATGGCATGGCTATGCTGCAGCACACCCTTTTGAGAATCTCTGTTAGAAGAGAGGCTATGTCATGGATTAATTTTCTGACTTCTGACAAGAATTTTTCAATTGACCTTTACATCAAGATTCTGGTTATATTATGACGTCACAAGTCCTATGACAAAGATGTTTTCTGAGCAGTCAGATCTACAGGGTGTGGGGGGGGGGGGGAACAATAATAGAGGAACACCTTTCGATTTAAATATCTAGAGAAATTATCCTGAAACTTCCGGAGTGTAAAGAGCATGCTACACCTCATATTTCAGCAAAAATTCAACTCATTTTATCGGTGATATCTTTTGAATTTTCACGATATTTGCTTGGGCTTTTTATGAAAGTAGCTCTTACATTTGGCTAATAAATTATGCAAAAAACGTTTTGGTAATGCTTGTGCATGCACAGATAAACATTTAGTAAAAATGCTCATATTTCATCATATATTTAATATTTTAATATTCTGATTGCAGGGTGTTGTCTCTACTGGAGTTAGTCAAGAATTCCTGAAAATGGCATCGCATTGGGTTGAAAACTCTGCATGTTATAAACCTTTATATCTCCACGAATATACTTGCTATTCTCACAAAATAAACACAGAAGTAAAAGAAGCCTCCTAATCATCTGCTACAGCTACAATGCATTTCAGACAGTATTTTTTACAGAATCATCTTAAACATTATTTTTTTTTGTTCAATTTGTTACTGGTCCCCTATTTGCCTTTGGGGCAAATCTTTCACTGAAATATATGAGGTGCTCTTTACACCCCTGAAGTTTCAGGATTATTCGTCAAGTATTTTTCTAGATATTCGACAAAACATCTAAATCGAAAAGTGTTCCTATTATTTTGTCTACCCCCCGTAAGTTGCCAAATATGCCTATACCCTAACACTGACAGGTGAAAGAAGATATCACCACGACATTTGATTTAATGAGACCAAACGATTTTCCTGATCACATAACCCAATTTGATTCTTAATGACAATGTTCGTTAATATCCAAAAATGTCAATACAGGAGAAAAGCAGAAAGATATCGTGACTTTTACATTTAATGGACCATCGATAAACAGAATTAGTAATGTCTTCCGGAACTATGGACTCGGGATCACATTTCTCACGAAGAATAACAGCAAGCACGTACTACATGCAAAAAAAAGTGACACTGATGAAAATGCCTCCAAACTGACGTGCCGGGATTGTGGATCGTGTTGTGTGAGTTTACAACACACTCTTTTAGAATGCAAGTGGACTTGGATTAACAATGATGGCAAGTCTGGTTTTGCAGACTACCTGGTCAAAAATGGAAAACGAATGATGCCAATCGGCACGGCTATGGCAACTTTGAGAAAGTTAGAGACCCAGAGAAAATTCTTGTGTATGAAGCATTGGAGATAAGAAAGCATCACCTAGAAAACCCGAAGATTTTAGTAAATAATCAGATTGCCTTCAAAAAAAATCGGATCCTGGATTTTTATCTCTGGATGCCAAAACAGGCACCAACAGGATACAACACCATCATAAAATCTGTATTTAGTATGAGTTGTAAGTCCACCAGTTGCAGCAGCTATCTCCGATTGGTAGACACAAATCTCCATGCACTATAAATTTCATTGCTTGTGTTCAAACAACAATTTTGTAGCTGTATAGTCTATGGATGATGGTATAAACCAAAACTTACCTGCTAATAATTATTCCATCTTATTACTTATCCAGGAACTTGTTGTATGTTATTTGATGTTTCTTCATGAACAAGGGGTCTTCCCCTTTTTCGTCTGTGCTTATCCATAATTTATGTTGTGCTGTATCAATAGGACGTATTTCGGATTCGTTAGAGACACTCATTTGTCAATAGCATTCTCTGCCATTGATTTTACAGCAGCTAAAGGTTTCTTTGATGAATGCAGTACGAATCGATACATGCTGTCATTGAGATTAGTTTAATATGCTGTATGGCCTCTGTTAATGTTTCTATTCATTGGCTGGGCAGTGCATTAACAGTCGCTTGTTATCAATTTGTACTCTTTATGCCCATGAAAATGGTGGAAAACTGAAATATGTTGGCAAACTTTAAAAAATTTTCAAGTGAAGGAGAAGGGAAAAAAAACCATTAATGTATGGATAAGCCCCAAAATAAATTATAAGTAACAATTCCACATACCTTCTCTTCGTTTACAACTTACACTCCATGCATAACTTCAAATCCATTTGAATAAACCTCCTCCTCTTCAATCAAGAAACATAGGTGGACCTACATATACTCCCAACAAGGGTGGCTGGTGTAATTTCAGCATGCGGAGGTCCAACACAACATCAATATCATTTTCCCGTATCTGTGTACTGTTATAAAAAAACAAAAAAAAACCCACAACAACATTAGAAGATAAGAAAATCTAAATAAGCAAACTCAGTATGTAACAAACCAGCTGTTTCCATCTTTTTCTTCTGTTCTGTACGGTAAGGCCTCCATCTTCAATCTTTTTCGTCTTTGAATCTTTCTAAAAATCTGCCCTAAAACAAAACCAGACAAAGAATTTTCAACTAGAAATTTCAAGTGTTGAATTTTCATTGAGAACTAATCTTAATCCACTGCTTAATGTCTTTCCTTCTCTTATTTTATTAGTTCAAAGCTCAAATGTATTAAGTTGCATTCTCATAACTTGCTAGAGCTTAAAGCAAAGCTTGAGTTTTGTAAGCATGAGGAGATATCAAAAAGTAATGTCGTTTTTTGTTTTTTTTAACAGGCGAAATACAGTTCCTGCACACGTGCACTTCATGCTATCAGTCGTTTAAAAACTGGTAAGAAACCCACAGAAATTCATGGGTAAATGGTACAAGTTTACGGTGCCGACTATCTGGACTATTCCAATGTGTGCAAATGCTGAAAAATGTTTTTTGTTTTTTGGTCAAGTGTTCTGGGCAGCCCGTGTCAGCGTCAACATCAGTCATATTCGAGGACTTTAACTTCACAAACAGTAAGCATCATCGCATTTCCTTGAAAGAAGTGAGTGAACATTTCACATATCCTATGGATCTGCATAGGATACGGTGCATGAGAAGCTTGGCACCCGCAAAGTCGTTCGTGTTTTGGCACCCACAAATTCACCCAAAAAGAAGAATTGGTGAATAGTATCAGTGCAGCATGGCAAAACCTTGATCCAGGAGTGTTAGTGAAACTCAGTGAATCAATGACAAACACATTAATAAAGGTTATTGAGAAAAAGGGTGCCTTTATCGGGTATTAAACGTGAGACACTAAACTTTTTTCCAACTTGCAAGTGGTAGGTTGGGATAATGGCTGTTAACTTGCATTTGATTCTTTATTCGTTGTTAAATGCTCCTGGAAACCGTGTTTTGTATTATCTAATTCATGTTTATAAAAAACAACAAAATCAGCATGGATTTGCTAAGTTTATTTGCATTTTCATCCCGGCTCTATACTTCTTTCCAGCACCTTATATATGGCTTCTTCTGCGTTAACCTGCGAAACATTTTATGCTCTTATTACTTAAGACTACGGTACTTATTTTAAATTTTATCTTTTATTTGTTAAGGAGTCTTTTTTTAAAATTGTAGTTAGAAGACTAGTTAATAAGTCAAATTTTCTCTTCCTTCCTATTCACCTTTTCATTATTCTCTTAATCTTAAAGAATTATTTTATTAATAAAATTGGTTATGTTTGAGAGCAATAAAAACCAATCCCGATCGTTTTCTTTATTCCACTACACAAATGTGGGTACGTCTTGATTTGTTCCTGTGTATAAAGTTCTTACACAGTAACCTTCCCCTTTAAAAGGGGAACAAGACTTCACAGCTCAATGTACTTCCGCATGATCACTTCATAGAAGCTGCCGCCGGTGAAGAAAATCACACAGTTTTCACTTATTCATCGTCGATGAGATGTAGGCTGCTGATGATCTCCTTTAGCTCCTGGAACAGGTGGAAGCCACTGGACACGAGGTCCGGACAATAAAACGCACAGTCAAGTTTCCAACTAATCAGATCTTTTGTTTGGGAACAACTTGACCACTCGCCTTATAACTCATTCGCACTACAGAACTAGATCGAGTCGATCCAGATACAAACTAGATTCATTAAGAAATTAGATTCATTTCAGATCCACAGAGTGTTCGCACTTCAGCACTGCTATCCAGTTAGCGAACTCGTACATTAATCTCCACCCAACTTTACAACTCCAATTGTTCATTATATACACAATTTTTTTTTTTTTTTTTTGTCGTCTCAATCCATGCGAGTTTTCAAGCCACAGGCCGAACAAAAGCTTGGTTTTTAAGTCGGACCACGAGTCGATCGATTGCTTAGAGGCCCTTTTGTGAAAACTTAATGGTGCAAGAGATAGTGAGAAGGAATGAATCTAGATTATGAGCAACGATCGAGTTCTCCAAACAGGATTCGGTGAATCAAGTTTGGAGACCGTCGACTTAGTTTGAATCCACATTGCTAGCGTTCGCACTTCAAAATTCAAATCTAGTTCAAGCTGCGGATCTAGATTTAATGTGCTAGTGAGAACGTAGTATTACAGTCCAGAAATTGCATCCAGTGGCTATCACCTGGAATTTCTGATTTAGTATCTCGTCGGGAGAAGGTTGCTGATAATATAGATTATTTCGATGAATAAAAAATTCATTTATGCATTAATCTGAGCGCCAATTGGAATATTTGCAAAACCGAAAAAATTTTCCCCTGGTCCTGGTACATTGAGGGCTATGACAAGTGCTTAAATAGACTTGGAAACTGTAGAAAAATAGTTAAAGGTACATAGAATCTGGTAAAGAAAAAATTTTGTAAATATATATACTAGTTTTATTTTTATTGCAAAACTCTACTTACTTTGCAGACACGCCTCGTACATAATAAACATGTAAAATAATGTCATGAAATGCACTTTAATATAAATAAATGCCTTTGGAAAACTTAAAAACAACTTTTTTGAACCCAACAAATGTTGTAAAAGTCGGATTTCACACCACTGACAAATGCATGCAAACACTTAAATGATTATATCTCGAAAATTATAATTTTTTTTTTAGGACTTTGTGGCCAGTGACACTTCAGATCTACATATCAAGGACTAACGTTTTCTAAATTTTCAGGTCATTTGGCTAAAATTCATTTCCCATATACCGTACTTTATGGTAAATAGGACGCAGGCTAACTGTTTAAAAGATTGAACATTTTTACGTGGGAGGTCTAACCAACGCAGCAGCCAATCTATTAAATTATTTTTCTGGATAAAAATTACATATGTATAATCTAAATTCATTATATTTTAAAATTCATTATTCTTTTGTGACAAAAAAGTATTTTTCTCATCAGGAATCAGATCAAACACCACAGAAAAAATTGCAACTATTCGGACAAAATACAATCCTAGTTGCACTTTGCCACAGAGTGAATTTTGTCAGGTTGCATGTTGTTGGGATACTTGGCTTCTTATGTTATTGGCATCGTGATCAACGCCTGAAATCTTGTGCCAAGGAATTTTTATTTTTTGACTGCTAGTTGGCTCTCTTCAAGGATAAACAAAACAGTACTTTCTACTTCATCCTCATGCTACTTTAGTAGACTTTATCGCCAAAATTAGATCTATTAAAATGAATAAGAACAAGAGGATGATGAACAAAGTAATCAATCGACGGAAAATTTGGAGGAGACTTTTTATACATCTGTTCCATTCGGATTCGGAAGATTCTTTGTTTGAAGGATTTTAGTTATGGATTCTAATTATCTGAATTCTAGTTCTGCGTGTTATATTATAGCGCACGACAAACTTTGTGACATTTCTTGTTTTGTCTGTAACAAAATAACTAATTGTTCAATTTTAACAATTTTTTTTTTTTTTTTTTTATTATTTGCATTATTATGAATAGAATCAAAAATAAACTTGATGTTTTAATATTAATTACTTTTAAAAATAAACAAACTCAAAATTAATTTAAAAACAGGTGGGACAAAACTTTGTGGAATTTGTACTTTTTTTTCCCCCTTTTCTAAATTCTAATTATATTTTGTTGCCTTTCCATCAACTGTAATTAACTGATAAATGCGTTTAGGCATTGAATCAATTAAATTTTTTAATGTGTCCTTTGAGATATTGTTCCATGCAGTCTTGATAGCTGCAGTTAAAGCATCAGCTGTTGCAAATTATTGAAACTACCATCATCACCATTGATGTAGTACACCTTTCTGGCCAATATTCCCCAAAAATTTTCTATTTTTTTCAATTCAGTAAAAATACTGTTTGGTGTCACAAGTAGTATGGATGCGTGCATTGCCTTGTTGAAATAACCAATTTGATCCAGCAATAACTGGTGCCAGTGGCAGCAAATGTTCCATTAGAGTTTCCACATATCTGGTGGCATCTTGTTTACCTTTCAGGATTGAGAAAATGCCACTTGCAGAAAATGCTGTCCAGATCAGAACAGAGTCAACACCAAACTGATACTGAAGAGGTTTTGGGGCTCCTTTTTTAGGTCATGCCATTAGTATTTGAGCCCATCAGGGCCATCCCAGTTAAATTTTTTTCCATCACTAAATATATGACAGAATTCCAATTTCTTCCCATGTTGTTTACTGCAAACTGTCTTCTTGCTTTTACATGTTTGGGATTCAGTGGTGGTTTTATTGAAATCTTCTTCCATTGCAAAAAGTGGAGTTGATTTTAACAAACGTTGCATTTTATACATACACATCCAAATGTGTGGAAGCAAGGGCACTTTTTGCAGAGCATCCAGACTTCGAAATGTTTCTTACAATTCTGGACCTCTCATGGTCTGGCAATTTATGGGGCCTACCTCCTGGATTTTTCTTCCCATATTCTTCAGGATTCTTCAGAAAGTTGTAGATAACACCCTTTGATCGTTTTATTTGCTTTGCAATATCAATTGGCTTAACATGTTGAGAATTTAATAGTAAATTTTTTTTTATCTCATTCTCAGACACTTTTTTACCTCTAGGTTCAAATTTATTTTAATTAATTTATTTATCACTTTTTTCCAAAATTCCACAAAGTTTAGTCCCACCTGTTTTTAAGTTAATTTGGAGTTTGTTTATTTTAAAAGTAATTAATATTAAAACATCAAGTTTGGTTTTGATTCTATTCATAATAGTGCAAATAATAAAAAAAAAAATTATTAAAACTGAATGAGTTATTTTGTTACAGACAAAACAAGAGATTCCACAAAGTTTTGCCGTGCACTAAAATGATACTAAACAGTAAATTGCAGCATACATGTATTTCTTACACAAAGTGAATTAGGATAAATTCTTGATTAAACGGGGACAAGGGCCATGTCCTAACCAATCAATGCTGCAGCCAAACTAGCGTTTTTTTTTTTGTTTTGTTTTTTTTTTGGAAACCATGAATTTCGGCACTGCAGCCTATTACCTTAAAATACAGTAAATTTTGAGCGATCCTTTCTCTTTCATTTCCGCCTCTTTAAGTCTTTCTAAATGTCATGCCACTCTCATGGTGGCTGCCATAGCAGACATCAACAAAACTGACCTAGATACCCACTTGACATGAAAAGCAGCTTCAAAAAACCATTCGCTACACACAACAACTAGTGCACATCAGCTTGGTGTTTAGGATAGCATGAGTTTGAAAAACAAGCAAAACTAAAAGCTACAAGCAGAAAGCTATGAGAATGCATCTTTATAAAATGAACGCAGAGAATTATAAATTTTATTTAAAAATCAAATGTACATGAAAGTAAAAGAAAACAGCTCAAAATGGCATCCAAGAAATAAAACGCCAAATACTAACTACTTGGGGAAAAAAAATAACTGCACACTTCCAAAACACAATGCAAACAGTGCCAAATGAGAAGCCATGTGTAGACTCTCTGTATAAGTACGAGGGTTGTTTACAAATTATTTACTCTTGGTCTGTTATACAAAGCCAAGAAATGGCAAGTGGGCAACAATTCAGAGATCTGAAAGGGTCGATCTTGAAGAGTGAATAATGCTGCGGGAAGGCGGTAGATGTCAATAGTGGGACGAGTGTGCCATCTGACGGGCAACCCGTCTGTCGTTAATGACAGATCATGGAGGGCGATTAACTATGGGCGAGATGGAGTGCGTGATTATTCCTGTGGAAGGAAGGCAATAGGCCCACAAACAGTAACAGCATGCATTGTGTGATGACGGTGCCCTCACATGTGTGACAGAGTTCAACTGGATGAAGGAATTTGAAAACTGGAATGAAACAGCCGAGTACAGCAATAGCAGGCCATCCACTTGCGAACACTGCACATGCTTCTAAGCTTACTGCTGATCACGTTTGGTGAGTTGGAATAGGCACAACCAGTCTCAATCATCACATGTTGGACCAAATCAACCACATCCCACACTGTCCGCACATTCTGTGTATCTACCAGACCTCACATCCAACGACCACTTCTTCGACAAAAGGAAATAGCCCCTTTCCAGCCAATAACACCCTGCAAGTAGCTGTTACAGATGGGCATGTGACCCCCAAAAGAATCCAGTGCAGCCATACGAAAGCTACCAGAGTGGTGGCAACAAATCCATAGCTCTTCAAAGAGAATATGTGATAAGGGCTGAAGCATAACTTGGAAGCCCGGACCATTCAAGACATGGTAATAAAACATCTGTACCAGGTCTGTAAAATATGAAACCAGAATTAACTACCTGTCAATATAGATAGCTGGCTCAGTGGCCGAGAGGGTTAAGACGCAGGTCTTTCCACTCTCGAAACCAGCGAGTCGTGAGTTCGAATCCCGCCGAGGGCATGGATGTTTGTGTTTGTCCCTTTTCATTATCATCCTTTCATCATCATTTCATCTGCAACACAGAAAGGAGAGAAGCCCCTACTGCATAAATAGACTTGCCTTTAGAAAACTCATTATGAATGAGTCACGACGTTCGGTACCAAACGAAATGACCAAACGCAATGTAGTTACTGTAACCGAGTCGTTGGTGCCATTATCTTACTTTGACATCTAACAAAGATTTTCAACTCACAACAAACACAAGTTTCATACAACAGCATAGTTTGTAATAGCAATGAACGTGTCGAAACTACGATTTGCAGACAGCATTGATTTTCTGTTACCTTTTGAAGAAAACTGCTACAGAATCGCATCGAATGAGTGTCGAAGTTTAAGGTGAGCATGCTCCTGGTCTAAAAAATTCAAAAGTGGCGTGAGAAACTATGCTGTGTTTGGTGGGATCAGAAGGGTGTGATCTATTATGAGCTAGCAAAGCTTAATACTGAACGCTACCGACAAAAAAAGGTCGATTTGAATAAAGTTTGCGTGAAAAACGATCAGAATATCAAAAGATGGCAACACCAAGTGATTTTGCTTCATGATAATGCACCATCACACACACATACAGTAAAACTGGACAAGGAAACGATTGAGGCATTTAGTTGGGAAATACTTTTATTTATTTATTGCTCCGTCCAATAACTATTTATTTACATCAATGGGACACACACTTGCTGAGCAGTCCTTCACTTCTTACGAAAATGGCTTGATGACTGCTTTGCCTCAAAAGAGCCTTTCAAAAATATTTTTTATTGTTTTCATACAATAAACGTGTATTTTTCTATACAAAAATTCTAGTTTCACATTTACATACCTGGTAAACATCCCCTTGTACTTGATACAGTCTTCCCAAGTCAGGAAAATGGCTACTCAAAGGGTATAACATACTTTGAAGGAAGTCTTATAATTTGAGAAATTTGGAAATACCAAATCAACAGTTAGTGATTGAAGTGCACAGGTCAACTGGAACTATTCCCCAAAATGAACAATCCATGAACTTCAACAACAATCGTGACTGTAGAGTTGTGTAGTTAGCAAGGATCTTGAATTGAAAATGACATCCTGAATCCACTTGCAAAAGTGCTTGTTTTTAATACAATGCCCCAACATTCAGTTTATGACATGAAATTATCAAATCCTTTTGTTATTTATTAAGTGTGCAACTTCATTCTGTCAGTTTTCCTTGAGAAGTCCTAGCTCAAATCATTTGTTGGAATTGAACCATTTTTACACAGGAGAAGACATACGTACATAAATTGCACCTTAGAGATTCCACATATGCTCCATTACTTTCAATATATTTGCTTTGTTCAAACATCTACAATATTGGTCAGAATAGATGACTCGCGTGTTTTTTCATCATTTCATTTCTTATCAATAGTGGGCGATAATTTTATCAATACATACCGGAAGATTAAAATTACAATCAACAACATCAGTACTGATATCGTCGCCAGCAGGCAGGAGTAAAATTTTTAAAAAATCAGTTACAGAAGTAGTTGCATCCTGCGAATGGGTAAAGGTTTAAAGGACTAATTATCCTGTGGGATAATTTTATAAATAGAGGGAGTTAGGTGATAATTTAGTAGCTCTACTTGGGACAAGAATTTCACAGGAAATGCACGCACAAATTAATATTCTGAGTGAAGAAGGCTACTGTACTTTCCAAATTGCTGCTCGATTGCATTTGGCACAAAAAACGCTTCCAGATCAATAATTAATTTCACAAAAACCAAAGGAAATTATGGATATGGGAAGCCAAAAGGAAGTCGAAAGTGCACAAGCAAGCGTTTCGATAATTGTAGCAGCAAACAAGTCACCCAGAAAAAAATCAGCCAAAGCAATCCAAGCAGGTTTACCAAAAGATGGTTACCTTCCTAGTCAAAGGACAATCCACAGGAGGCTATGCTATGCAGTGCCAATTTAAAGTGCTATAAGCCTGCCAAGAAGCCTAAATTCTCTGCCAGGAACTGTCATTTTGTAAAAACTATCAAGGATGGACAGCTGAAAAAAATGGAAATGTGTAATGTTTTCATACGATACATAAGTATCGCAGTTTTATGCATTTTGCAGACACATACGACAGCCTCCCAATAAAAAGAACTCAACACTACAGTATTCCCACTGTTAAAAATGCTGAAAAAATCATGGTCTGGGGAGCAATTTGTGCCAAAGAAAGATTATGCCTGACAGAAAGAACGTTTTACTGTGCATCAGCTGTACTATTAGCTTCTCTCATCAGGGCAGACCTTCATGGCAAATGTTAAGCTCACCACTGTGAAATTTATAGCTCTCCCAATGAAAGACTGGGCCAATCAGATTCATTCCCTTATCGATTGCACGTGTTTACTGGTTAACGAACAATTTGACCGTGGAATCCAGCAAAAAAAAGATAGCGATCTAAGCATTCAAACACTGTTACAATCTCAGCCTGATGCTATGCTAGCTTATGTTTTAGACAACTTTTAATCATTATATATAAAAAAACTATTATAGATAGAGACAAGTGGTTTTCAACAATTTGTTTATCAACTCAAAAAGTTTTTTTTTTTTTTTTGATATATTAGTAAATTTCCATATGGGGACCATTTGTTGCACGAATAACATCCAAACAATATTCCACCTCTGCCCACCTCTTGCCAGCATCTCATTTACCAAACTGCAGAAACAATGCAGGACTTAAAACCCACTACACTTTTGACTTCTGTGCTATACACTTTGTCCTTAAGAAAACCCTACAGGAAAAAGTCCAGAAGTGTTAGATCAGGTAAATGAGGGAATTCAGCATTAAGCACATCTTGGACTGTTAACGCCCAGTGAAGAGGTGCAGCCTCATTGCTAGTGCTTGGCCGACCTGTTGATTTCCTTGGTTGAACACTTCCAGTGGTCATGAACTGTTCATGCCATTTTGCAATTTGGTCTCGAGTTGGTTGGGTCCTTCCATACTGTGTCCTAAAATTCCTTTGTGTTTGTGTTCCAGATTCAGTCTTAATAAACCATGCCACACATTGTGCTTTCTCTATGGTCCGGAAACTGTCACAGGAAGGAAGGTGCAGCAAGACAAAAAAACTTCTTGAGTTGATAAACAAATTGTTGAAAACCATTTGTCTCTATCTGTAATATTTTTTTTTTAATATAATGATCAAAAGTTGTCTAAAACACATTTTGGAACACCCTGTATATCAAAAACAGCCTTTTTTATGAGCCACAAAAATCAACTCGAAAGAGAAAAAAAAATCAGTATCAACTTGTGCTTGAATCTGATTGGCTGCCATCACTTACTTTCCCTCTTCGGATGCAACAGCGCTACATGCAGTTGAAAAAAATGGCCAGCAAGTCATCACCTTGCTCAAGCAATGGGGAAGTCCCATCCTATCCAGTTTACTGCTTCTCTCATTGCTCTTTTGGACTACCACTAGCTCCAATCGATGCAGACTCATCTGGTCAAATCAGTCATCAAAAAGAAATGCAAAATTTAATCAACAACTTCATTTTGCAAGAATGAATTGTTCTTCCATCGACAAATCCAAACACAGCAAGAACGATGACGGGCAAAGTAATGGCAGCTGACAAATTATTTCCAATAGATAAAAAAGCAGCAGTTTCAGAGAAAATTAAAATTGAAAAAAATCGACACAATTAAGTTGCACACCCAATAACTTTCTCAAATTTTATCCATTTTTGTCTATTGGTAGCATTTCATGCAAGTAAACTAAATTCATTTTCAATTCAATAGAAAGAAAAATTAAGAAATCGTCCACTTATCTTTTCATGATGCATAACACTTCATCAATGAAGCCTACTCCCTTCTGCCTGCAAGAAATCTAATAGAAAACAAAATATCTGGCATGCCAAATATCTAATAAGTAAAAAAAAGTTTTAATATGAAGTACGAGGAGATATCAAAGTAACGCCATTTATTTTTCCAAAGGAAATTACAAAACATATCGGTAAACAGCAAAATGCATCTGAACTACTTTTCCACATAAGCACCTTGATGATTTAGGCATTTATCTCAACACTGCACCACTTTCAGAATATCCTGCTCATAGAAATCCGTCAGCTGTGAATACAGCTAATGGCACAAGGCAGATTTGTGTTCCTCATCAGTCTCAAAACCGGTGACCACCCAGAAATCTCTTCATGGGACCAAAGAGGTGGTAGTCTGAGGGTGCTAAGTCTGGACTGTAGGCTGGGTGGTCCAGA
>JAHWFO010016576.1:41509-59800 GCA_023313115.1 Rhysida immarginata
GTAACAACGTATGATTTTTCCGTGAGCAGGCTTTCTCTCTAGGCGGTATTGCTCAAGCCCACATCGGGCAGGAAGGCTTTTACACCGGTCTCTTGCCTGGTTGTTGCGTGAGGTCCTGAGTGAAGCAACGATGCAGCAGGTGGTGAATCGAATGGCATAACAGTGTCAATATACAATACTCATTTCCAAAAAAGTTGGGACAGTGCAACATATAAGAAGAACTCCAACACATTTGTTTGGATTATTGTATTGCCGTTTATTTCAACGCATTACAATACATAAACGATAAATTAGGCATGGGATCACATATCTTAAATGCTTAAAGAAAGATACAGGTGGTTTTCCTGTTTGGCACGTGCAACACACTCCCAAAAAAGTTGGGACAGCACGGCGTTTACCACGGTGTGGCGTCACCTCTCCTCTTGAAGACACTGTAATCTTCTGGGCATCGATGACACCAATCTTTCTAACACCGTAACCGGAATTCTGTCCCATTCCTGTTGGATATAGGTTTTCAGCTGTTCAACTGTCCGGGGTCGTCGCTGTCGTAGTTTTCGTTTAATAATACGCCAAACGTTTTCTATAGGCGACAGATCCGGGCTGCAAGGGGGCCAATCCAACATACGAATGTGCTGCCGACGTAGCCATGCAGAAGTTATGCGCGCTGCATGTGGTCTGGCGTTGTCTTGTTGAAATATACACTGACGTCGTCTTGTTGAAATATACACCATAGCTTGTTCCAGGATCTGTATATACGCTTCAGCATTGACGGTGCCATTGCAGATGTGCAAGTCTCCCATTCCATGGCCACTAATACAGCCCCAGACCATGACAGACGGTGGTTTCTGTACCGAACGCCTGTAACACGCGGGAATATCCTTTTCGTCTTTGGTCCGGAGTGTACGGCGTCCATTATTTCCGTAAACAATCGTAAAGGTTGATTCATCGGACCACAATATGTTCTTCCAGCGTGCTTGGGACCAATTGCGATGGGCTCGAGCCCATATCAGACGGCGACGTTGCTGTCGTTTGTTGATGTATGGCTTCCGTTGTGCACAGTATAACTTAAGTTTGCATTTGTGGATGCACCGGCGTACAGTATTCAACGATAATGGCTTCCCGAAGAAATCGCGGGCCCACGTGGCTATGTCCGTAATTGCAGTATTCCTATGCATGACGCAGTAACGTCGGAGGATCCAAAGAGCTCGAGCATTCAGAATAGGTTTTCTACCTTGGCCTTTCCGAACTGTGACCTCACCACTATCTTGGTAGCGCTTGGTAATATTATGTACTGTAGATGATGACAGGTTAAATCTTCTGGCTATTGCACGCTGAGAAACGTTGTTTGTGAATTCTTGAATGATTCGAACACGAAGATCTTCGCTAACTGGCTTGCCTCGACCCATCGTTCCGAATAAGTTACCTGAACGACGGATGGCAACTGTTATTTATACGGAATGTAGTACGACGTCATCATTCTAGATTATTCCCGAACAATTCGGAAGGTTCCACTACTAACGGCGCTTTCTACAACGTATGTCCCTACTATTTTGGAACGTGTTGCAACACCCCCATTCAAAATGAACGTCCCGGCCACGATACAAAATGTTTTGGTGCGCACAGTATATTTATGTCATTTCATAAATGTATCTGCTATTTTGTATTCGCGAGAAAGTTTTGTTACATCATCCCTTTTTGTTTTTTCTATATATTTTGCACTGTCCCAACTTTTTTGGAAATGAGTATTGTAGATGGCACTAAGGTGGAGTCGGAGAGCGGACTGCTACTCAACTGGCAACGGGTGCGGGCAGCGACGATAGCGTTTCGGTGGGAGAAGCCCCTCTGGGCCTACCGTGGGCGATAGCGAGGCAAGGAGGCGAGCTAACCGAGCGCATCAACTGAGCAGCACCTAGGATTGACGATCGCAGGAAAACGAGTGGATTCACCATGGGCGCCGGAAACATTTCATCTGTTCACCAACAACAGCAGCGGATGTAACAAGAACTTTAACAGGAACATCACACAGATAAGTGCTTGTCTTATTGAACTGTGATAAAGAAAGAACTTTTAATCCCAAAATTACTTTTTGGACTCTAACTCGAAAAGAAGAGGGGATTTGGAAGCATTTTCATTATGAAGTGATTTTATACCATTTCATCTGGAAATAGTTTATTAAGTATTCTCTGTATCCCTTTTAAACTTCACTAACCACTAATTCCTTCCTTTTTATTATTTATCTTATCTTTAACTGAATAAAGAGACATTGAATTCCAAATCCTGCTCGTTAGACAATTTTTCTTTATTAATTCAATGGGGGGAGGGGAGGTCCCCTGGTTAGGAATGGGATCATGAATGCCCAAAGTAGATCTTTCACGTTAGAACGATAGTAAGTCTATTTGACCTTTTACTTTCATTAAATATGTTATTGCGGACACAACAAATTAAACTAGATGTACTATATGGGATTTTCACTATACGATCTGAATTTGAATAAAGTTTTACATAACCATGATCAATTCCCATTATTTATTGATGAGGTAATTTAACGCAGCATTAATAAAGTACCCTCACTTATTAGGTGGTGAGGATAGGGAAGTTACACAATAAGTCACATGAAAGTAATATCAACCACAAATTAATATGAACAGTGTTCGACAATTGGATTCTCGCCGGCACAAGCATCCGTCATCACTGTAGGTGCTGATCAAGCATATTGGCCTAACCACCTACAACCGCTACCGTACTCAAGTTTGCCAAAGCGTCTGGGAATTCAGTAGGCCTGAGCAGCCTTACGTATATGCCGCGCACCCCTTTTAATTAAGGACACCCTGCAATCCTTCAAGACCTACGCTTACGCCGTCTCAGAATTGGGGAGGGGAGGAGTGCTGTAACCTCCTTTATCACAACTTACCGAGCTCCAAGTGCTCAAACAACAACAGCGCACTACACGGCGCCTACTTCCCAAACTCACTTCGAACAGGTGAGATAAATGTGATCGGCTGCATCACACGCGACTGCCACGCACAGCTTAGGAACCATGGCCTACTTCACAAGGGTAGGGGATCACTTGTGCGGGCTCAGCTTAACACACACCAAGATTGCTCTCAGGCAGGCGACTAATGCCACCTGTTAAAACCCTCGGTTGTCATCACCGCTGAATCGTTCCGACTTAAACAATAAGTTCAAGATCAATCGGCGTAACGTTGCTTGTTAGCTTACCAAAGAAAATGTTCGCTATGCAAGAACCCTCTACAGGATATAGGGCTGCACATGAGTCGCTTTCTCGCTCAACAAGGCAGACACAGTACTGCGCCCGACACGCGGAAAACGCTAACCGAGACTGGGAGGCCTGACGAAGTCAGTGTTCCGTTGAAATCACAACACTTAATTAAACAAGAAAATGGAAAGTTCCCACCAATCTACGACAGCAAAACGTTTTCTCAACTTTGGAGACTCTTATCCGAAGAAATGCATCACTCATCATCGATGGACAAATGAACATCGTGAACGCGCACTAATGTTCATTTCGCAACTATTTCACATCTCGGAATAGTTTTTTCTTAAAGAAAAAAAAAAAAAAACAGAAGGAAATCCATAGACTAGACTTTAGTGGAAAATGGGCGAAAAGGCCAACTTTGCGGCTAAACATGCCAGTTACTTTAACCAAAGAAATCGGAACGACATCGTCATTACAAGGCCGACATTACTCGATCTCGACTCTTACGTTCTCTTCAGCATCAGTTTTTACAAGCATGAGCCAACAACAAAACAACAGCTCTAATTGCAGGTTTTCTACAAAATTCTTCCCACTACAACAAAGCTCCCCTACAGAAGATGAGAACGTTGTTACAGCGTCAGAAAAACGCTCAATCGCTCTCAACAAACAAAGCATAAATCTCAATGCTCTTAACAATGCAATAAACATACGCAACTTAACACTACATTATAACAGAACAACAATTGACCCTTCACTGTAAATGTAACAGTCTCTTATAGCGAATAATAAATTAAACAAAATGATTTTTAAAAAAAAACACTAAGCACGGGGACAACCACACTCCTGGTGCACATCAGAACCACAGACTGGGGAGTGCCTCCTGTCACACCACATACAATACTGACCTACAGTCACACATTCAATTTTCAAAGAATTGAAATCCGCTTATGTTAAGGTTGTCATAGGTCAGTACTGTTGGTTTTTAACAATAAGCTTTTCAACTACCATTAGATATTCTTGAGCGATATCACTAGATGAAGAGAGAAATTATCTCAATGTTTCTGCTGCAATAGCATCATTAGTGGATGGAACTCCTGCATCATTTAGGCCCATTATCTTCCTCATCACTCGTTTAAATTTGGATCATCTTTAAAATTGCGTGATACCAGAAGTTCTTCACCAACTGACCTGTCACCTTCAGGAAACATTATACAGGGCAATTCAAAACTCAATTCAAAACTTTATAAGAGGTAGTATGTGGAATTCTAAGCAAAAAAAGTTGGTATGAACATGGGTCCGAAGTTGAATGATAACCAGAGATATGCACAGAAATAAAAATGTCGCCACCAAGATCACAAATTAATAACTCAGATTCTATAACGCCTACGATAATGAAATTTGGGGGAGTAATAGGGTACATAAAACTGTAGACTGTTGTATACTCTAAAATTTGATCGAATTCTAATGAGAAGTTTCCAGTTACGCATTCAACTTCATAAAAAGTGTTCTAACCAGCATGTGTTACGATGTTGACTGCATAACTCTGACACTATTCGTTGTATTTTGATCAAATGAAAAAAAAAAACAGGATGGAGGACTGAGAGTAATGCGTGATCTGTCCGCTCCTGCCAAAGTATTTAGAACACTCACCCCTCTTCCTACAGAAAGTGTAAAAATAAAGGGAAGATCAACCGTGAATATGTCCGCATTCACTAAGTTAAATAAATATTTCTTCGAAAATTGTTAGAAAGCCAATCCATAAGTAATAGTGTTCAAACTAGCATTGACTGTTGTGGGCTTAACCAGGCCACCATGGGGCAACCCCCACCGCCCAGGCCAAACACTTGCCGGGCCTCTTCAGCAGGTAGAGTGAGTGAGAAAAGACTAAAACTGAATGATGAATCTTTAGTACCGGGAAATAGCACGAGTACTTAACCCCCAAGATCTCATAAATCAAGAAAGGATGGACAGATCAAGTTGAACTCGATTGGCAAGCCCCGCCAATCAAAGGACAACTCGACTCAAAAGGATAACTCAAAACACACAGAGAACAAGTCCTTACTCACCTCGATTTCTTCTAATGATGACAAGCCAAGCGCTACGTTGAACTTGAATAATGATGCTATTATCCCCCCTCCCCTCCCCATGACGGAGAGAGAGAACTCAACATGCTTGAAGGACCTCTTGAAAGTTGCGGCTCACCCGTGGCTACTTCTTACAGTTAACCCGAAAGATTCAAGTAGAAATGACCCCTTTTCACCTGCCTTCATCAGACATGTTATAAATTCCCTCATAGGTGAAACAACGCCTGTCAATAGACTCCAATCTGGAAAATTCTTGGTCAAATTTACTTGCCCAACCCTTGCAGAGAGACGCACCAGATATAAAGGCACCCTTCAGAGGGGACAGAGCGAGGGGGAAGTAGGCAGTGCGTTTCTGGACATGCGGGAGAGAGAACGCTCGAAACAGAGTGCTCTCCACAACCACCCATGTATAATCACAAATATTTCAATTAAAGTTGTTTTGTTTTCAATCCGGTATTATTCATTCAATCAATACAGTCTACCAGCTCTCAGAGCATCGAAAGTGTACACAACATTTTCTGGTCCTTCCGAGCCGGACGTCTCAAAACAACTTGCGACTCACGGAACTCCATCCGGTTTCATCTCGGAGCACCGTGTATCATCCCTTAATCAAGGCTGAGAAACGACCCGAGAGAGACAACTAAAGAAAACGTAGCATCGTGCACCATTTCCACAATCATTGAGCACACATCAGTAACATCCAGCAACGTCGATCAAGAGAATCATCGGTTAGAGGGGCGAGTTCCGACTATTCATGATTCATTCTTAAACCCACGATGATATCCTTAGCGCCCAATTTTTCCCGTTCTCTATCTTATTCTTTCATTGTCCTCAAAGTGCAAAATCATTCATATTAACTTACATTTTCAAAATGAGTGAATTAAAGGCTCTGTCAAGGAAACGAGGTGGGGAAAAAACATGCATTAAAATTATTCAAAAATTACACAGATTCATTAATTACAAATCAGGATTTGCAAATTCAGCAAATTTGCGAATTAGAAGAGCATTTACCTCGAATACAGAGGGTGTTTGAGGTATTCAGAGCCATTTAAAATGATATCGAAGCCATTTGTGACGAAAGCAAACTAGAAATTCAGTTACTTGAAAGGAGTAGCTTCGAAAATGATTATTTTTCAGCTGTTGCAATGGCAAAGTTATCCATCACAAAAAATCTAATGCTGAAACCAATTCAGGAAACAATCACTCAGTTGCTGACTCCTCCCCTAGTACAAGTTTAGTGCCTAACGAAAATTCTATCAAATTGCCCATAATGCAACTGCCTAACTATTCAGGAAATATTGAAACTTGGCTAGAATTTAAAGACACTTTCGTCTCAATTATACATGCTAATTCCAGCATCATAGATCTCAGATATTCAAAAACTATACTACCTGAGATCATGCCTATAAGGGCTCTGTGGCTCAAATAGTCAACTCATTGTAATTAGTCAGGCAAATTATTCAACATCATGGAAATTACTTTGCGATCGGTATGATAAAAAACTTCTAGTTCATAACTATATGCATTCATCGCTTGATCTTCCAAATATAAAATCTGAAAGTGCATCGAAACTGAGGAAGTTATCGGATGGATTATCCAAACAACTCCTTTGTTTAGAGGCATTGGGTCAGCCTGTCAAGCAGTGGAGCACCCTATTGATTTATTTGATTACTTTGAAATTTAATGCCTCCACAAAACGCGAATGGGAGAGTCGCCTCTTTGACAAGGAATTTCCAGATGTTGGACACGTTCAATCTTTCCTCAAAGAAAGGTGTCAATAGCTGGAAACCTTGTAACCTCCAATGTAACTTTTAAAGGAGAAGTCAGAGAGCAAAATCCAATTAATACATAGCAAGTGCATGTCACTACAGATTAGGATGTTTTAAGCCCTAATATGTGTTTTAATTTTTTTATATCTCATTATCCTTTTATTACTTTAGCGTTAAGATTTTACTTTAAATATAAAAATTTAGCCCTTTCTCTGCTGCTTAACGTCTCGCTATCGGTCATTGCTCGTTTTTTATTTATTTATTTATCTGGTAATGTTCCATTTTCTTTCTCTCATCGCATTTCCATCGAAACACGCTTTCGTTTCTTGTGGGCGTCCAACGCCGAAGAAATCACGTGACGGGAAACGCCGAGTGATCGTTGAGTTGAGAAGGGGGGGGGGGGAGAGGCTATTGCTTTTGTTCTATTGCAGAGCGCGCGTTTATTCTAACGATTTTTTTTGAAATAAGGAAAACTGATTGGTTGTTAAAAAAAAAAAAATAATTTTTTCCCTTCCAAAACGTTTACTAAAGGGAGTGGATGTGTGTGAGCATGTGAAATGGATGCAACATGTAGTGCTCCTCATTAGTGCATATAAAAGTCAATTTAGTGCTTCACACATGGAGATTTGTGAATGAATCATTTGCTCGTTATGAAGGATAAAAGTCATGCAACTTGTGTGAGAAAGTGAATGCACAAGAAAATTGTTTTTTTTTTTTCAATTCGATATCAAATGTTATATATCAACGAATCAGTCAGCAGGATGCATGCGGCGCAACATTGAACACTTTAACAACTTTTGACTGGCAAGCTTAGTGATTAGAATAACAGCGTCTCGGGTGAGTCGGTTGGAGGTTCTCTGAATGTGTGCGACAGTGGGACAGGCTGTCGATGTCAGAGGTAAGACCAACAGGTTTATTTTAGAGAGTCTGGTTGTTCGAAGTCTCTAGCTGTCGCCAAGCTCAAGATCGATCATTGCAATATCGCAACGGTGGAAATTCAACAACAGCTGTGTGGTATCGTTGAGCTCAAGGAGAGTGAACTAAAGACAGAATTCTGAAGGAAAAGATAAGTGCTCAATTGTTCTGAACTGATTACAGGCGCATAGGAACTGACAGTACCATGTGCGGTTAATACGTTGAACTTAATTCGTAAAAGTTTGCATAAGCACAGAGGAAGGAATGTGCGACTAAATTAAGTGAATTTTACAATACCAATTTTTATTTGTAAATTATTTCTCATTTAAGTTGAATTATTTTAGCCTTTAATATTAATCCACTAACACTAAATTCTATTCAAGTTTGTCTTATCAATAAAAATCTTGAATTAAACATTAAATGAGTGCTTCTCCTGTTATTCAGTAGCTTAATTTGGATGCTAATATTAAGAGTGGATCTCGAGTTGCAAGGTGGAATTCAGAGGCCTGATAGAACACATTAACCGAACCCTGGATGTAAAATATTGCGGACACAACAAATTAAAAAGTATACGATTGTAGGAATATTATGAATTAAGTAGTGTTTCATTTAGGGAACACTGATAATTGGAGGGGGACATTTGTGTGGAGAATGTTTTATTGCAGAAAATAAAACTTTCATGTTTCGGGGCCCCCCCCCCACACACAAAACCATTTTATTTTTTCATGTAAGGAATTTTTAAAATTAGATGCCACCAAAAGAATAAATGAGTTGAAGATAAGGAAGTGTTGTGCCTTAATTGTATGAGGAAGGATCACAATCATCAGGAATGTAAATTGGGCAATTGCAGAAAATGCAATAAGAGGCATAATATGCTTTTACATTTAAGTAAACAGACAAATATGCACATCATAGAGAATAATGAGGCACAAAATGAGTCAATCGAGACTATTTTGACCAATTGCAACTCAACAAATCAACACATTATGCTATCCACAGCTCTTATAAAAATAAAGGAGAATTCTGGCAAAGAAGTGGCTAGTTTAATCACTTCTGATTTTCAAAACAAATTAAATTTAAACAAAACAAAAGTAAACATCTCAGTATTAGGTGTTAATCAAAAGGTAAGCACGGTCAATGACAAGACCGAAATACAATTACAGTCACATGATAATTCCTATAAGAGCAAGTTAACTTATATAGTCAATAAAATAACTGAAAACACAGCTTCTAAAACTTTTGACATTTCAATTTTTAACATCCCTAAAAATATAAGGCTAGCTGAAGAAGGTTTCCATAAATCACAAGCAATTGATATTTTAATAGGCACCGATTTATTCTGGGATATATTATCCTCAGAGCAAATTACTATAGGCCGGGGGCAGCCACATTTGCAAAACATAGCTTTTGGATGGATAATCGCAGGTCCATTTACTTGCAGTATGGTGGATTCCAAGGCAATCACGTGCAATTTAAATCCAAACGCACGACATTCAAGCAACAATTAAAATTCTTCTGGCAGTTAGAGGAGATAACTCTCAAAAAGCCGTCGACTGTAAGTGACACATTGTGAGGATCTGTTCACAGAAACAACAATTAAAAGCAATGACAGTAGATATATTGTAACCATCCCGTTTAAAGCACCTCCATTAGATTTAGGTGAATCCTTACAATTCGCAGAAAATAGTTTCTTTGCGCTAGAAAGAAAATTAGAAGGATTTCCAATGTTAAAAACACAAACCATTCCCCGATTAGAATTATGCGGTGCTTTAATCACAAACAGACTAGTAAAAAAGGTTCAACAATCACTCAATCAGACAATAACCAAAACATACTACTGGTCAGATTCAAATATAGTTTTAAGCTGGATTCACATGTCACCCAGGGCCGGATTTTCCTATAGGCTAACTAGGGCTTCAGTCTAGGGCCTCAAGATCAAGAGGGGCCTACATTCATACTACCCATAATGGAATAGCCTAGGGGCCTCTAGCTGCCTAAATCCAGCCCTGATGTCACCACACATTAAATACTTTTGTCTCTCACAGAGTGGCAAAAATACGACGACTCATAAAAAACTGATACGTGGAGATACAAAAGAGAGCCCTGCTGATTTGATTTCGAGAGGAATTTCTCCTAACACTTCTATTTGGTGGCATGGCCCTCACTGGCTGTCTTTACCAGAGGAAAACTGACCGATTCCTCTCGATCATACAACATTAGGTGAAATCACAGAGACAAAGCGAGTGAAATCATTAGCAGTTGTTCAACGGAATCAAGAGACTTTCCCGTTCTTCTACTACACTATGTCCTTTATAAGGCTTCAACGAGTGCTTGCATGGTTTTGCAGCAACTGCAAGGTAAAAAATGGATTAAGAAAGACAGGAACTTTAAGAATTGAAGAACTGGATCAAGCAACAAAGCAACTGATCAAACTTTCACAAAGGGAATCAGTCTCAAATTTATGTGAGAGTCTCACTGTCGAATCTAACATTACCATTAACAAAAACCTCAGTCAACTATCACCTTTTGTTGACTCAGATGGTTTATTAAGAGTAGGTGGCAGACTGAAAAACTCCAGTTTCAGTTTTGACAAAAAATTCCCCTACTTGATTTCAGGTAAACATATTCTTGCCAAAATTCTTATGGTGTATGAACACAGTCGCCTTTTGCATGCTGGTCCTCAACAGAGTCAATGCTCCATAAGAGAAAGATTTTGGCCCACGGCAGGGAGATACTTGGCAAGATCAGTTGTGCATGAGTGCGTATGTTTCAAAATTCGAGCCAAGGTTTCCAATCAATTAATGGGTGATCTACCATCCAAAAGAGTAACCACCATTCATCCATTTCATACAGTAGGCATCGATTTTGCTGGGCCATTCAATATTAAAAATAACGAAGGTCGTGGCAGGATATTCAAATATTACATATGTCTATTCATTTGTTTCACCTCTAAGGCCGTACATTTAGAGCCAGTGACTGAGTTGACCACCAGTGGTTACATTTCGTAGATTTATCGGTAGAAGAGGAAGACCATCAAAAATTGTATCAGACAATGCCAGTAACTTTGTTGGTGCTGTGGCTGAAATTAAAAAATTATTTCAGTCTTTACGCAAGGATTTGGCGTCACACATGGCCAACGATCAAATCGAATGGAGTTTCATTTCACCAAACAGTCTCCACATGGGGGATATATGGGAAGCAGGGATTAAAGCTACAACATCACACATAAAACAAGTACTCACAAACACATCAGTCACCTTTGAGAATTTTCTCACACTATTAATCCATATTGAATCAGTCTTAAACTCTACACCTTTACATCCCCTAAGCTCCTCACCTAACGATCTCTCTGCTCTTACCCCTGCCCATTTCTTGATCTCTGCTATTACCTCCACTACCAGATCAGATCTAAGAGACATAGCATCAAATCGATGGTCTCGATTTCAACACCTGCAGCAGATGTATCAGCACTTTTGGAGATGGTCCAAGGACTACATCAGCGATTTGCAACATCGCACCAAATGGAAGGAACGAAAACCAAACATCGAAATTGGAACCTTAGTTCTCGTCAAAGACGACAACCTACCTCCAAGGCTCGGCTGCATCATCGATACACATCCAAGTAATGATGGTGTGGTGAGAGTAGTCACTCTAAGGCTTGGGTCACACTGGCGTAAAACGCCGCGTAAATACGCCGACGTAACGACGCCAGTGATGTCACTTCCAGTAAATAGCACGGTGCCGCTCTTGGCGACGTCGTTACGTCGGCGTATTTACGTGGCGTTTTACATTAGTGTGACCCAAGCCTAAAGGTGCAAAATGGAACTCTGAAACAAGCAGTTTCACGCATCTGTGGGCTTCCCATTGTTCTAGCTGTCTCAAGACTTCTGAACAATTTTGTTAATTTGGACAAAGACTCGTTTTATTAATTTGAACTAACAAGGGAATCCCTCGAACATGTATGTCACAGATTTCCACCAAATTGAAATATGTTACTCAATTGAAGCTACAATAGATGCTTGCAAAATAAGAGTGTGGATTTTTGTTTCTTTCAAAATAAACCACGAAAACGAAAAAATTTGAGCACACACATTCATACAAGAACTCCATTGTTAAAATGGGGTACTAATGCGCTTAACGGAACTTCTTTCTTCCACTACTCACAGCAATAAGCACGAATCCAATTCAGATGAAATAGACAGCAGCAGATGGCAATTGAATGGCTTCTCAAATTTCTAAACAAACTTAGTTTTTAAAACAGATTATTACAATTAGCTAATTGCCTTCTGGAGTAATTAATAACCATTTCCTTAATTTATTAAAAAAAATCGGAAATCAAACACGGGGCTGGCTTTCATGTGCAACGTCGAGTAATACGTTGCATTGGTGAGGGGGTACGTATCGGTACTTTATAATTTTAAATAAAAATAGTATTCATGGATGCCTACCTCATCTTATAAATTATTTCGAGACGAATAATTGTACAGCAAAATTAAGGTTTTATGCTTAATAACAGTGCTCTAACTGCAATTCTTTGGCGATCGCCGCTAACAAGTTTGCTTCCCCTCTTTCCACCATGTTTTTTGAACTTTGCGCACTTTCGGTGCACTTCACTGCCGCGCAACGCTATCACTTCCACAGTGTGCTTGCGTGTAAAAAAAAAAAAAAAAAAAAAAAAAAAAAAAGCTATCTGGGGTTCCCTTCTAAGAGCCAATGACTCCACCTACAGTTGTAGGAGCTACTTTGAACATAATGCCACAGTTGTGGGGCTTTGGTTTCTTGTGTTTAATTTATTTCATGGTGTTATTCATTCATTTGCATATTACAACCCCTGGCAAAAAGTTCTGGAACATAATGCATCCTTGCTTAGTTAGCTGCTTTTATTTAAGTGTTAGGAAAAACATTAAGAACTGGTAAAAAATTTGTTAATTTTTTATTAAAGAGCTTTTCAAAGGCCGCTACAATCTGAACAAAAAGACAGATTGTTAAATAGACAGATTAAGAAAAAAATTCCAAAGTTTGTGCCTGCTGGAAAAAAATATTGGAACATAAGAAACTGTAGAAAAAAGTAACAGAACATTGCTTTAAAACAATCTGTAAAATCTTTTGCGATGCAAATTTTGGATTGTTCCATTTTTAAAAGCATTCATAAAGGAGGGGTAAGGGTCACACTATTTTTTTTTAATAATTTTGATTTGCGAAGTGACAACATGACTGCACGAAAGCACATTCTAGTGATATCAAAAACCTTGTTGTTCGTCATATGGAAGATGGTAAAACACAGAGGGAAGTGGCACAAATCGTAAGATGTGGGTTTGGAACTGTTAACCGAATCTGGAATAGGTTCAAAGAAACCAGCAGTACTAAAACACAACCTAAATTAGGAGTAGTTGACCAAAGAAAACTTCAACATTGCAGGACCGAAAACTTAAGAAAATCTGCTTGAAATACAGAAAAGCATCTTCTAAACTGATCAATGCGGAATGGAGCAAGCGTAAATGTCAGTGATAGAACAATAAGAAACGGTCTTCACGAACATGGATTCAAACGTTGCAAAGCACAGACCGCACCTCGTATTACCAAACTGCAGAGGCAAAAGCGTCTTCAGTGGGTCAGAGAGCATAAACATTGGGACCAGAGTGACTGGGAAAAAGTTGTGTTTAGTGATGAGAGTCGTGTACTTGTTGGATGTGGAGATGGAGGAAACTTTGTTTGGCACCGTACGCATGAAAAGTATCAACAAGATTGCCTCGTACAAAAGGTGAAGTTTCCAACTGGAGTAATGATTTAGTCGTGTATGTCACCAATAGCTGTTGGCAAATTTTATATTGCCAAAGGAACAGCTAACGCAGAAGCCTACAAAGAAATTTTGATGCATTTTAGTATTCCCACCTTGGAAGAACCAGTTTGGTGACGAGGACATTTTTCAAGCTGACAATATCTCTTGTTATCGCGCAAAAATTATTACGCACTTCCAGCCAACAGCCCGGACGTCAATCCCATAGAAAACGTTTGGTGTTTTCTAAAGGAACGTGTGAATGAGAAAACCCCACAGGCAAAGATGAACTAAAGCAAGCACTGCGTGAATGTTGGAATACTATTCCACAAATCATTAATTGCTTCAATAACAAAAAGCGCATAAAAGCAGTCATTAAGGCCAAAGGGGGTGCCACAAAATACAAGAAAAACTTTTTTTTGGTTCTTTATTGGCCAAGATGGCAATGTTTCATTACTTTTTTTCCCCACAGTTTTCAGCATTTTGTTTCAACTATTTCATATTCATTGATATCTTATATATTCATTGTTTCATATTAAGACTTCGTCTTAAGGCGGGGAGAATGCATTTTTGGTTTATTTTAAAACTTGAAATATTCATCTCCCTTCAAAACCTTTCTCCCACTGAAATGTGATGCTCCCCACTAAGTTTCAGAGAGGTCAGAGCAAGGGGGAAGCGGGCATGTGGGAGAGAGAACACTCGAAACAGAGTGCTCTCCACAACCACCCATGTATAATCACAAATATTTAAATTAAACTTGTTTTGTTATCAATCCGGTATTATTCATTCAATCAATACAGTCCACCAGCTCTCAGAGCATCGAAAGTGTACACAACACACCCCACCAGAGAAAATAATCTTTGAACATGAAGTTTTCTCAGCGTCCAGACCCCTCCCCCCTCGGCCGATGCAGTGCTTCAAATGTGCCATACTAAGTGGAAATGCCCCAACCTGGCCACTTGTTCCAAGTGCACAAGCAAAGACCATGAACGCAACACTTGTACTTCAGAGTCCTTCATCTGCATTAACTGCGACGGTGGCCATTCCCCGTATTATAAGGGCTGCCCAAGTTTAAATACGAGGTGCTCATACGAATGAAAATGGTGAATCTTTTCATCTCCTACTACCAAGCAAAAAATCTGGTAGACATGGAGTTGGGAGGCAGCCAAAAGTCGTATGCATCACAGCTTATAGAAGCATACCATAACGCCCCAAGTCCTAGACAATCCTATTCTTCACACGAGCCGCACTCTACACCTCAGGATTATTCCTCACATCCTCACGCACATCAGGAAATCTTGATATGCACTACGAGTGGTCGAGATGGCATTTTGACACAGTCACCTGCCTCCCTAATATTCAGACACTATGTATACAACGATTCGCTATCACAGATTCAGTGGTCGCAACTCCCTCCATTCACTGCTGAGATACCCGACCACAATCTGCCAAAAGACAACTCCATGGAAGTAGTTCAACAACAAAACCCCAAATTTGACCAAAGAATTGACGTAGCTTCAGTTGACAAAGAGAAGGCCATCAGTGAGTCTCTAGAGTTATTCATTTCCACCTTAGTGGAAAACCCGACCTAATCGGTTGGGACGGATCGGTGGGAATCGGAAATACTCTGGAGACGATGAGAAGAAGACTCCAGCACTCTCCTCATTGTTTTTCGGATCTAATCACCTGGTGGCATGAAATGCTGTCGCCCATCTGCCATGATCTTCACTCATGCAAGATGTATCCTAACCCTTTAAATATCATACATTGGAACACCAGGTGTCCTCTCAAACTGGGAGGACATCATTCTATTACAAAGAAAAGCAAATATTTTAACATTGTGTGAAACATTTTTAAATGGAGATGCAAAAATTTCATTCAATGGATTCGTTACATACCTAAACAACAGAAAAACGCATGATGGTGGGAACTTAACTGCAAATCCCTCATTTTATTAACTCCAGATAACATTGATTCAGTCGTAATTATTGACCTAGTGTTGTACCACGACAACATATGGTTGCACGCTTATTGCATTTATGTCCCAGGATACACTGTCATATCAATGAATTATGACCAGCACCCCTTCAAGGCACATACATAGTTTACCCCAACAACGATTACACATTGCAAAATTTCCTTAACAGGCTGAGAAAGCTTTAAAAAGTTGGTGCATCAAACGGCAGGTGTACAAGCCTCAAGATGGGTAAACATCCGGATTTAACAGACATCCAAACAGGGATGATAATAGGCTATCGCAGCAAGGGTGGCACAATCTCCGAAACAGCGCGATTTGTGAACTGTTCACGGTCCGCTGTAGCGAAAGTGTACAAAGAGTAGACAGCAGGGACAGAAAACACATCCCAACGCCATCACTGTAAAGGGTCACGAGTCATCGACCAACGGGGTAAGCGGCGCCTACGACGACTCGTAAAAGGTGACAGGAGAGCCACAGTCCATCAACTGATTCACCAGATTCAACAGTGGTGCCAACAGACGTGTATCTGACATTACCGTTGAACGCACCCTGCTATGGATGAGCCTAAACTAGTTGACGCATGGTTGCTGCACCCATATTGATCAGGGGTCATCATCAACGATGCCTAGACTTTGCATGTGAGCACTGCCATTGGACCACAGGCGAATGGGCTAAGGTCGCCTTCGCCAACGAATCAAGGTTTTTACTCCATAAGATTGACAGGCGATGGCAAGTGCGTTGTGAACGCCATGAAAAGAGATTGCAGGAGGCTATTATGGGCTGGAAACAGGCTGGTGGGGGTAGTATGCATGTGTGGGGGATCTTCTGTTGGGAGCAGTTAGGTCCACTGATTCGTCTAGAGGGCAATTTGAATGCCTGTGGCTATCTGTCAATCGTAGCGGACCAGGTGCATCCGTACTTGCTCATGATGTTCCCCCAATGTGATGGTGTGTTCCAGCAGGACAATGCACCCTGCCATATGGCACGTCTCCTTCTGGATTAGTTCGAGGAACACTCTACTGACTTTCGAGTGCTCCCTTGACCCGCTAATTCGCCGGACATCAATCCAATCGAACATCTGTGGAAGCACCTTGATCGCCATGTACGGCAGCTGGACCCTCCACCTATGACTCTCAAAGCTCTGTGGACAGCGCTTCAAGTGGAATGGACTGCCATACCAACGGACACATGCCGAACACTTCTTGCGTCCTTGCCACGATGCCTAGCAGCAGTTATAGTGGCGAAGGGTGGCTACTCCCATTACTAAGCGGGTGGTCATAATTCAGTGATTTGACAGTGTGTATATTCATGGAAATATAAACATTTCTTTAAAATCATTGAAATTTTTTCATAAGTTTTTGTTTATAACATATGCATGGTTTTCAACTCAATGCAATGCAGTTTTCAGGAAATTGACAAACTACAGTAGAGACAACACCCTGCAATCAGAATATTAAAATGTTAAATATTTGATGAAATATGAACATGTTTACTAAATAATGTTTAACTTGTGCATGAGCAAGCATTACCAAAATGTTTTTGCATAATTTATTAGCCAAATGTATAGAGCTACTCTCTTATAAAAAGCCCAAGCAAATTACGAGGGGAGATCAAAAGCAAGTTGCACTAACTCGCCACAGGAGCGCGCTGTGTGTCGCAATCTTGGGCAAAGCGGAGAAAGGGACATTAACTGTGCAGACGTCAGATAGGACAGTTGCTGTGGTTTCCCGTCGTGTTTTGTGTGACAAGTGGGCTAAAAGCAATGGCACGTCAACCGGATGTCCACTCCAAACTTGAGGTGCAAGCAGCAATCCGATTTCTATGGGCCAAACGGGTGAATTGCACGGACATTCATCTTCAAATCACTGCTGTATATGGAAATTGAGCGCCGGTGTGATTTTGTTGCATGATAACGCAACACCTCACAAGGCCGGCCAAACGTGCGAACTGCTGCAGCGATTTGGCAACATCCTCCATACAGTCCCGACTTAGCGCCATGCGACTTTCATCTTTTCGGTAAGCTCAAAACGGAGCTCGGTGGACAACGATTTCGAAACGATGAGGAGGTGAAAGCGGCTGTCACCGAGTGGTTACAAAACGCTGGAGGAGATTTCTATGCATCTGGAATCGAAAAGTTAGTTGATCGTTCGGATAAATGTTTAGGATCTCTTGGGGACTATGTGTAAAAGTAAACCTACATTCTATGCTGCTATAGCCGTGTTGCTTTTGTATAGGTGGTGTAATAAATGGCCATACCGTGGAAGTTCAACTTACTTTTTGATCTATCTCCCCTCGTATATGTATAGTGAAAATTCAGAAAGATATCGTTGATAGAATGAGTTGAATTAATTTCAGTTGCTCTCGAAAATAAACAAAAGCGATTAGGGGTTTTCTCCAAATTTGTTATTTTTGGGCCAGACACTAGTATCAACTTCTCCTTATGCTGATAAGATAGCATACTGATCTCATATTGAGTTCATATCAGCTTAAGGAGAAGTTGATAACAGTGTCTGGCCCAAAAATAACAAATTTGGAGAAAACCCCTAATCGCT
>JAHWFO010016576.1:70491-101236 GCA_023313115.1 Rhysida immarginata
AAAGCAACGCAATTGAGAGAACATGTCTCAGGCTTGCAAATTATCACAGGAAATGAATAGAAAAGAGCTAGATCACGAGTGAGTCAACCGATTTCTCAGATAGACCGATGTGGCAAGCAGTCGGTGGAACGAAACGGCTAAGACACGAGCAGTGAGCAGCGGCGACAGCTTCACGAGAGGTAGCGGTGGGAAACGCAGGCAAGTCTGGGTGGCCTGGAGCCTATTGGGTGTCGATCGCAAATCTTAGGCCACATCAAGAAGAGAAGAGCACTGACAAGATTCGTGAGATACAAGTGAACAACACGTCTCATCACGGCATGAACTTCTGAAACAATTTTCAGCTTCATGTAAGTGTGTGTTTATTTAATTTTGGGCCCATCGCGAGTGTTAGGGTTAAGAACAATTTCTATTGATAGTAATGCAGCGAACAATTAAACTTTCATTATTTAAATTTGAATATATATTAAATAAATTTGTTTGAGAGCATCTGTTTCAGCCAATTAAATAAATGTTATTGAATTTTCATATCTTTAAGATTCTTTTAAGTCATAAGAAGAACTTTTCTTTAATAAAGAGAGATTAAATATTTTATCTTTTTCTCACAATTTCATTCTAGAAGAAGGGGGGTGAATGGAATAAGAAGCATTTGAATTTTGCTCTATTAATTTGGAATTGATCACACTTTTAGAATGGGGCAGGTAAATCAGATAAGTTATATTCCTAACTGAGTTAAACTTATTAATTTCAATTGTGACTTATTAACTTGTGGAAGTGTCTAGATTCACTTCTTTTTAGCAGATTTCTCTCACATAAGAAAGAATAAGCTGTATCGTGCTTTTAGCTCTGGCGTCAAATAATTGGTCTTCTTTAGTAAACGTAAGGTCAAGTCATTCAAACCCTAAGTCACACAGGTGTCCGCAACAACTTTAACTTTTTAATTCAACGTAGGGATTCATCATATTTTCAAAATACCCTACGTCACATATTCTCAACATGTGAAAACACAAACTTATTTGGAGTAATCATTTCGTAGAAGGAGGCTAAATTCAAAATGGGAAAGAACTAGTGCTTATCAAAACAAATTGTCACATAACCACCAGTGTCAATAATAAGAAAAATGCACCGATTTAAAATACAGTAGAAGCTCGATTATCCATCAGGGAGGGGGACTGAGACAATGACGGATAATAGAATGGGCTTCAGAAAAACTAGAATATATTTTTATACACAAAATTACAATTGCATTAATGTACTGTACGTACTGTGTACAAAGTTTTAGCCAAGATCTAAAACGACAAACTTTCGTTTTTCTGCCACGTGGGTTTCTTGACAAAAAAACTACACAATATGTAAAGGTGAAAGAAATGCCATCTGGTGACAATAAATATAATGATGGCAGCGAGCCACTGACGGTTAATAGAAGGTGATGAACAATAAAGTGACGGATAATTGAGCTTCTACTGCAAGTAAAAAGAAATTCCCCTACTGCATCTTCATCCAGAATCATTCCTGGGTTTCACATGCTTTGTTCGTCAAGAATCATTGAGGCTTCCTCAGCATTGCTTCTCACTACAAAAATACAATTGGACTGCATAAGAAAACTAGTAACATTGATTGGTTACAAAAATATGTTAATGTATTTAATTAAATAAATTAGATAGTTGCATTATCATGGAAAGATAAATAGTTGGCAAAGATAAATAGTTGCATTATACATGTACTCGATGTAACAAAAGTAGACACTCTGACACAAAAACTGAATGTTTTCATTTCAGTTTATTGTATTCAAAAGCCACTACTCACTTCACATCACTAATACAATCGTAAGTATCTATTAAGAGTTTTCGTGACTTTTGCATTTATGCTAATAAAAATACAGTGCACACAACAAAATTTTGTGGAATCTCTTGTTTTGTCTATAACAAAATAACTAATCGTTCAATTTTAACAAATTTTTTTTTATTATTTGCATTATATTCTTATGAATAGACTCTGAATGCTCTGCAAAACATGCCCTTGCTTCCACAAACTGTGCAACGTTTGTTAAAATCAACTTCACTTTCACAATGGAAGATTTCAATAAAACCACCACTGAACCCCAAACATGTAGAAGCAAGAAGACAGTTTGCTGCTGTAAACAACATGGGAAGAAATTGGCATTGTCATAGTTAGTGACAAAAAAAGATGGCTTAGTTTCGAATCTGCAACCCGAAACATTGAATCATGATAATGTTTTTAGATGAAACAAATAAATATTTTATACAGTAATATAAACCTTTTATTTATTTATCAATGGACGAGTCTACAGAATCATGTACGTCGGTAATACTGAATAAGGGCTTAGAATAATTGAAGTATGGAAATATAAGCACAAGTATCGATACGTCGAGTAAGCATAATGTCTATACTTAAGGTTCCTCTCCTTACTCGCGTTTGTGCTCACAATCGAATGCGGGACAACAAACACGGCACCTGCAAGCTTTTCGCAGTATCTAAAATCTTAAAGAGAGTGTATATTTTCTATGACGAAAAATTAAAATTATTGCATCACCCATAATGCTCTTTTTAGCCGGAAAGTTGTTCTTAACTATAGAGAGGAAGGAATTTGTAGAAATAAATTAAGCACTTCATAGCACATAGAAATTCAATCAGGGCATAAATTATGGATAAGTTGAAGACTTCAACAAAAACCATCAAAAGATCTTAATGTTTCAAAATAATAAATTATGAATTAAATTTTGAAAAATAAAATATATTTATTGTAATGGAAATGAGTTTATTCCAATAACACTAGCATTCATTAGTCTTCATTCAAAACACTGATTGCTGGATCAAATTGATTATTTCAACAAGGCAATGCAAGCATCCATATGGCTCGTGACACCAAACACTTTTTTTTATTGAATTGAAAATTGAAGTGATGGAATGGCCTGCAAAAAGTCCTGATACGAACCCCAAAGAAAATTTATGGGGAATATTGGCCAGAAAGGTGTACATCAATGCTGATGGTAGTTTTCAACAATTTTCAACAGCTGATGCTTTAACTGCAGCAATCAAGATTGCATGGAACAATATTGCAAATGACACATTAAAAAATTAAATTGATTCAATGCCTAAACACATTTATCAATTAAAGTTGATGGAAAGGCAACAAAATATTAATTACAATTTAGAAAAAGGAAAAAAGTACAAATTTTTTCACATCTGTCTTTAAGTTTGTTTGTTTATTTTAAAACTAAATTAATATTAAAACATCAAGTTTTGTTTTTGATTCTATTCATAATAATGCAAATAATAATAAAAAATTGTTAAAATTGGACGATTAGTTATTTTGTTGCAGACAAAACGAGAGATTCCACAAAGTTTTGTCGTGCACTGTACACCAATTTTTTGTTTTGAAGCTTTAACAAAAACAAACTCAGATTGGTTTTAATAAATTCCAACCACATTCAGTGGAGTCTATTGCATTTAGTGGTGGTACCATCACAATTATAAACAGAAGCTAACCTAACACACAGACGATAGGTTGCAAGGAAAAAACGTTTGCTTAAGTCAGGTCGACTGAAATCTAGTTCAGAAAAAGAAAGACAAGGGTGGCTGTTGTGGATACCCATAAAAGTGAAGGAAGATTTTAATGTGACCGTGACTAATTCAACAACAAAACATGTTTACATTAGGCAAATTTATTTGGATGGATACATAATTGTCAAGAACAGAAAGGCAGAACCAAGAAGCATCAAGACTCGATTGCAAAAGAATGGAGTGATGTATCAAAATTTGTTATTTGGCAGTGATGGTTTGGTTTTCCACATAAGCAACATCCCAAAAAAAACTAGATCAATTGCAAACTTCATTGCATCAAGCTGCAACTCTTGTTATCAGTGGTTTCCTGGTTTCCTTCCATCACTTTTCCTTCCTTCTTGAATAAGATGAAACTCACAATTATCCTTCCAGCACTTTCCTTAACAACAGCAACTTATGGCAATCTAGGCAAATGCCACAAATGCTTAGATGCGACAGGCAATAATGTTAGTACCTAGGCAAGCATATAAAAGAGCTGATTTTATGCAACGTACATTTCTTGCCTATGCATAGTGTTTAAGCCCAAATCCATTTTATGCAAGTATTGTTGGAGGAAGCTTGTAAACAATCACAAAGGACTACGTCTCGTGCTTTGTTTGCCTTTTGCATCAATTTTGAAAATTTTGCTTCGTTTGAGTCAGTCACTCCTCTTTTCCTTGTCAAAATGTATGATTGTGCTTGTCACATCCTTCGACTTCATTTGAATTCAATATTACATTTCTGCGTTAAATAAGATTCAGTCCCTGCTTCAACATTTAAGTCACTCTACATTATTCACACGCTTGTGATGTTCAACGCTTCCAACTTTGAAGCTCGTATATCTTTAATCATTGTGGACTGCTCATTCACCACACTATTTTCAATGTTTCTTTTTAACTCTCGCTATTGTGCTTGACGTGATATTACTTCAACACTAAATACAACTCTACTACAACTTCACTTTCGAACCTTCAACCGATAGAGGGTACCTTTTCAGCTTCACGTGTCTTTTGGAACATTATTCGGTTAACATTTGTCGACCTGTTCTTTACCATCATTGAACTTTATTTTATTCATCCACACACCACAACTTAAAGGCCCTTCCAGATCATCACTCCTTTAGGAATTGGTCAATATTTATTTTCCTTATTCTTATCTTTTTATTTATAACAAAATCCAATACGAGCTTCGGCTCTTGGATAGTTTTCCTTTTCTTGGCCCTTGGCACACTGTTCTATATTTTGACAAACTTTGTACAACTCAGTTGCAAAAATACACAATCACTAGACAATTTCAATACATCTTTATTTTTGATGTCATTTTGCTCAAATGAAAAGAATGCAAATAGATTTCAGGTATGTAGAAATAGTTTTAATAAAAATATCAACAAAATTTATCCATTCATATTATTACAACAACAGAACAACATTAAACATACTTTTAGTCCTTCAAAAATATCCAATAACCCAGACTGCAATTTCAAAAATTTCCAATCACCCCTCAAAAAATGGGAAAGTTTTAGCTGACTGCAACTTAATTTGTATTTTTATGTTGTAGTAAGCTTAATCAGCCAACTTGTATACAAAAATTCTCAGCTTCCCTGTGACTTTTTGAGACTCAAATCACATGCTACAACAAAATGGGGCGAAGTAAAACAACCAGTAATGAAATACGCAATTTGATTGTTGACAAGCACTTACAGAAATACTCCGCTCGTAAAATAGCTACTGAATTAAGTATATATCAAAGTATAGTTGTGGAAAGCATTAAAAAAATGGAGAGAAACAAGAAACTCTTCTGCAACTAAGCAAACTGGTTGACCAAGGAAAACATCAAAAAGGCAAGACAAACTTCTCTCAAGAATATTACAGGGCAAACAAACTGTCACCACATCTGAAATCACAATTGACTGGTGTGAAACAACAGGAGTAGATGTCTCAAATTCTAAAACAAGCCGACATTTGAAGGAACAATGTTATGGATTTTATACTGCAAACCTCTACTGCCACTTCTCCAAATGGTAAAAAGGGCTGAATTGAACTAAAGAACATATTCAATGATCTTCAGAAACGTGGAAAAGTATCATCTTCATTAATGAGTCTAAATTTATAATTTATGGTGAAGAAGAAGGTAAACTTGTGTACAAAAGCTCTGAGATGTGTGTCCAGATAAATGGCATTAAGTCAAGACCGTTCACCGTGGGTGTTGGACTCCGCCAAGGGTGCGTACTGTCGCCCCTCTTGTTCATTATCTTTATGGACTGGATAGACAGGGGCAGCCGAGGGGATGAGCGTGTTTGTGTGGGTGACTGCCTGGTGGAGAGGTTGCTCTTTGCGCTGACGACCTTGTCCTCCTTGGGTCTTCTCGCATGAACCTTCAGCATGCACTAAGACTGGTTTGCAGCCAAATGTGAAGAAGCTGGGATGAAGATCAGTGTGGCTAAGACCGAGGTTCTGCTCCTTTCAAGACACCCTGCTCAGTGCGCTCTCCATGTTAGGGGAGCCTCATTTAGACAGGTGGAGAAATTCAAGTATCTCGGGATTGCATTCACGAGTGATGGACGGCATGAGAAAGAATTGGATGCTCGGATCGGTGCAGCAAGCTGTGTCATACGTGAGCTGGGTAACAAAGCCAAGCTCTCAGTCTTAAAATCATCTTTGTCCCCCATTCTCACCTATGGTCGTGAAGCTTGGGTAATGACCGAAACAGTGCTATCGCATGTACAAGCGTCCGAAATGAGATTACTGAGAGGTGTGGCAGGTGTTACCCTACAGGACAGTGTGCACAGCAGCACGATAAGGGAGTATTTAGGTGTTGAGCCGCTACTTCTCCGCATTGAGTCTCAATTGCACTGGTATGGCCACGTGATTCGGAAGCAGCACCACACCGAGCTTGAACAACTATAGCGTGCTTTCAATCTCACGAAGTTGAACTGCATAAAAATTGGCTACTCAACAGTCCCGATTTCTCACCAATCGAAAATCTATGGCATATTCTGAAAAAAAAAAGGGGGTCTGACGGAAGAAACCACGGACCTGAGAGGAATTAAAAGCTACCCTGACCAATCTCTGTGCGAAAACATCTGCTGGTCAATGTGGGAAATTGATTTCTAGCATGCCAAATCGTTTGCATGCAGTAATTTCTGCTAAAGGAGTAAATACTAAGTATTGATTGGAAATTTTTGAAACAGCAGTCTGGGTGATTGGATATTTTTAAAGGGCTGAAATTATGTTTAATGTTTTGTTGTAACAATATGAAAGGAAGAATTTTGTTGATATTTTTATTAAAACTATTTCTACATATCTGAAATCTATTGCATTCTTTTCAGTTCATGTTCATTTTTTGAGCAAAATGACATCAAAAATAAAGATGTATTGAAATTGTCTAGTGATTGTATATTTTTGCAACTGAGTTGTACAAAGTTTGTCAAAATATAGAACAATGTGCCAAGGGCCAAGAAAAGGAAAACTATCCAAGAGCCGAAGCTCGTATTGGATTTTGTTATAAATAAAAAGATAAGAATAAGGAAAATAAATATTGACCAATTCCTAAAAGAGTGATGATCTGGAAGGGCCTTTAAAGTTGTGTGGTGTGTGGATGAATAAAATAAAGTTCCACTTACTATTTGAGAGTTCCAAGGCTTACTGACTTTGAAAAAGGTCAGATAACAACAATGAAGAAAGCTGGAAGCTCAATAAGAGCTTAGGCTAAGGCCCTTAAACGCTCTGCCAGAGTATTAATTAATTACTTTAACTTAGGGACAAGTTATGGTACTAAAAAGTGACCTGGGAGACCAGAAAAGTTAAATCCTCGACAGAAAAGAGCTGTTGTGCAGAGGTTAAAACAAGGTGGAATGTCACTCCATGCTGTAGCAAGCAAGCCACACATTGGAGTTTCCAAAGACACAGTTGCTCGTGCTGCTAAAGAAAACAAACACTCTTGTATACAAAATAAGACGACAACCTAAGTTGACAGAACACAAACAAGTGACTGGAATGGGCTAAAGAGCACAGGCACTGGACCCACCAATGGCAGAAGGTCATCCTCAGTGATGAGAAAAAAATTTGGATGGCCCACACGGATGAAGCCACTACTGGCATGACATAGGGGCTGAAGAAAAAATTTTCTCCAATCAACAACAAGATGGTGGTTCATTGATTGTGTGGGGAGCTTTTTCATTTAACAGAAAAACGAATTTAGCTTTTCCTAAGGGTAGACTCAATGCCATAGCCTACCAAAATTTGCTGAAATTTGTTACCATTTGCAGAGGCAATAAGGGGTCCATTCTATGAAACTCAGCAGGACAATGCACCAATCCACACTGCAAAGTCAACTTGGCAGTGGTTTTTGGACAAAGGTGTTCAAGTTATGGACTGGCCCGCCTTATCGCCAGATTTAAAACCCATGGAGAACGTTTGGGCAATGTTGGCTCGAGCAGTATATACTGATGGAAAACGGTACAGTACAACTAAAGAACTGCAAGCCGCAATTGGACTCATTCACCAAAAGTCACAGCACACCCCTCCAATCAGGTTCCCTGTCCGTAAAGAGACAGATCCCGCTGCTTCCATTCTCGGAATGCAGGTGTACATGACTCCCCAATATCACACAATCATCGTAAGCAAAACTAGATGCAGAAACGGCAGCACGCCGACAGCTATCCGCATTTGAACAGGAGATGATTGTTCGTGCCAGACGGATGGGTGCCTCAATATCAGATGTAGCCAACACCCTGCAATTTTCCCGCACAACCGTTGCAAGGGTCTATCGAGACTACATCCAACGAGGGGTTACAACCCGTGTCTGACAGCAAACGAGCTGCCCACGGCTCATCAATGCCAGAGGTGTTCACCGGGTCACCCGCTAGCAACTGGTAACCAAAGGGCGATAGCGGGCCAAATCACCATGCGGTACAACCAAAGACGTCCCACAACTGTGTCCATGACGAAAATTCAGCAAACCTTGGCAGCTGCAGGGTTTGGGAGCAGGAGGCCAGGACGGATGCCACTCTCGACAGCTGCACATCGTTGGCAATGCCTATCCTGGGCCAACTAACATCGACATTGGACTGCTGAGAATTGTTGAAGGGTTGCCTGGCCCGAGGAGTCACGGTTTCAGCTGTATCGGGCTGATGGCTGTTTCTGTGTTTGGTGCAGGCCACACGAAGCCACAGACCTCGCTCGTCAGGTGGGGGACCACTCAGGCAGGTGGAGGCTCCATACTGGTCTGGGGTGTTTTCTCGTGGTATGCAATGGGTCCATTGGTGCAACTGACATCCACTCTGCGTGTTACGACCACCTGCACCCCTTCATGAACTGTTTTTATCCCGCAGGCAACGGCATCATCCATCTAGATAATGCGCCTCTACACGCGGCCCTTATGACATGGCAGTGGCTGGAGGAACATGCTACCGACTTCATGACCATGATTTGGCTTCCACACTCCATGATTGCAATCCCACTGAACCGTTGGGGACATCATCGAACGACCTGTCAGATCATCATCAACATAAATGGTAAATGCAGCATCTTTAAGGAGTACATTGGAGGCAGCATGGCTTGCAGTGCCTGTGGATGCGTTCTGGGGAGTGGTAGACTCTCTTCCACGAGGGGTCGCTGCCGTTATCCGGGCCAGATGGAAAAATATCCAGCAGAAATCAATGGAAACATTGTTTAAGTCATTACCTAATCGCGCTTACAAAATTATTTCCAAACAAGGAAAATTTATTGGATATTAAAATGTGCTTATAATTATGAGCCAGAGATTTTCTTGACTGTTGTGAATTTATTTTTTTCTTTTGTAAATCATTTCCAGAAGAATCTTCCAAATGTTTGAAATGATTTTTAATATGCTTAGACATGTTGACAATTTTATTTTATTGCAAAAATAATAACCAGTTTTTCAAAAAGTGATGTTTACATATTGCGTTTAGAATTATGAGACACCTTAGAAACACCCTGGCATAGTAACACCTAAATGATATTTCCATATGCAAATGCCCTTACATCTTCAACTATGCTAAATTTCTTGTTACTGTGGTTTAAATATTTAGCATAATTTTGCATATTTATCGAGTTGCCAAAATTTTAGCATGCAAATGTACTTTAAAAAATGCTCTATTCATTTCCCAATCTAAAATGCATCAAAACATTATTTGCTATCTGCACTTACAAAGTTTACTTTTAGTTTTTGCCTGAAAACCAGTACTCTGAACTTTTATGCTCCAGTCTAAAAAAATAGCTGAAAAACTCAGTCGCCCTCACAATTTCTGAAAATTTTTTTTAATATTTTACCCGTCACACGTGAATTTGTTAAGTGCTCCATAGCAGTAGTAATTTTAGTGTATTCAAAGCAGCTCACCTGTTGAACTCGTGTTTGTCTCTCGACCGTTGACAGCGAAGAAACACAGCACGAACATTTATTTCATACGCTTCTGTCGTTAAATGTTGCGAAAGCTGTAAATATAATTCAATATGGGGTTGTCACAGTTCAATAGTCTCATAAAATTTATCAGTATCCAATAAAATTTCACTGAAATTTAACGTTACCTCTTCTAACACGGAGACTCGCTCAGCGTACCTGCAACAGCTGATGCTACTTCGAAAATGAAAGTGAGAAACGGAAGTAGCCAGTGTCGCCACCTGACGGCGGAAACCGTATCGCCGTGAATTAATTAGTTTCAGTTTCACTCACTCAACACTCCAAAGGTGGCGCGGGTGTTTGTAACACGAATGGTGGCACGCGGTCTATGAGACCGCATTTTGAAACTAATTTTTTTAATGTCCAAAAATGAAATTCATGAATTATTTTTTATTTATCACTTGATTTACCTCATTATTAATAGAACATCTCCAAAAACTTATTAATATTATCTAAAAAACGCAACTTTTAGAAAGAAAATTAAAAACCCTTCTTTTTCCGTCAAAATTAGACATGAAAGGCATTTATAAAAATAAAATAGCGGAAAATTGATACTTTGCACTATTTTTACTTTGCATACATAAAAGAAAAACCATTATAAAAATGAATAATAGCAATCATTTCTCAGAGGATAAAATGCCTATATTTTTTATTATAAAATAATTTTTCTCAATATTTAAAATTTATTAAATATATATGAAATTATATTTATAGAAGAGAAATAATAATATAATATAATAATAAATATAATATTTATATAGAAATAATTCAACCCTATATTGAATTAAATTAAATTTATAGAAATTGCTCTTGAAATTTGGAAAACAGCATTAGTATAATTGCATTATTATTTGCATTTGGCTCCAAATATTTTAATTAACAAATAAAAGGACTTGAATAGCAAATTGGTAATTGATTTTTAATAAACCTACGTGTTTCGTGGTAACCACATCATCAAGGGAAGGACACAACTACATTCTGTCAAGGATTGAGGCCTGTATTTATGGCCTTACCCCTCCAATCAGAAACAAGTTCCAATAGAGGGGTTTACATGAAGTGCTATACATCCATTGGTCACCAACAAACAAGCATAAAATAATTTGAACAATAAGACAGAACCGTTATAATTCATTGGTAAGAACAGTACAAGGATAATAGAATCTTATAATTTATACAAACATAATCATTCATTTCAACCAATAAAATTATTAAAACTAAAATATAATAAAATATAAACAAAAGCTGTAGTTTATATACACATTGGTTATCGTTATACGAATAATTCAATTTATAAAAATCGTAAAGTGGCATCGATTATTCATGTAGGCGGGGTAGTGCGGATCTTATAAGCGGAGTTGGTTATTCTGACAATATCGATGTTATTTATGCGTCATCTCTCTGGGTATTCCTTATCACATCATTAACCATATCTAATAATGAATTATTCACAAAATTTGTCTGATTATTCATTATAAGTTTAACATATCTTGTATCTAATTTCCAAGGCCTCAAAAGTCAGGATCCGTTTATGGTCGCGCTCCTTCTTGACAATGGTCATTATGTATTCGTTGGCGCCAAATCGATGTTTGTTTTTTATGAGGTGGACGGCAAAAGCCGACTTGCCATCATTATTAACCCAAGACCTGCGGTGCTCATCATATATAAATCCGACTCTCATCTCTTTCCTTAAATGACCTCCTGGTCGATCCAATATAAAACGCTCCACAATTGGGGCAAGATAATCTGTATACACCGCAAGACCCGTATCCATAATCAACCTCATTGTCACTAACCTTCAGATCGAGTATATATCAACATTTGTTGTTCGTCTTGTGCGCAATTTTGATACCTTTGTTACGAAATAAATTGCTGATCCTTGTCACTTCAATAAGTGAAGACTGCTTACTTGTGGTCGTTGTCGTCTCTTGGTTTGTTGTGTGTCTCGGGCGTCTAGTCCTATTATTCAGTACTGAGACGAAGTAATCGCATCAGGAAACGAGTTGTTTCTTGCCAAGTCGAAAGTAAGGCGTATTTCCTCCTTCTTGTCCTTAGCCATAATGGGGTAACTAAGTGCCCTGTTGAAATAGTAGCCAATGGCCGCACTTTTATGCTGTGGTGGGTGGTTCGAGTCATATCCTACGATGTTACCCGTAGTCGTTGGTGGTTTCCGAAATACACTATATTCCACACGTTTTATATCCTTCCAAATATTTGTTTTCAAATAAAAGTTTCTAAGTAGGAAAATATTAATAAACAAAAAATGCATTGGAAATTAACTGGAGAATATGTTTAAAGTAATAAAAAATATAAAAGAAGTTAAAAAAAAAATGACTTTTACATCAATTTATTTTAGTAACGAAGTTGGTGGTGCACGGTCCCTGAGACTGCACGTCAATCTAGGGAGGAAATCGTGGATTATGACATACTCACTTCTAGAAGGGTCCAAGTTGGGAGAATACAGAAGTGGTCATTTGTTTATTTTAAATTCATAAGAAGATATTCACCCTGAGACTGCACACAATCTTTGGAATGTTAAACACAGGCAGCCTGTTACACAAAAAGGGTGCTGGTAGACCTACAGTGACACCACAGAGTAGAAAAGGTCAGGGAGGCGTTCGATCGTGGTCTCCGTAAATCAACCAACTGGATATGCCAATAACATCAGTACATAAAATAATGAAGCACCGCCTTCATCTTCCACCTTGATGATGCATGAACTGAAGCCAGATGACCACCGAAGCACAAGAAGTTTGCTGAGGACAATGATCCCACCTTCCTTGAGGACATTTTATTTGATGATGGATGCAAAATTCCATACTTCCGGAGCAGTAAACAGACACAACTGCTGCATTTGGGGCTCACAAACAAAACCCCCACATTCCAAGCTTAATGTTTGGTGCGGTTTAATGCACGATCGAGTAATTGCTGAAGACACCCTGGATATGCTGGAGAACCACCTGATTCCACAGGTGGAAGAACTGCAGCCCAACATAGTTTACCAACAAGATGGGGGCACCTCCTCGCTGAGGCCTGCAAATTAGGCAGTGCGCCTCGATACGAACTTTCCAGGACGATGGATTGGAAGAGTTGGGTCAATCCCTTGGCCCCCTTGCTCACCCGATGCGAACCCTCTGGATTTTTTCTTCTGGGGATATGTGAAAGACAGAGTGTACAAGACCAGTGTTGATGACATTCAAAAAAAAAACTCTCAAGAAGAGAATATAACTGAAACAATCGCTGAAATCACCCTCGAAATGCTAGCCCCAACATAGGAGGAAATCGAGTTTCGCTTTGACGTTCTTCATGCCATAAATGGGGGGCACAATGAAATTTATTAAGGCATGCTAACAAACTTTTTGAGTTTTTCTTTGTGAATAAAAAAAATCACATTAAAATCTCTAATGGTTGTTGAGTTGAGTAATAAACATGAGAGGGTGGGAAACACATGATTTAGAAACAGCCTGTAGATGACACCTTTCTGATCCCACCAAACACACAGCACCGTTTCTCACGTCAAAATCGCCACTTTTGAATTTGTTAAAATACTGAAAATACTGTGATCTATCAAGAGCATGCTGTATGCAAATGGTAACAGAAAATCATTGCTGTATGCAAATCGTAGTTTCCAGGCACAAAATTCGACATGTTCAACGCTATTACAAACTATGCTGTTGTATGAAACTTGTATTGTTGCAAGTTTAGTTGAAAACCTTTGTCAGATGTCACAGTAAGAAAATGGCGCCAACGACATGGTTTGACAGTAACTAAATTGACAGCTAAGGTCAGGAATGGGCAAATTCTGGCTTCATATTTACAAACCTGTTATTTCCTCCGTTAAAAAATAAATTGCATTACTCTTTCTGATGTTCCCTCGTACATTTACTGATAAATAAATTTATTTCTTATCAATATTTTAATTTATTGTAATAGAAAAAAATATTTTTTTAATTAATTCATTTGTTTTGTTTAAATTCGTTTAAGTTTCTTTCGACATTTCCATAAAAAAAAAAAAAAGTCATCTTTCTTAAACGCAAGTACACTACCCCATCAAAATTCATGGGACACCATCACTTTAATAGAAACACTAAAAAATATATTATACCTAGATAAAATATTTTAGTATCTTGTTGGCCCACCTTTTGCTGCTATCACAGCTTCTACTCTCTGGGGCATACTGTCCACAAGTTTTTGATACGTTTCGACAGGTAATTTTCGCCATTTTGCCGTAAGCGTCTTGGACAGTTCGGTCATGGATTTCGGGCATTCCGCACAAGCGCGCATTCGACGTTCCAACACGTCCCACAGGTGTTCGATGGGATTCAGATCGAGGCTCTGTGCAGGCCAGTCAAATTCTCGAACCCCCTTTTCATCAAACCATGTGCCTACAGCCCTGGCTTTATGTCAAGATGCGTTATCGTGCTGAAACAGAAAAGGACCAAAAGTGCTGCCAGAGAGATGGAGTGCTGCATTGTCCAGAATGCCTTGGTAACGCTCTGCGTTTAGATGTCTGTCCACAGAAACGATTGCACCCAACCCGTACCATGAAAAGCACCCCCCCACACAATCACCGACCCTCTGCAAAACTTCAACGTGGGCACAACACAGCTTGGCAGATATCGTTTGCCTATACCCAAAACCGTCCATCCGACTGCCAGATGGTGTAACGGGACTCATCACTCCATTCAACCGTTCGCCATTGATCAAATGTCAAATATCGTCGCTCTTTGCACCATTGCAATCTCCTCGCTGCATTGCTGGTGCTGATGTGAGGTTTGATGAAAGTTCTTTTCTTTGATGCTGATATTCTTACAGCATTCATGCAAGCATCATCTCATAATAGGATACTCTCTGTTATGTAGTGCTGGAAAGAATGCCAACAGTGAAATTGCAAAAGAATGTCCCATTTTCATGCAAATCAGGGTTGTCCCATGACTTTTGAAAGGGTAGTGTAAATTCGTACGTTCACTCTTTCAATTCTTCAAGAAAAGGAGGACTCCGTACAAAAAAGAAGTGAGGACTCTATCCAAAAAATTTCCTGTAAAAACTGTAGCTAAATTTCACGACTCTTTCCTGCACAGAGTTGTGAGATCTCTTGTAAACCCTAGTCTAATGCTCTTTCTAATTAAACTCTACATTTAATTAACAATTACAATGTTATGTAAAAAATTAAGTCTAAGCTATGAATGTACTGGTACTGTGCCCGCACCACGAGAAGGCAGCTGCGTTTCCAAAATCTCTCATATAACGTGCTAGCTGCCTTGGCCAATCCATTTTGCTAAAAGGTAGGAGTAGTATACTGCAAAGTTACTCAAGGCTTGGAAAAAGTTATTTTGAAATAACTATTGAAAATATGAAAACTCTGCACTGAAAAATTAATTTAAAATAACGAACAAAAATTGATGTTCTGTAGGGAAGCATTTGTTTCTTTTTCTTTCTCCAGCATAACTACTTCTACCCTATAGAAAAATGGATTGGCCAAATCACCTAGCACGCCATGTAAGAGATTTTGGAAACGCAACCGCCTTCTCGTGGCGCGGGCACAGTAATATACGTTCAGTTCTTATATAAAATTTTATCCTTATTAATAAAGTCACGTTCTTGTGCTTTGTAATTGCCAAGTCACAAAATAATCTTTAATTAAAGATGCAATGACTTGAGTGATTTGTAAATCAATGTGCCAGAGTTAATAAGAAAGAGCACTCACTAGATTTGGCTCCACATGAAATCTCTTAACTACTTTTTTATGGGTCTCTCGCGAGACCTGGCTATACAGTTTTTACTATACGTGAAACGTTTTTGATGCGGTTTTTTCTTTGTTGATTATGCTCTTGTCGTAATTGAGTTTGTTCTCTTTTTTAAAACAAGAATTTGACCTCGTTTAACAACTGCACAAGACATTGCATTTAGCCATTATTTTTTAAAATAAAATGTCCCATCTCCATATTCAAACAATGTAAAAAGAGGCAGGAATTTGCATATAAAAACACAGTTATGATTACCAGCCAAGATTTTGGCCAGCAAAAGCATTCGTATAAGACATCCAATAACACCATTACTTTACAATTTCTTTGATTGATCATTTTTGTTTCTTTCTGAGGGTCTTGCTACTAAAACTCAAGTCTTTCCCAAAGGTACAGAATATACAGGGTGTTTCAAATAAAGTATAACAGTGACATTATCTGGAGAATACACATCGGATCGAAAAAACAAAAAATACGTGTTTAATATTTTTCAAAAAGCTATCCAATGATACCAACTTCACCCCCTGAGGTTGGGGAATAGGTAACTTTGAAATCTTAAATTAAAACCCTAAATTTTCAGATTGTGCACAACACATTTGAAAGATGTTTTATTCTTGGTGCTTTTTCAATTGACCCAACCGTTTAAGAGATGAAGGCACTGAAAGTGTAGAACTTTTAAAGTATTTGAACCCAATTTTATTGTTGAAAACAAAGAGATAGAGGGTGGGTCTTAGAGATATTCCTATTCTACTTTTTGATGGTCTTTAAGAATCCAAAGTTAGAATTTCAAATAAATATCTAAAAATTTTTAATACACACACAAAGACTCTGCTTATGTATTTAAAAAAAAATTTGGATTTTAGAAATTCTGACTTCAGATCCTTAAAGACCATGAAAAAGTAGAATAGGTTAGGTTAGGTAGGTTAGGTTAGGTTAGGTTAGGTAGGTTAGGTTAGGTTAGGTTAGGTTAGGTTCAAAACTTTAAAAGTTTTGAACTTTTAAAATTGGGTTCAAAAACTTTAAAAGTTCAACATTTTCAGTGCCTCTATCTCCCAAACGGTTGCATCAACTGAAAAAACACCAAGAATGAAACATTTCTCTAATGTTGTGTACAATCTGAAAATGCCATTAAAAATATGGGCTTCTATTTAAGATTTCAAATACTAATAAACAATCTTTTCTCTACAAGTCTTATTATTTTGAGGTTTAGGCTGTGAAAAGGTCTTCCCTATCTTTGACCCGAGATACATCACCAGCCTTTTGTATCCTTGGATAGCTTTCTGAAAAATATTAAACACGTTTTATTATTTTTTTTTTTGTTTTTTTGACTCGACGTGCATTTCTCCAGATATTCTACTGTTACACTTTAAGTAAATAAAAAAAAACAATTAAATTGGTTCCTTCAAGTCAACCAATAGTGCTTATAGATAAACACTTGTGAATTTACTTGGAAGAAATAAGGTCTGTGATGGCAGAGCTGCTCTTCGTGATAATCATTGCCATAGGCATGGAAACACCAGCAAGAGGAGAAATGGCAACAATAAATAACACTCTCGTGTGTTGCAGAGAACATCAGATGTGGCAGTACAAACGAACCAACTTCATCATCATTCTCTGACAGAAAAATACTTCATGTTATAATGTGCAATCTGTATGGATGGTTTGCAGCAATGTTCTGTTGATAGTGCTGTTCAAGACACAGCTCGCATTACGAAATCCCAATTCTATCCACAATCAACCTCCATGGACCTTACAAGAAGCTTCCTTTGAATTATCATGGATTCTGCACTTTGATTCTTGTCTCTATCATCATTCAAAGCTTTTTAAATTATATCCTGTCTCAGCTTCAATTGCAAGGCCAGCTAGATAAACAGGCCCCGAAGCAAAAAAGTCACCTGAGCATCGTTAGTCCAAACAACAATGTAACCTTCATGGTTTTCAACAAACGAAAAATACTGATGGTTAAAATCCAAGATAGAAACAATGAAGGTTACAGTGTTACTCGGACTAAGATGGTCAGGTGACTTTTTGGCATCAGGGCCTGTTTTTTTATCTAGCTGGCTTTGCTTCAGTTGTGCAGCCGACGAGAAAGACAGGTCTGGGCACTCAAAAGTCACCTGAGCATAGTAGTGTGAACAACAATTCAATTTTCATCGTTTCCAACAAACATGGTTAAAATCCAAGATGGTCACGTGACTTTTGAGTGCCCTGGCTGGTCTCTCGGTGCCCTCGTTCAGTCGAGAGTGAAGTCACGGAATGACGTCGCTTACCGGACATAGTGCACATCTTATCCTTCATTTTAGCCGCTTTACTAGTACTACGTTAGGACAGTCTATAATTACATGGCTTCTCAAAAGTAGATTAGTCGAATGGTATCTGTCAGATGTCATTTTTTAAAATTAATGTTTATAAAAAATATTTAATCCTCTTCGTGGAAACTATCATTTTTCATTTCTGACACATCTCTCACGTTTTTCATGTAGGAACAAGACACCACCATTTTACAATCAAATAATCTCGACTTCATTTTATTTAACTTTTTTTTTTTTAATTTTGTCAAATGGCTTTTCTATCCACCGATTTTTTATTATCGAGAAGAAAAATAAGAAATATGATTGCAGAGAGAATTTTGAACTATTTATACAGTAAATTATTCAAACAATTTCTTTATGCGGACGATCTGCAACCGCTTCACTCGTGACATCACTCTCAACTAAATGAGGCCAACGAAAGACAGGCCAGGCAACATCACTTCATAAAAAAAATTCTAGCTTATCAAAATGTATGGATGTTTACTTAAAGAACAGTTAAAAGCCACTTATGTAACTGAGATTATTGCAGTGGCTAGAAATCAGTATTAAATTAGCATAATTAAAAGCAAGCAAGAAATAAGATGTCAGTTTGAGACATCAGTTAAGTTACATTCTCTGATGAGGGCAATTAATTCAGCTTAAGGTCATTTTAACATATGAATCACAAAATTCCCTTCCTTGCTTTCAATTTTTTTATTACAAAATATGTAACGCAATGTGTATTGTTACACAGTTGCAAAGAAATACAATTTTTATTAAGTGGACAAGAATAATTTTTATTTTGATAAAATTTCAATGGTGTGCAATTTTACATCAGAAATAATTAAAAAGCATTAATCACAATTCCACGTAGCCAACAATTGTTCTCAGTTTCCTTCCTACGTAACAAGTTAAAATAAATTTGAATTAGGATCACAATAATAAATAAAATAACAAGAATAGGTATTAAAATAAAACTGTTTTTTCCTTAGAAAAGATTCATGATTTTTTTTACATTAAATACAAGTTCAACTTTAACTGCGTCTTCAGGATGCATAAACTGGATACCCTTGCCAACATGTAAATATTTAAATATTCTTTGGAAAAAGAGTTTCCTTTCCTGCAGCACTACTACTGTCATGTTTTACTCAATGAGGATCAGCATCTTCCAAAAATACTTGTTCTTTTTTTTTTTATACAACTTTCGCTTGGTATAATTCCAGTGATTATCTTCACAATCTGATTTTTCCTAAACAAAAGATTTGACCATTAAAACAACTGGACGCTTTTCTACATAGGATTGCATATGAACATTTTAAGTACAAATTTTGCTTACCTAATTTTCAAGGATCATCCAAAATTTTAGTTTTTTATTTATTAAAATCTTCTAAAATTGTAATGACATTCATAGCTGAAGTATTTGAAGCTAACAAAGTTTTGACGTGATGCAAAAAGAGAACACTGCAACGAAACTTTTTCAGGAAGACGTGACACCTTTAGAATAGGAGGAAAAGAAAACCAATTATCTATAAAGATGTACATTCAAAATATTCAAAGACAAATTCTTTTAACCCTTTCACTGCGTAATTAAATTTCATATTCATTCCTGTGAAGATGGAATTATCCACTTTTAGCAGCATAACAAGAAATTTTTTAAACCCTGTGGGATGAATCAGATTTCCGCAGATACAGGTAATGAAATTTTGTGTGGATATATCCGCTTTACAAAAGGGCTAAAATAAAAATCGAGTACTGTCTGGGACTCAAGGGAAGACCTCCGAGTTGCACAATTCCACCACTACACAGCAGAAGCATTTGAGCGAGCTTATTTCTAAAAACGTTGGATAGGGATATTGCAGGTGTTGTCATATTTTTCTCTGGCAATTTTTGTCTGTAAAGCACGCATGCAATGAAAACAATGCAGACACGTGGATAGACAACATGCGCAGGAGAAAAATATGACAACAATTGCAATTTCCCTGTCCAACCTTTTTAGAAATGAACTCGCCCAAACGTTTCTGCCATGTAGTCGTGGAATTGTGCAACTCAGAGGTCTTCTCTTGAGTCCCAGACAGTAACTCATTTTAACGGTTGAGATAAGTTAGTTTATTTAGTATGGTAATTTGCCAGAGTGGTAAAGAAAATTATTGTTAATGACAATGAATTAAAAATGAATGCCTAATATCGAGTACATAGGTAATGCTATTTTTCACAAGTAAAAGCTTATTACAGTATACTCTATTCAATGAAACTTTTGACTGGGCACGTCCAATTAAATTTCCGATTTCAATTGTTAGATATTGAACAATGGATACAGTTAACAACGTCCAACAAGGGAAATTGGACATGTCCAGTCAAACTTCGGTTAGACTACGGCCTTCTAGAAACTACAAGGCCTCAACATGACAAGAGTATGAAACGTTGAAGCACTAAGATTGTGCCCGTGATTTTACTTCTGTAATAGCATCACCAGAATGACATAACAATGTTTTTATCTTTTCCAAATTCAAGCCTGGTAGTTTCTAGAAGGTTGTGGATGGACAGAGTATAATCAGTTTTGAATATCTCGTGACAAAAACTTTACAATTAATGCCACTAGTTTCTACTTTTATTTTTAAATTAACATCCCTTGCAAATCATCCTTGTCCCGTTTCTCCTTTGATGATGTTTCTTGTTAAAAGGGAAATTCTTAATCAATATTTGACCTAAGCCTTTTCATAATTCTTAGTGTGCTTCCAATATGTCCAATCCAGTTGCAAGCATTTGAGAGCAGTAGCAAACATTGTGTCTAAAAAAGGTTGTACATATATCTGTTTTTCCTTGGGTGAAAAATGCAATAGGAAAAATTTCAGTATGCTCCTGACTACTTCATCGATTTTCCCGTTTAACCCGATTTATCATCGTTATTGGTGAGAGATCATTTGTTCCTTAAACCTTACCATAGATTTTTTTGACATCAATCCGACAGAGCTACTACAGAATGAACCACATGAAAATTTGTCCACACCACAACTTTGAAGATATTTACAAAGCATTTCTTTGCACATTTTAGCATCCTTCTCATGCAGGAATTATTATTCGTGCAGTAAGCTATACTTAAATCCTTTATTTTTCAATAAATTTGAATCTTGTTCATCTCTGGTCCAAAGTAAATAAATATTGCAAATGCATCCTGTTGTCAATGCATAGGTTTTCTTGACTTCTGGAGCTTCTGCCATTGGCTTGTTTACAGTCTTCTATGGAAATGCATCCCAAGATTGCTTTATTCTTCGCTACAGCAATTGACACCCTAATTTGCTTCTAATAAACATGTCTAATATTAAAGGCAATGTTTAAAAATAAAGTTGATTTTTATTAAAAATGAAATGTAACAGATCTTAAATTTGATCGTCACTGACCTAAATAACCTAACCAAAGATAACAGATTTTTTGTTCTACGAGGGTGGGCTGAAAAGTAATGCCTCCATGGCTGTAACTTTTTTATTTTTTAACTGATTTTTAAAATTCTTTTTGTATCTGATACTCACATTTGTCCTCTATGTAATGCACTATTCACTTTTCGACATAGTCCCCATCCCTTATCAATGCGTGACTAGTCTGGTGAACCTGGCGGAGAGGAATTCCGGGGTTGTTGTCGACACCAAGACCGAACGGCAGGTTTCACCTCGTCGTCAGAACGCAACTCATGCCCCTTAAGGTGCTCTTTCCTCTTTGGGAAGTGGGGAAAGTCACAAGGTGCAAAGTCTTTCATTTTTGAACTGCAGTTTTTCATCTTTGAACTGTAGGTGCTGCAACCCCCTCTGATGTGTGGCGATCGTGTGCGGATGGGCATTATCGTGCTGCAGAAGAGGATCCAAAGCTGCCATTCAAATCCTCGTGTCGACGACAACCCCGGAATTCCTCTCCGACGGGTTCACCCGACTATTCACGCATTGATACAATGCGTGGAAAGGGATGGGGACTATGTCGAAAAGTGAATAGTGCATTACATAGAGGAGAAATGGGAGTATCAGATACAAAAAGAATTTTGAAAATCTGTTAAAAAATAAAAAAGTTACAGCCATGGAGGCATTACTTTTCAGCCCACCCTCGTATGTTTAAATATATTAAGCATTAAAAACAAAACAAAATAAATAAACAAGAAGTTAATCCTCCCGAGGAAGCTATAGGAAAGTAGCGGGAGCTCTGAGCTCACCAATATTTTTACTCTTTTATCTCACTTTTAAACCCCCTCCCCAATTTTCAAATCGAAAAATTGATTTTCTCGACTGTAGTATTTAAAAAAGTATAAAAAGAGCTCTATCTTCTTTCGTTTCTCATCATTTCCAAATCGAATGATTTATGACATGCCATACGTTGTGCCATGGTTCTAAAGACCAAGTAAAACTGCCACCTCCGCATTTCTGAACCCATTGGGACAACTTGGCCCAAACTTCTTAGTAATGTTATTTTGCTTAGAGGAATCTGGATACCAAATTTCATTCTTTATAGGCATAAATATGCACAGACCTTTTGGTCCCCTCTAATTTCCACCCCCGAAACTCCGACCCCAGTGGGCCAATCAAAACCAAACTAAATAGCGAAGGTGTACATGCCCATAGTAAGCTACATTCCAAATTTCAACCTCCTACCTCAAAAAATGCAGAAATTATGAAGGGGACAGACAGACGGACATTATGAAAACTATAAGTAGCAGAAGAAAATTTCAATTGGAATCATAATCTATTGTCTACCTGTACAGTGCATAATAATCTTTTTCTGCTTCATTCAATTTTCTACAGAAGAGATTCAAATCCTGAAATATCTAGAGGAGGAAAAAAAAAAAAAAGTCCCATAAATTCTATTATTTTTTATAAAAGGATGGGTTGCAGTTTTGAAATGAATTAGTACTCACAGAAGACTTGAAGTTTTCAATGATATGTTTCACTGTATGAGGAGAGCTTTTGTATTTAACTAAATCTTTTCCCAAAAAGTTCACAATGCTGAGGACAATCTAAATTCAAAAACATGGCAAAGTTTTTCCTTAATTTTTTTTTTTAATATTAGAGATGAATCCTTAAAAATGATGCTATATTGAACTAGTACATAAGGGTGCAACGTTTTTAATTGTTATTCAAAGTGAAAAAGAAAAAAACTTTTTTCAATAAACATGTGAAATGAACATTACAATTTAAAATCTCAAATACGTTCATCAATAGACCTGCCTGTCACATGCACCTGAACAGAATTCCGGTTTATAGTGATCTTTACAGCTTGTTTTTTGCCAGTTTCACCCTCCTTTTCGGGCAGAGGCTGTTTAGTTTTGTCGTCAATGCTTCCAAGATATTCAGGCAAGTTGCAAATCTTGGCAAACCTTAAAATAAACGAGCACAGATAAATTATTGGAAACTTCAAAGATAATTTGCATACTCATGCTCATTTTATATGCTTTTATTTAAGTCAACTTGTCTAGTTTATCTGGGGCAATATCTTGTGGTCAGTTATAAACCCACTTCCTGATAAGCTAGAAATGTGAAAGTGCACAGATCAAGGGTCAAAGGCAAGACAACAGAATAACACAGAATGGACAGCTCAGCACAAGACCTTGAGAAGCAGTGCTCCTAGCAGATAGGTGGACTCATGGGTTCACGTAGCATAAGAATAGCAGTGGGGAAATAAGCGGTGTTTGGATATATTTCATTATTAAATTTATTTTTCATTCTTTATTCTAATTTCAATATATATAAAAAAAAGTTAACTTTAAGTTGGTATATGAATTTGTTTCACGTATATACAATGAAAATAAAAATTTTTAAGACCTATCTATCAAAACTTTCAAAAAGTGATTTGTTTCTTAGAGTAATATTATTATTAAAACGTTAACTTTTGATTTAACATATCTTTTGTGAAAGTGTTTTCAGAATTTTTGCATGTTTATAAAGAAAATAAAAGCTTTTTATTAGCATGATGTTTGCTTAATTGTACAAATATAAAAAAAAAGAAATGTTAGTTTTTTATGTTATGTTAATTTCATTGAAAAAAGAAGAGTTATCTTTTAAAAACCCTCGCTTTATTAGTGAAACTGTGATCAAGATTTTTTCGGTAGACCATGAAAATAACAGCATTTTAAACTTATTTTTTGCTTATTTTCTAAATTGAAATAAAGCTACTTTCTTTGATAATGCAAATTAAAAACTTTAACGTTTACCTGGTGGTTAATAATATCTGGAAAACACTTTTCATTAGCTTGATGCAGAAATAAGGGCAGTTTTTTTTTTAAAGTAATTCCTTAATCAACTAGATTTTTTTAAATATCCATTTGAAGTTCCTATTAACAATCGCTATTATATGCATCAACTCACAGAATTACACCTTAAAAAATTCTGTAAAGAAGAGATTTCAGTAAAGGAATTTTTGTGGCCAGATAGGAAATTATTGTTAGGATGGGCATAGCAAGCAGTTCCATAGAGATAGGGGTAGAGGAAATTAACGCTGCTCAGCTGAACAATAAGAAATTTCTTGTAACAGGGCAATGATGTTAAAAAAAAAAAAAAAATCTTAAGCACCACTTTCCTCGTTGTAAAAAAAAAAAATTGTAGATGCTTGAAGAACGCCAAGAAATGTCTAAGGCTAACTAGTACTACATTGTCTTGTCTACAATTTTTTTTTGCAACAAGGAGAATGGCACTTAAGGCTATTTTCAACATCATTGCCCTGTAACAAGAAATTTCTCAATGCTCAGGTATATAGTGTTATATTTTTCAGCCCCAAAACATATAAAAGTATTAAAATGAAGGGGAAAGATGAAAATTAAAATGGGAGGAAACTTCATAGTCGCTTAGATATGTGCAATAAGGAATCCTTAATTAATCTTTTAAAGTGAATACAAGTTGGTGAACAGCAGTCGATGGCTTACTTCGTATGTTCAGCGGTAAAGAATTCCAAATCCATATTGCGTTATACAGAAAGTATTTGCTAATAAAGTTGGATAGCCTATGGGGATATCTATCTTGTATCTTCTAGTGAAGACAAATTCTAGTGGACTTCAATAGCCATTCTTAAACAAAGGAGGCCGGGTGGAGATTATTACGGAGGACACAAGTTAATTCGTTAAGAAGATTTATGGATTTAAAAGTATCAAGAGTCGGTAATTTCTATTTAAGACCTAATTCAGTTACAGAGGCAAATTTTGTTGCCTTATAGGCTGTTATTCTGTGGTAATACCATCCAATATGAAGATTTTCGAAATTCAAATTTTTTAAACATAATATGAAACCAATGAGATGTTGTTTGAAAGCAACTAAATACAGAATGTCTGTGAAGTCTCTACGCAGCGAAAAACAAAAGCAATAATCCAATAAACGGTGATAGAGAAAACATAGCACTTTATTTACGTTAGGAACGAACCATATTAAGTGGTGAGGGTATGCACAAGTTTACAGGAAATGTTGAAAGTTTGGATTTTTTTGCGGTTTCCATCACAAACTACAGACATCCTGTATTTTGATGGGAATCGTCAATTTCTACTGCAGAGAGATTTTACAGACATCCTGTATATGAAAAAACTATGTACTGTACATTTCAGTATAGAGCGTGTTCCTGAATTGTCTGTTCAAATTTTAGGAGGTGCTTCCTAGCAGAGCAAGGGGAAAAAACGTCCAGTGAACACAGGGGGCATACCATACAGCTCCAAAAAAGGGACAAAAATCTAATACACCAGTCAGATGGCCATCTTGATAACTCTCAGCAGCAGTTGGTGATGTGGTGCTGTGATGTCAGAACTCAGTATTGTTACCAATGTTCTGTTCGTTTTCCATTGCTAAATTAGTGACATTTGTCTCACAAAAATGACAATGGCAGAGTAAAGTTGTGAGCGTTCAGAGCTCCCTTGCAGCAAGCAAAGGTGTGCATTTCCATTTTTGTTTCTTGTCCTGCCAAGAAGCATCTCCCAAAGTTTATACAGACAATTCAGGGACATCTTGTATATATTTTGGCATATAATAATGAAGAGTTTAATGTCAAGTTTTAAAATAAAAATATATATTATTCATTTAAGATGAGATGTCTAATGGCAAGGGGGGGGTGTAGAAAGGAGCATTTTTCTATTTTACTGCCAAAGTTTTTATAAATTGTTAATAATCACCAGCCTTAAAGAGGTTCCCCCTCCCCTTTCTTTTGCTTTGTTTTTCCAACAGAGCAGTGATCCTTGAAATAATCAATCATCCGTTATTAAAATTTAATTGAAATTATTCAAAAGACAAAATAATTTAGGGAGATCTACTAATTGAGGAGAATCCCCAAAGAAGACAATATTTGTTTCATTACAATACAGTTGATTTGCGATAATCCAAAATTTGACAGTCCGACACCACGTCAGATGACGTCACAGCTGCAGACACAGACACGCACACACTTGTTGGAGGGAGAGGCATCTCCTCCGGTATGACTTATTTTATAACTGGTTTTTAATTCCCGTCCGCCAATGGATATAGCCTTAGAGAAGTCAAAATTCAGTTTTAAAAAAATCAACCTTAGGTAATCCGACATTTTTGATAACCCAACACTCCCTCGGTCCTGTAACTGTCGGATTATCGCGAGTCGACTGTACTCTGAATTTTATGTCTTTGCCAATGACACCATTCAATTCCTTACCTTCCAATATCATCTGCAGTTTTTTTGTCATCACTCTCAATTTCTAAAGTCCAATTCATGAGTGCCTAGAAAGTCAAATTAACGTAAATTTTTTATTTGGCCATTTCAAAATCATTTGCAGTACATATAAAAAGAATCGCTTATCACGTGTAATAGTTTTCCTGCCTCACTCTGTAATTTATCCAGGCAATTTGATATGTAAACAACTGCAAAATCAAACCAACCCTCAAAATGAATTTTTTTTGTGGAATTGTCTTGCTGAAAAAAAATTGATAAAACACCAAGTTAACGTACAAATTTATGCCTCAAAGATTGGATGAAATTTTACAAACAAAACAAAGATGTCAATGCTAAAAAATAAAAAGGCAATCATGCATCATCATCGCATCTTATCCCAAGTACCTCAACAAAATTAGACAACAACAAGAACAAAGATTTACCTCATCTGAATCAATGTTCTTGGCAATCATCGTCGCATACTCTTGTAATTCTAATCGGAATATGAATGTGTTAAGGTCTTCTAAGCAATGACATTTTAAATAAAAAGAAAAACTTAAAACCATTAAAATTTAACATCTTAATAGAATAACATTCTGTATGGATATTCAGCTTAAAAAACCATCGTAACATAAGATTTTAAGTTGTCTCCAGTGAGGTCTATGATCTTATCCAACTTAGCGTGTGGCCTTCCAGCTCTTGCTGCTGGGAATGCAGGCCATTAATCTGTCGTCGCACAGTCTAAAATTTAAAGGATAAATTCGAGGTGTCCGCAGTTAGATCTACCTCCTCGGAGACCATCCTGGCACAACCTCACTAAGAGAGCTTTGCTTCCTAATTGGAATCTCGAGTTAAAAAGATACAACTCTAAAGAGAGGTCTGCCGTAAGAAAGCACACGACATAACGGTGACTAGAGGCTTCGATATCGTGCACGTCTCCCGACGATGCATTTCGAACACGAGTTTTCTTCGGAAACGTGTAAAAGCAGCTGCACCCTGTGGTCCCGTCTTCGATGCTAAAATCAGCAAAGTAGAAAAATAAACAGATTAGTCGTGTCTTTTTCGATTTAAATGAGAACGTTCAAACTTTTTTTTGCTCTATCGACGTTCTCATTTCATTACAGATCGATGTAATGCAAATTCCTAAATGGACTCAACTCTAAAGAAAACACCTTTCCATCTTTCGCCAGCAAGTCACCGTTTAACTGTTTCATCACAAACGCTCGTAAAATCCCTTCGTTTTTGGGGATGAGATTCGAATCCACAAGCAACAATCTAACAACAAAAATGAATACATATAATAATAGCTAGAAGCGAACCCACCCGATTGTATAATCGGGAAATATTCCATTGTTAGATTTTTTCTTTGTTGTGACATAGTCCACCATCGCTGATTTTATATATACAATAATAATAATAATAAATGAATGAAATGGGCAATGAAACCTGCGAATATGAAAAAAAATGTAAACAGGTACAGACATCCTGAAATGTAAAGCTTAGGCAGAGGATGCTGCAGATCACTGGGACAAAGAAAACTTCCCGTTTCGGACCATAAGTTGAAAACCACATTTGTTTCAATGGACAAGCATTTGCAAGTAGCAGTTTAAAACTAGGCAAGTATAAAAAAAAAAATTTGCTCTGTAAAATAAATAGGTGGAACCAGCTGGGCAGCATTCGGGTACTCCATGCCAAGACTGACAAATAATTTCCTACAAATGAGCCTGGTTGTTCAGCCTGGATAAATGTTGTTGTGAGAAAGAACAGCCATCGGTTCACAGTTGATTGTTTTCTCTGCACATCATATCGAGTAAAGCGAGTTTCTCGATTGGCTATTTAGTCGGCTCGGTGGCCGAGAGCACTGGGGTGCAAGTTCAGTGATCTTGAAATTCTCAAATCATGGGTTTGAATCCCATTTAGGCAATGATGCTTTTATTTGTCCTGTATGAATGTAAATATTAATTCAGTACTTGATTACTGCGAAGGCTGAAATAAAGAAAAGAAAAAAAAAAATAAGAAAAATGATTTGTTCTTTATAGCTAAGCACTGCTTTTGCACATAGTTCATAGAGAACACTAAGTTTTCAAGATGTAGATGATCTCCTCATAAAAAAAAATATCTCAATCAGATGTTAAACAGAAAGAGCAGCGTTTTTGAAGGTTTCAAACTTGAAGAAGGCATAAGCAGCATTCTGAGTGACCACGCTGAAAAAACATTGTTCTTGAAAACGCGCTCGCTTGTTTTGTTTAAGGGATTATAATATCCGTTCCATTCAAACGACTGCTTCTCTAACATTAACATTGTTGGTTAATGTTAACTATCTGCACAATCGTGCGATGGTTAATCCGCAAACGACTGTGTCACTACTCACCATCTGCCGAGAGACATTATCCAAGGAAGCTCTTCACTACCTTTGAATTTTAACAAACTTTCTACTATTGGTGGGTGGCAAATCACTGTTTACGAGAACACTCACACGCCCTCAAGACATACATACCCCCTGGTGGTTGTATGCAGGGGGGGGGGTGCCAACAGTACTCTGACTGAAGCGTGGCAAGACTAATTTGTGGGTGGCAAATCACTGATTCCGAGAGTGCTCACGTGCCCCTAAAGACAGACATACCCCCTAGTGGTAATGTACACACTGTTTGGTCATAGGGGGCATTGATTTCAGGAGGATAACAAACAGGTTTTTTTTTTCTTCTTTTATTGGTCACAAGAAATGGCTGTCAGAAAGTTATGGCAGCTCATTTTATGGAATAACCTAAGTTTATCCAACCTCAGTTAACCTAACCCAACATCAAAAATGCACAAAAAAATGCTGGCTTACCTTTAAGACATGGATCCTTTCGATGGGAAAGACTGCAAAAACACGCCCTCTAACATCCAAAAACAGAAACAAGACACATTGCCACTGCAGGGAGAAAACCTGGCATCCTCTAACATTTATTTACGATACCTGCAATAAAACTGTTTATATTTTACTAGTTTCATACGTAAATAAACTTTAGAGGGCACCAGGTTTTCTCCCAATTTACTGGCTGATTTTTTTCCTATTGGTTTTCTGCCTCAGTGGACAGGCAGTTCGTATCAAGTAAGCAGTAAAATTGCAAAAATAATATTGCAAAATCAGATAGCGATTGTGCAGATAGTTAACATTAACCACATTGTTTTGCCACAGGCGACAGCTTCTATCCATTGTGAAAAATGAGATGACTACTACCACATAAAACATGATAACTTGGTGTGAGGTCAAAAACTCTCACCACTGAGAAGAGTTAGCATTTGGTCGGTCAGAAATCCCGGTGAAAAAACTGTGATGTCATTTCAACACAGTCAAAAACTCCAGTTAGTTGAGTGCCGCTATGCCTAACCGTTTAGTCTAACTGTCCTCACCGATAAAAATACAGTTAGCCCAGTGAGAAACTATGTCATCATTCTCTGACCAGTGAAGGTTTTTGACTACACGCCTTGGGCAAATTAGCTAGAACGGAAGTAAGCTCTGTCCCAGTGATGTCATTTCCCGTCTACTAAATGATTCACATGATATGTTTGTTGTCTTCAGGCTGTCCATAGACAATTTTACTTACGTGGTTCATTTTAGAAAATATTATTCCATCACCTTGTCATCATTTAACATTCGGTTCTGGGACAGGGGCGATCGGTTACGATAGACAATGCCATCTTACTTATTTTTCAAACCCACTTATCCATTAGGGTCGCGGGGGCAGCAGCCCTATGGAGTATCTCCACCATCAGGCGCATGTCCTCCCTGGTAATATCCAAGCGACTCGAACCCAGATTCTCCAGGTAGTCTAGCCACCTGGTTCTAGGGCGATCCCTTGGTCTCTTACCCACCAGCTTGGAAAATAACAACTGCCTTGTGGCATCCGTATCACGTGGCCATACCAGCGCAACTGAGACCTCTCAATGCGGAGAAGTAGCGGCTCAACACCTAAAGATTCCCTTATTGTGCTGCTGTACACTCTATCTAGTAGGGTAACACCTGCAACACCTCTCAGAAATCTCATTTCGGCCGCTTGTACCCGCGATCGCACTCTTTCGGTCATTACCCAAGCCTCATGACCATAGGTGAGAATGGGG
>JAHWFO010016577.1:0-15189 GCA_023313115.1 Rhysida immarginata
TTCAAATCAACGAAAAACGACATTTCTGGCAGTTTTAATAAAACACTAAATTTTGTTCAATTAAACATTGTACCCACAACTAACCAACCTACTAAGGGACTCTCTCATAAGTCAATTACCCCCCCCCCCCATAATCAATTCTCGGTTAAAAAAACCGGTGTCGAGATGACACTTGAATAAATAATAATCATTTTATACCAGTTTCCGACCAATATCCAGATATAATTTTAAATCTCGACAGTTAGAATCTGTTGGTAGAATGGTACTGATATAAAATGATGATAAATATGGCATCAAAAGAATCCTATTTCTTAAAAGATTACACAGAATTTTTTATATAGTTAAAATAGGTTAAAAATCCTTAATGTCGGAAAGGGAAAGTTAGATACCGTCGTTATCTTTTGACTTGTGGTACCTGTATATAACTGCACGTATTTCACTTACCTGTAACAGCAATAATAGCTCCTAATAACAGTAAAGCAGCAAGTTTCGTCATCTTTAAATGAAAAATAAATAAATGAAAGAAAATATGAAATAAGTCACTTATTCGTAAATTTTATGGAAAAAGTGAAAATGTAATATTTTTTTGAGTCGAGCAATTCTTAACAAAAATACTTTATTAACTTAATTTCATCATTTTAGCCCATTACTGTTTTGCAGATGAATGACTGAAAAAATATAGCCTACTACTTTAAATCAGCGAAGTAGAGAAGGCCTGTTGAGTCGTCGGTATTGATAATTGCTATTCTGGCTACCTTTTTAAATCCTTTTAAAATCACTTTGCTAATGGTTTAAAGTATCTATACGCTGTCCAACGAAAATTTGACTGGGCGTGTATCACGTGGTGAAAGCAGAGTCGAAACAAAATTTTAATTAAAACAAATAATAAAGCATTAATGTTCAGTTGAAGCAGAAAAAAAAAAGATGTGATGAAATATCATCATGGGTTTTTAGACTTTTAGTTTTTATTGCACACTTCTGACTAGCCCTCGTTTATGTATGCTTTTTGTACCTGACTATCTGTTGATTTCTTTCATTTCGAACACTGCAATATCTTTCGCATTGTAGTGGATCGTCGATCGTGTTTAGCATTGTTGGCTATGGTGTTTAGTGCTCTTCGCGTGCTTGAAAATTAATAACTGTTGCCGGTTTTCCTCGACAGACGGCGCTGAGGACCCGTACCTATTTAAAGCTCTAGATTAGGAAAGTACGGCAAACTTCGTCGTCTGCTACCAAATCCGCCATTGTTGGCCCGGTTGGCCCTATCAAGTGAGTTACGCTTCCTCTAAAATTCGGCTTAAATGCATCTTTTCGCAAATTTTCTTATTAATATCGTCTGGAAATATAACTGGCAATCAGTAAATTCTGTAACTATTGATTTTTCTTTAAATTTTGTTTTCAATTATACTTTTTGGCATGATTTTACGGTTTTCCCTTCACCGGAAGCCAGACACGTCTGAGCGATTATCTGTATGATGTACGGTGACGCCATCTGTAGAGAAGATTCTAAAAGTGGGCGACTTGTTTTGAAGGGGATTGAGAAAAACAGGGGCTTGATTTTTTGGGGGGGTTCATTCTTATGTTGGTTAGGCTAACTGAGGTTGGGTTAACTTAGGATGGTCCATAAAATGAGCTCCCAGAACTTTCTGGGAGCCATTTCTTGGCCAATAAAAATATTTAGTCCGAGTGCTGTTGGCACCCCCCTGCATGTGGATTCCGACATTACAGGGCGTGTTTTGGCGGTCTCTTCCCGTCGTGCGTTAGCTGTTGCCATAGCAACCACACAATTGGCAGATCGCGGTCGTTTCGAACTATTTGTGGATTTCAGATTTTCTTTTTTCTGCTTTCTGGATAATTAGCCATTATCGAAAGGAACCATGTCTTAAAGGTAAGCCAGCATTTTTTTGAGCGTTCTGGTGTTGGGTTAGGTTAACTGAGGTTGGGTTAATTTAGGTTTAGCCATAAAATGAGATCCCGTAACTTTCTGGCAGCCATTTCTGTGACCACTAAAAAATACGGATCATTAGCCTCCTGTAACCGGCCGAGGGGAAATCAACTGCCCCCTGTAACCAAATAGGTTGGGGTATATATCAATTACTTACCCCCGGAGGGGGACGTCGTAGACAGAACGCCGGAGGCGTTCGAGTAACGGAAAACAGTGACCAATGAGCCTCATTGAATGAGGCCCGCAGGGCCGATGTGAGGCGCGAAGCGCCGAGAGTGGTAAAAGTTTGTTAAATTTAAAGGTAGTTTTTTCCACAGATTAAGGAGAAAACATTAAAAATTTGTTTTTCTCCTTAAATCTGTGGTTTTTTCCTTAGATAACCTCTCTCACTGGAACTACTTTTGGATTTGGTCACGTTTGTTCAATTCAGTTGTAAAAGCAGACAGCAGAAAAGCCAACAATAGGCGGCGCCAGCATACGGCAAGATAATCGCTTAGATGTTTCTGGCTTCCGGTGAAGGGAAGATGGTAAAGTTTCCCCGTTATTTATCAAAATATAATTTTATAAATTTTGATTAAAATTTAACTTAATAAACTTTTATCAAATTAATTTTTATATTTATATCAAAAATTTCACTTTACCAATTTTAATTTTATTAAATTAAAAAAATTATTAAATTATTAAAAAAAATTTAATTTAATAAAATATAGGAACTATTAAATTTAATAAAACTAATTTAATAAAATAGGAACTATTAAATTTAAGTTTTTGATTTAAATATAAAAATTACTTTGATAATTATATTTTGATAGAAAATTTTATAAATTATAATTTGGAAAAACTATCCATTTGATTACAAAAAATATAACTACACATGCAACGTATTTTGAAATTCGTTCATTTATGGAGGTTTATAATATTGACGTAAAAATCTACCAAAAACTTATAGTTAAAATTTTCCATAATTTTTTTCACTCAAATAGCAAATTTTCGTTATTCAATTTCATACGTTATATTCAAGTTTAATGAGGAGTGATAATTAACTTCGCTAAAATAAGATGAAAATAACATGGACGGTTTGTTTCAAGTTTTGCCTCCACATTTCACAGACAGTTTAACATTGTTATATTGAATTGTATTATCTTAAAAAGAACTAAATCAACAAAAAGTTATATTCTCTGATCGTTTGAGAATTGCACAATGCAACATTTCAATAACATTCGGTAAAGTTATAATATAAACGTACTTGTTTCTTATTACTTCTTCGGATATTTTAACGAATTTATTAACTTCCAAGGAGCCTAGATTGAAGGATTCTGAAATTTTGCTTATTCGGATTAAAATTTAGGATCAATCAACGAATATTTCATTAAAAATTTAATCTAAATTGCATCTTCCACAAGCGTTTCAATGGTATCTATCGCTGCGTTTGGGCCAACAATGGCTGACAAACTCACGTGACAGCCGTTCTACCAATCAGCAGCTACGGGCGGCGCGGAAAAGGTTTGCCGTACTTTCCTAATCTAGAGCTTTAGTACCTATTAAAGCTCTATATATGTATATACAAGTATTTTATTTATTTATTTATTTATGAAAATACAAAACCAGGCAGCCCGAGGCTGGTATGAGGTAAATAATAATAAAAAATAAAAACAGGTGGTGGTGACAATGGATTAAAAAAAACCCACAATGGATGAAATCAAGTATTCCAAAGAAATTGAGAGTAAGTTCTAAAGTTTGGATTGAGCTCAAAGCTGATCACACAATGAAGGGAGGGTTGATTCTATATGGGGTAGAGATCTGTATCATACATACAGGATCTCTAATATGGGGGACGTCCGCTTGTCAATGAAATGTCTTTTGCAATTGTAATTAAATAGGTGTGGGGGCTGAGATTTCTTGATATATTCAGGTAAGGAGTTATACGCGCTTGCGGTTCCGTGAGTGATTGATCGCTTGCCCCTGGTAGTTTTAACTGTATTTATATGAAGATGGTTATTCTGTCTGGTGTAATACATATGGACATCACTGTTTGCACTGAGTGTAGTCTCTGTTTTAGAGCTGAGGTGAGGATTATATGTATCAGTTTGCAGTCTTCAATGTCTATAAGGTCCTGTAAGTGGGTTATATATGCATGCTTTTTTTTTTTAGGTTTTTCATTGTCTAGATGGTCAGTATGTGGGAAAAGTGACTTCTTGGCTCGTTATCCATAATCTGTAAATTGTGCTTTGTTGTCTTATGCCAAAACGGTAGAAGGTAGGTGATGGAGGATAGGACAAGTGCATTATATATGGTGTTCGCCATCTTGTAGGTTATGCTGGGGATTCTCTTGGCAGCTCCGATAAGAAGTACGAGTTTCTTGCGGAGATAATTTATGTGTGGGGTAAAGTTTAATTCCATATTTATATGAAGACCGAGGTATGTATACTCTTGTACTCTTTTGATTCTGTGATTACACATAGTGATCTCGAGTGGTGGTAGGGGTACGTTCCTATTGGATAACACCATATATGCTGTCTTTTTTGGATTGTCTGCAAGGTCAAGAGTTCTAAGCCAGTTTGCAAGGTTTGCTAGATCTATGTTGATTGTTTTTTCTATCTCTTTTGCTGAGCGATGGGAGAAGATGAGAACACTCCACCAGTATCGTCAGCATAGGTGGAGTGTTTGCTTTTTAATCCAATTGAGCCCATCTCTGAGACATAAAGAATGTACAGCAATGGGCCAAGCACTGAAGCACTGTGCCAAGTATGGACAACTGAAGCCATTTTCGCCATTTTTGGCCTTTTCGTAGGCTCAACAGCTTATTAAAATTCTCGAAAATCACTCGTTTTTTATGCAATTTAACGCTCATCGTAAGTATACATAAAAAACGAGTGATTTTCGAATTTTAATGAGCAGTGTATAGTGAGTGAACCTACGAAAAGGCCAAAAATAGGATCACTTGTAAATATAGAGCTTTAGAACCTATTAGAGATCCTATATATCATGATCTGTTTTCCTTAATTTACAGATCAAGCTATATAGGGAGTAACAGAAAGGTTCACCACATTTCAAAAATCTATATTTTTTTTTAAAAAATGAAGATACAGAGATGGGCGACATATTTACATGTTTGTTTAAATAATCCTAAATTTGTTTATAAATGTTCTATGTGTCCTCCCCCTGCTGCACGGCACACGTCTAGCCGATAATCAAATCTTCCGTACATGCTGACGCATATCTGGAGTCACTTCACGTACATAGCGGTTGTTATTCGAGTTTTTAGCTCCTCCAGATTTGCCTGAAAGGAGGCACAAAAATAGTGGTGTCTTTTACGTATGCCCACAATAAGTCACAAACAGTGAGATCTGGGGATCGAGGTGGCCACAAAAAGGCTTTGTATTGTGCGTTCACTATCTAAACAGTTGGGACCTCCCTACGCCTTGCAGATGCACCCTAGAAACCGGTATTGAACAAAACTTAGTTCCCTTCTTTCAAATGGTGTGCGGTTCATTGACCAGCGGTTGGCGAGCTATTTACGATTTAACCTTTTACTCACTTTTTATTTACATACCGGAATGGTCTGATATCTTGTCAAAAAAAAGAAACTAGAATGTTTTTATCGCCAAAGCGGATAAAAGGAACACATTTTCATGTTATGGCATCGAGACAACATATATGGACACCTAGAATTAATTTACATTTTAAAACACTTTAGATAAAATATATAAATATGAAAACTGAATGGTAAATTACTATTAATTTAAACTAACGTAAAAAGAGACTTTTAACGATTAAACATGAAGAACTAAAAGGTGAAATGGAGAATGTAGTTATTTATTATATAGGGTGTCCAAAAAGTCTGGTAACATGGCAGATATCTCAAAGCTCTGAGTGCGGCAATGAATACCCCACCCCCCCTATTACCTATAAACCACACTCATCGATCTCGCCTACCTGACAGCTTTGAGATATCTGCCATGTTACCAGACTTTTTGGACACCCGTATATTTGGACAAATAAAAGTTATTTAATTTGTAGGCAATCCTACATAATGTTAAACGAAGTGAGCCTCAATTGCTAAAGCGTTCTATGTAAGAATTGTAGAAGAAACAAACACACAAGCAACTTTTCTTTATATAGGGTGAGTCTGAAACCGTGTCACAAACTTCGCATGCGTACTCTCCATGGCCAAATAAGAAACAAATGTCCTATCAATATGGGTCTGAAACTCAACGGTTAACGAGAAAAATGGCCTCCAAATGTGGGTGCTAATAACCCTGTGAGGTTTGTTTTACAGATATTGCTCCAAATGACGTCCATGTGCTTCAACACAGGCGTGTAGACTTCTCTGAAACGGACGGCGAGCACGTTCTAACACTCCTGTGCGGTTCCTAATGGCATCAAATTAGGCGATAATGTGGTCCCATAGCTCATTAGCATCCTGGACGGGTGTTCCATAGCGTTATCCTTAACATGCCCCCACAGATAGAGATCAGGAGAACGCTTGCAGTGAACTCGACCCTTTATGCGTTATGCACGGAAGTATTGGGACCAATATCGACAATTTCCGTGACCCACTCGTCAGCCAACCTCACAGGGCCACCCATATTTGGACGACATATTCTCGTTAACGATTGAGTTTCAGACCTATGTTGATAGGAACTTTGTTTCTTATTTGGACATGGGGAGTACGCATGCGAAGTTTGTGACAGGGTTTCAGACTCACCCTGTATATCTAACTAGCAGAGGCAACCGGCGTTGTTCGGGATAATTGCAGTTGTAGGTAAACAGAACAATCTCAAGAAGTAAAATAATAACTCTAATTGGGTTTCAGTAATTCTATAATTTTCTGCTGTAGAGGAAGCTCCGGTTCTTCAGATGTTTCCGACGTCCGGATAATTTTTTGCCTTTTCTGACCAATACTCGTTTTTTTCTTCGGTGTCATTTCTATAGATATGAATTAATATATATCCTTCGAACGATTATTATAAAGCATAATACAGTATGTTTGTTGATTTGAAGAGTCGAGTTGATGTATGCTTTGTTATCGATTATGTCGTCAATTGTCGCCCGAGTGAAGAGAAATGGTTAAGTTCTGCTTCCTCTATCGCTTTTCCACTCTTTCTCAATAGTCTGCTAACTCTCCATTATCTCCAGTTATTGCGCATTTTTAAAGATTTTCAAGAAATGGTTAAGTTCTAATAATACCAGTTCTAAGAAAAACCTGAACAACAGGAATTCTATGTATTGTTACAAATACAATTTTGTTTTATAACTGGCTGATATGCCCGGAGTTGCTCGGGCTGTTTGTTTAATGAAATTTTGCAGTATGTGAATTTGAATATGAATAAGAACACATGAAAAATCCTTAGAGTTAACAAAGTAAATATTCACTTTGGATTAACGAAAAGAATTCTTTAAAATGCTTCCACTGAAATTTTGTGTCCGATTGGGTTTGCCCAGGAAAATTCGACATTTTAGAATATCAAAGAAAAGCTCCTATGAGTATTGAATTATTTCTGTCTATATTAAAAATACTTCATAGATGGATTGAAAGTTGAGGAATTCCGTTTACAGTCTCATCAATATATAACTGTTTCAATATGCAGTCACAGAGCGTGGAATCATGTCCTGAATGTGGTTGTTCATACTGACAGTTTCGGTTTTAGTAGCAAGGTTTGCCCTGTCACACAATCGGTTGAGATCTCTATAATTTTATAATACCGTTAGCTAACACTATCGATAACTTCTCTAAAGAAAATTACTACATTACAAATATTATATGAAAAATAAATTTTCTCCAGTTATTAGCTCATTAGGGAAAGTACCTTCACCTTTTCAGCAAAAGCTTGGGCAGCTGCACGCCCAATAAGTCGTATTCTCTTATTTAATATAGCATAATTTCTTACATTTCTTTTAATAAAAAAAAGAAATAATAATGATTATTTATTTATTTATTTATTTATTAATTTTTTATAATTATCCCCCTTAAAACGTGAATCATTAAGGTAAGCATCATCGTACTGACGAGAAAGGCCCTGGCCAACACAACTTAAAGAGAAAGCCTGAGCGCGGAAACGTCATGCATCGTTAAAACGTCATAGGTAGTCATCTCGAGGCCAACGAGAGACAGGGCAGGGCCTCAAAAATCACATGATCATCGGGGTCCGGCCAACAATTCATCCTTCATTGTCTCCATCTTGAATTTTAACAATCAGTATTTTTTCGTTTGTTGGAAACAATGAAGGATGGATTGTTACCCGGACCCCGATGATCATGTGCTTTTGAGTGCCCTGGCCTAAAGCACTGTATAAAGAAAGTATGGACAATCATTGTTGCAGGTAGCCATTTTGACTCCTATTTCATTCCTGTTTTTTATGATGATTGTTTCTTGTTTGGCGATAAATTCAAACGTGCAGATTGAACACTTCCTTTTTGACAATAGTTAGAGAGAAATGGGTCTCTGGAGTTTGAATTTGCTGCAAACCACGACCAATCATCATATGAAATAGGAGTCGAAATGGCTGCCTGCAACAATGAATTGTCCGTACTTTCTTTATACAGTGCTTTAGCAAATAGCAGGGTTTAGCACCGTCTAGTGACAAAATTTAACTTTGTTCCAGTCGTTCCATAGCTTAAAATGACAGGAAAAGCTTGCCAATTTACATCTCGACAAAAAATACAAGGTAAATCAGTTTTCTATGTGAAAAATCAAGTAACCTCTATATAGTTTTAACATTCTTCATACTTTGGCAACAAAAGCGATTCTAACAGTGTTAAATTTTATCGCGAGACGGTGTTAAATCCTGCTGTTTGTGACTAATATTTTAGACACAGTTTGAACAATGGAGGAAGGCAAATGGACAGGCTTTCTCTTATCATTGTAGGCTATGCCCTGGCACTGAAAAGTCACCTGATCTTCTTATTCGAAGCAACAATGTAGCCATCATTGTTTCAATCTTGGATTTTAGTCAGAGATCCTTAATCCTAACGAGATGCGACAATCCGTATATGCGAAATGGTTCGCGCAGCTTTCTTCTGCGCAGGTTAGTTGCGCGGGTGTTGCCGGATGGCGCTGTAGGCAGGGCCGGATTTAGATGAAAAGAGGCTCTAGGCTATTCCACTTATGAGTGTAAGCCCCTCATTTTTGCTAACAAGTGAATGTAGGCCCCTCTTGATTTTAAGGCCCTAGGCTGAAGCCTAGTTAGCCTAATGGAAAATCCGGCCCTGGCTGTAGGTCTTGATGATATCTGACGTAATCAAAACGTCTTCAGAGCAGACCACACCAGCGACAAGGCAGAGATCTCTAAATATTTCAATTTGCAAAATACGACATGTCCCTTTTATACGAAAAATTATTTAAATTAAATCAAAAATTAAATAAATTAAGAAAGAAATCAAAATGAGTTCATGTCTATTTATTTAATAAACGTATTTTTAGTCGGCCATATGGTTCTTTACACGATGACGACACTTGCGAATGCTCTCTTGTTATTTGAACGTTTGTTCTCAGAGGGCGCCACGGGTATTTTTGCCATATCAAGTTTGCTATGGGAATTTTGCTTGTTGTCGCGTCTCGTTAGGATTAAGGATCGTTCGTTGGAAACAGTGAAGGTTATTAATAAACAATTAAAATACACTGACCTTATGAATCTGTGGATGCTTGTATCAAAGAAAGAGAGGAAGGAACGGATATGCATCACATACATTATGTATATATTTCGGCTACGAAGTAGCCATGTTCAGTACGTCAACATGCTGAAGATGGCTACTTGGTAGCCGAAATGTGTGCATATATGATGCATATTAAACTTCTTTTGTGGACAAGTGGAGTTTCCTTCCTCTTTTTCTTTGAGTGAAGGTTACATTGTTGCTTGGACTAAAATGGTCAAGTGACTTTTCAGTGCCGGGGCAACATCTCCTAGAGAGAAGGCCTGCGGATAAAAGGTGTATAGATGGTTACATCATCATAAAGCGGCCAAATTTAGGGCTTATTATTGGTAGAAATGCGATTAACAATAGCCGTTTGATGATGATGTAACAATGTATACACCTTTTATCCGCAGGCCTTCTCTCTCTAGGAGATGTTGACCGGCTGCGGCATATATTAATTTCATCAAGCATTGTTGACGCAACATACAAACACGACCATCGGCCTCGGTGGCTCAGTGGTTGCGTGATCGTCTCTGATGCCCGAGGACGCGGGTTCGACCCCGGCCGAGGACGACGAGGATTTTTTCAGGGGGAAAATCCTGAGATCACGCACTTCCTTCGGAAGGGAAATAAAGCCGTTGGTCACGTGTAGTCGTTTGCCAGCTGCACGTTAAAGAACCCTTGCGAAGCAAAATTTGCGGCCCCTATAACGCCGTCCTGAAATGACCATGGCAGTTGAAAAGGACGTTAATACCAAACAAACCAAAGCAAACCAAACAAACACGAACAGCCGATCGTTGACGCAAACAAGACAGGCTGATTGTTCACCCTATTTCATATACAGGGTGCGGCAGGTATTTGAGAACATGCGAGTATGACGTAATAGTCAATGCGTCATGCTATTTAACAATTCCGAAACGAGGTAGATACACATGGCGGATCTAAAGATAACCCAGCAAATGAAGCGACATGCTGTCATCGTCTCCTTGGCTGCAGGACACTCCGACTCCGAGATTGCTACATTCCTAAAAGTCGCCCGTTGTTGGCCGAGAGCGCTGAAGCACAGGTCTTATCCCTCTCTTAGCCAGCAAGTCGCGGGTTCGAATCCCGCTTGGGGCATGGATGTTTGTGATTGTCCTTTATTATAAAAAGAAAACCCCGTGTTGGGCTTCGGCCTGTTGGGACAACCCGCGGGTTGTTTAGATTATTATTATAAAAGTTCGGGGAGAACTGGACGCCAGCGGTGATGTGCCAACCGTTTCACAGAGGAAACGACATTGTCGGCGCTCGGACCGTATCAGGAAGCCGGAATTCACCCGTTCTGTCCAAGCTGCAATCCATTAGGACCCTGGGAAGTCCATAAGGGCACTCAGGAGGGAGCTGCAGATTAATGAGGCGACCATTCGACGTGTGGTGCATGAAGGCCCCCGTTGCAAGTCGTATGTGTTGCGGAGGGGACAGTTCATGTCCGAGACAACCAAGAAGAATCACCTGGACAGGGCCAAGCGCCTCCTCAAGCTGAATCATCCGGAGGAACCAGGAATACTGAGGTTCTTCCCAACATGTGCCCCCCCCCCCCCAGCTCCTCTGATCTCAATCTTTTGGAATATTACGTCTGGGGCGTCGTTGAGAGGGAGTCCAACAAGCATCCACACAACATCGTTGAAGCTTTAAGGCCAGCTATTGTGGAGGTAATGGCAGAAATCCAGAAGACCCACCTCATAGCTGGAGGCTGTCATTGCGGCGAACGGTGGTTTTACTGAATAATAATATGTATTTTATAATCCTTTGTACAAAAATGTAAATTGTATTAAAGGCTCTGTGGTATCTTAAGTGTCTGCTCCTTTTACCTGCGGACGTCGTTTTGTTCTCAAATACCTGCCGCACACGGTATATAAAGATTATTAATTTCTATGTTTTCGAGAGACTTATCTAAAGTTTTAGGTTTTTTTTTCCATCATTGTGGTATTATTACACAGCCGCATGTGTCACCGAGCCCGATGTCCAACTGTAGTTGGTATTGTACTTCTTGACTAAAGACAGTAATGTTTAGTATTTTTGAGTTTATGAACTTATTAGATTCATTACCAGTTTAAAGTCGATTTAGACTTTGTCTCTTTATTGAGATATGTATAATGGTTAAGGACATACAGTTCTTTAGAGTATTAAATTTGGTTACATTAAAAATTGAACTTTATTTATCTTTACAAAACTTTGGTTATCCACCTGACAGTGGTTTCCTTTCCTATTAAATTACTGAATAAAATTTAATATTTCAAATTAAACCCATATAATTCTGTGTCCGGAGTTCGTTAACTAAATTTCCACTGCGCATCTGCGTTTTTCCGTGACAGCGTGTTAAGTTTCAACTTTATAACTTACTTCCAAGTTGCATTTTAAAACCGGGCAAACATAAAACATTGTCTTTTATATGTATAGATTCTCAGATGGGATGGAATCTATAATTCTTAATAAATCTATTTTATATTGCACACTTTGCCTTGCATGGATGGTCAGGAGATATATATTGTTGGTTCTCGAGTGCTGATACAATTGTTGATACAACACGATGGGTCATGTGATACTTATTAGTATGCCCTGCCATCATCACGAATATCGATTTATTATCGATAATTATTATTTTTTTCGAAATATGAAGTAGACAGTGACCTTCCTCTTGCTTTGAAGATTTTGTATAAGAAACAAACAAACCCACAAACAAATACTGTTCTTTATACATATGACAAGCAGAGCCACCTGGCGTTGCCCGGGATAATTAGAGTTTTAGGTAATCAGAACAATCTGAAGAAGTCAAATAATAACTCAAATTGTTTTCAGTAATTCTACAATTTCTTGCTGTAGTCGAAGCTCCCGGTGTTCAGATGGTTCCGACGCCCAGATGAATTTTGTCTTCTCTGACCAATACTCATTCATTTCTTCGGCGTCATTTCGATAGATATGAATTAACATGTATCTTTCGAACGGTTTTTATAGAGCATAAAACAGTATGCTTGTTGATTTCAAGAGTCGAATTGATGTATGCTTTGTTATTGGTTATGTCGTCAACTGTCGCCCGAGCGAAGGGACTGCTTCCTCTGTCACCTTTCCACTTTCTCAATAGTCTGCTAACTCTCCATTATCTCCAGTTACTGTTCATTTTTTTAAATATTTTCAAGAAAGGAATTCTATGCATTGGTACAAATTCAATTTTGTTTTATAATTCGCAGAAGTCGAATGAATCTTCATTACATGGCTTAATGAACCTTATCTATATTGCACAAACTTCGACTTACAGAGCGACGTTCCTCCTTCAGCAAAGGCACCCGGCGTTGCCCGGGATAATTACATTTGTAGGTAAAAAGAAAAACCTCAAGAAGTTAAATAATAATTCAAAATTTGTTTTCAGTAATTCTACAATTTCCTGCTGTAGAGTTTCCCTTTGTTCAATTGTTTCCGACATGCGGATTACTTTTTGTCTCTGACCAATACTCGTTCTTTTCTTCGGTGGCATTTCTTTAGATGTGAATTAAACGCATCCTTCGAACGATTATTAAACAGAACAATACAGTTTGCTTATTGATTTGAAAAGTTTAGTTGATGTATGCTTTGTTATCGGTTATGTCGTAAGTTGTTGCCCGAGAACGACATATCCACCCACTCGAAGAGCCGTCGCGTCTGGAAAGTTCTACGCTGTTCAAGGGCTCCAAACACACAAATTGTCACGTAGAAAATTAGTAATGGTTATAGGAAAGTATGACAGAAAACGTCTAGGAGACACAGAGATATATACTTTAACATTTATTTAACAAAATGTTTAAAGCAAACAAAAAAATAATTGAAATAAATGAAATGGTCTCCTCTGTCACGAGGGAACCCTAAAATGTTTTCTTTTCTTTCTTTCTACTTACAATTTAATATAAAATTACACAAAGAATTTTTAGGGAAAACAAGTAAAATCTAACTTGATATCTTTTGCTTAAAGAATTAAATTATCTTACGCATTACGCGTTTAACAGAAAAATCTTCTGCAGTCTAATTGACTACTCACAAAAAGAAGTAGCTCACGATAGTGAAGCTTAGCACAATGTGGATATCATCTATGCAGTAGATAGAGGATGACTCTGCAACGAAAACTGCCGCTATAGATGGCGGCGACGCTAAAGCGTTAGAGGATCCGCATCAGTGGATTTTTCTATTAAAAAGCATAAAAGATAAATGTTAGAACACATATCAGACCAGTGATTAGAAAAGACTACTTAATTTCCACCCGCCGTCTACTACGCACTTAAGAGCAATAGCGTAAATGGCAGAGTTTGAGTATTTGTGTAAGTAATAGAGAGAAGAGGATAAAGAGCCTACCTTTATAGATGCGAACAATGCTCCCAAATCATCTGCTGCAAATGCTTGAAGCCCCCAGGGCATTACAATGTCGATACCATGATCCATATATGTAAATTGATGGTCGATACGTCCTGTTGGAATCCTCGTCTCTCGACCTTCCTGGCTGCAGGACAATGTTTCTCTCACGAAGCTCGGAAAATCCTTGGCATGGACGAGCCACTGGAATCCGCTCGCTGCGTACGTTGGCAGAGATGGTTCTGGCAAAGGTACGATTCGCAATAACCTTGGAAATACTCCTTGACTCGAGCGGTCTAAGAAAACTTAGCTCTCCCGTTGTGGCACTAATGCGGAAGCCGCTTCAACGTTCGTGGTCGATTCCTGCCTCCGTAAGCGTCTCACAGCTTTTCGTGGCTATTGAGCTCAGGCAGCCCAGTTGTGAAGTCTCTCGTCTTCCGCTGGCGAGGTCCTTTTCTAATTCTGCAATATTTCCAAAGTCATTGGAATAATTAGTACACGCTGTCGCTTGTTCCGTCTGCGTTCCGACCTTGCTTGCTGCCGTCAGGTTTCTTTGCTTACTGCAGGATATAAAATTCTCAGCCAAACCCTCGCAAACTAGTAGACACACGTCTTATCTCCTTGTTCGCTCGGCTCGCTCTCCCCTCTCTCTTTTCTCAAATCTCCCGTCATCAATTCACAATTCACAGCGCCTTTTTTTTTCTCCGCTTACGACGCTTCTTGAATACGACTATGGGGTCATTCAAGTATTACGTCACGCTGATTCTTACCATTTTCATACCCCCCTACCCCCCTCATTATTTATATTATAAAGATATAAATTACTTTATAATCATTATACAATTTTTTATTATTTCTAATAGATAGTGAAAAATAGTAAAGAAAATTCCAAGGCCTGGACTCGAACCAGGGCCCTCTGGGTAGTCCTGGCTTGCGGACATGGAGCCGAACTTTAATCTATCTCATAGGGTATGTTTGATAGTGACAGCTTCCATGTCCGCGGTAGCTTTAGTGGTTAGAGCGTCGGGGCATATACCCGGAGGTCCCTGTTTGAGTGCAGGCTGTGGAATTTTCTTTATTATTTTTCACTATCTATTAATTAATATCGGACGTAATGGCGTGAAAAAAATCCTCCTATGACCATTTTCCAATTATTATTTCTAATAGGTTACTTTTATTCCAAGGGACATTCTAAATGGGATTCTATTGATATTAAATTTACTTTTTCACTATTTTCAATAATTGGGATTATT
>JAHWFO010016580.1:0-19960 GCA_023313115.1 Rhysida immarginata
TCCACCAAACCACTCCACCCCCCCCCCCCCCCCCCCCCCCCGGGGGGGGGGGGTGGAAAGGCGTCAAAAGAGTCGGGGTAACAAGGACTAGCAAAAATAATCCTAACAGTTCAGGAGGAGAAGCGATTCCAGTAAGGGGGGGGGGGAACAGCTGGCACAGCCAAGTTGTTCAACCACTCGTGACCCACCCTCATCGCTGTCCTATTTTCCCAAGCTTAACATCTCACTGCATCAATATTGCATTGGGGAACTATCCTTACAAGAGGTGCTGAATCGGCCAGGTGTTGTCACAAAAAGATGTGGAACTAAGGTAAATAATTTTCTGGTCTTTGGTTATTTATAGCTTGTTAATAATCTCCAAGTTCACAAAAATTAAATCTCAGTACTTTCCTCTTGTGTTGACTTTACTTTTTGTTAATTTGTTTTTCTGGAAGGTATATCTCTCCCTCAGTGATGAGGTGTGCAAAGACTACATTCGATCAGGGGAGTTTTCCCAATCATTATTTCTCTACCAAAAAGAAACTCCTCTCGGAAGGGATTTTAACATTTACTACTAAGATAGTTTACATGAATGGCCATCAACGGCCTCTATCCTTTAAGGGAATCCCAAAATGATCTTAAAGATAAATAGTACTTGAGCCAGGTGAGCTTCCATCGGTCTTCGTCACAGGGATAATGGAGAGCCGATTTTTTTGGGAACAGGTCAGTCGGCAACTGCCATCAGATGACCGGTGATATTCTCTGGCGGGAAATTGGATGATCCCACGGAGAGCATTATATGGTTCCACTACGGCACATTCTGGGAAGAAACTCGGCAAGCAAGGAGCAATCGGCGGACACGATACGATGGCTTCGACCAATACGACGGCGCTCTAAGACTGTCACGGCGGGTGTATCGGCGGGCTACAAAGACATGAAGAAACAAGTTTCAGAAGCAGCACACGCACGGTACACACTATAACGTTCTAAAATGTTATGACGCGCAGATCTCTATCTCTATTTTTCTGCCCTTGACAAAGATAGACGTATAAATATTTGCCTCTTCTAAGAAATTAAAAGGCAACAATTATAGGTCTGAAGTTACGTAAACAATAGTTTACGTCAACAATGATGATATACGAGCAACAAAGGTTGGTTAAAAAGAATTTTTATCCGCCTTAACGACGAAAGAAAAATAAAAAATATAAAGAATTAATTTTTTTTATGAGTGAAAACACAGCTCGCCATGTTGATATCAAGAGGTGTCAAGATTTGCTCTTAGATATTTGGAAAAAAAAATAATACTATGACACAGAAGAAGTAAAAGGAGAATATTTCTACAATATTCTCAATCATCATATAACGATGAGTGAAATACAGAGATATTCACGGCTGAACACATATTCCGTGGAGAAGATTCTCGAAAATAACTTCGTAGAAATCAACTTAGATCAAAAATCCTGTTTAGCTGGTACAAAGAAAATTAATAGGCCAGATCTAGAACATAAGGCTGCCTTTTAACGTTTCGTTTTATTTTCAGTTCACTTTGGATCAGATTCGACAGTACCAAGACATTTGAGAAGTAAACATGACTGACGAAATAAGTAAAATTCTTCGATCAACGTACAAAATGGACGATAAACATCGACCCGGTTGACTCCCACCCAAGAGAAAAATGCAGCTACCTGTGGAGGATTCAACGTCATGTGAGGTGGTGTTCGTATGTCGTAAGTCCGTACTAACCTTTCCAAAATCATGCTAAGATTTTGGAATCCTTACCCCACCCATGAATATTATTAGTTAGTTTTACTTTCCCTTCCTTACCTCTTCCTTTGCCGAACTTAACGACATGTGTTCTAACCGCGTTTACCTGCAAGCGAAAAAATAATAGTACTTACCGTATATTTTTAACTTCTTCTAGTAAAATATCCTTCTGAGAAACTTTATAGGTTAATAAATAAAAAAGAGGACCCCAGAGGAGCGTGCGCAGTGATATTGAACTGTATAAAGAATATAATGAAATAAATCAAAAGAATAAAAGGGAATAAATGTTCTTCGTCATTATATTAATGAAAATTAATGCAGAGTTAACTGATAAAAAGGAAAAATGTTAATTTAAAAAGGATAAAATCTGTGAGAGCTATTCTATGAAATTTAAGGACAGAACAATAAAGAATAGTAATAGTTGTTTGTTTATTAAAGGAGTCGACAAAAGAGAATAATGATTGAACATAATTTAGTGATATAATGGGAGGAAAATAGTTCCTTTACGAAAAATCAATTTATCTTCTATAACGAGATGGTCATTATTGAAGAGATTTTGATGGCTGAAGAAGATTATATTTAAAACTTTTTTTTAATTTTCTGAACGCCCGTTAGCGAATTGTTAACTAAAGATTTCACCCCTTGATGATTAAATTAATCAATCTAATCTTTGTTAATATTGTTATATTTTCAGAATATTCTTGCTCACATATAAAAGCAGAATAAAGCCACGGTTATTTGTCAGAACATTGGTGTCCATGTTTGACTTTTAAGTTTTTTTTGTCCTTCAGTCCTTCGCAGGTAAATAAGAATTCGACGTTCAAAAAGGAAAGAAGTTTGAAAAAGAATTTTATGGTTTATCAAACCTAAATCAAAAAAACAAAAGGAAAAGATAAGTCCATTTTTAATAAGATTTATTCCTGGGTTTGTGTTATTGTCACGAAATTTGGAGGAGGGCAATATTAATTGTTGCCAAAGCCCAGTTCTTGAGGACGATATTAAGCAGACGATAAGAGATAGAAGTCAGAAGAAAGGAGCGTCGGGCGTTGTTAATAATAGACGTCAGAAGAAGGGAGCGTCGTCTGTTATTAAAAAAGAGAATAGAGAATCTAGAGAGAGGAGGCAGATGATTGGAGCAGTGACTGTGGTTAAAAAGAAGACGAGAAAGGAGCCAATAGAAGGGAAAGACGTGAGAAAAGAGAGATTTGGAAGGAAAGAGAGAGGGAGAAAGGGAGAACGAGTTTGGCGAGGAATGAAGACGGAAGGGATTGAAAAGCGGTCGTATCCAAGCTATCCTCCCGGGGACCCGGAGACAAGGGGAACTTCAAAGTGGACACACGGACAGCAGGTTAGGCATAGAGATAATCTAAATTTCATCCAAGCCACGAATAAATCTCGCTGTCGTGTGCTCCACGGGAAACTTGGAGAATATTCCCCCCGGGAACCACAAGGGGAGGAGCAGCGGAGGACACGCGATACGATACGTGGAAATTTCAATTCAAATTGTTCAAAGCGGACAACTAAAGGTGGAGGAAGGGCTTCCACATTGTCCGACCTCGCAAACTTGGAAATTAGCTCTCAAGATTTAGCATTGAGGCAAACCAGCGAAGACGAAAGTTTGCCTACAACGTCGAAGGTGCCGACCGTCATTGCGGGTATCGAGCATAACGTGTCAGCGGACCGTAAGACGAATTTGCTTTGGCAGGAAAACTCCTCGGCAGCCATTTCATGTGTTAAAAACGAATTGCGCAAAGGTTTAGAACTGGTTAGGAGGTCCTATCCAGCCCATCCATCACACAAAGATTGTAGCAACGTAAGCGCGCCTACCACCGGTGTGCAGAGCGTAGCGCGTTGCGAGGTTCGTCCCAATTGCGGCGATAGTAAGTTAATTTCGGCATCTAAGGTTTTGCGCGTAGATGCAGGCGATTATTATATTTTGACTTTATTACTTGCCTGTGTTCTTGCTTACCTGTTTATGTTTGATTTTCTTAGGCCACCAGTTTGCGTCACTTGTCAACGACTTCCCATTGCTTTGGGTTCCAGCAATCCTCCCACCAAAAGGGTTGCGCAACGGTGTCTCCGTTGATAGCCAGTAATTGATGGCTACGTAGTTTTCTTCAATTCGGAATAGCGGCTCCAGTGCAGTATAACCGTAAAGACGTAACTCACCTGCAGTCGTCGCTATTCGGATATTTTGTGCTTAATTATATTGCTTTAATAGTTAATTAACTTTTGTCATATCATTTTTGTTGTTTAGTTACTTCTTTATTTGGCGCTCTTCAAGTGCTTTTGTATAATTGTGTTTGCTTGAATAGTTAGTTTTGTCCATTAAAACAAACATTGTTTAAACTTTCAATGTGCGTTACTTTGCCACTTTTATTAATTCCCTACCATACCCTCTCAGGTACGTTACAGTTATCTAAGATTATTGATCTGGTTCTTTATACATTCAGATTCTTCAACTACGAAAGAAACTACCTCTGTAAGGTAAGGAAGCGAAAGATATCTGGAGTTACTCACGTCCCTGTGCTACCTTGACCTGTGACCGTTACAACACGAACAGTTTCTACTCACTTATTCATATACCGCAATGACGTACATTTTGACTTCATTTTTTGCAGGGAAGTCTGCCTCCATTCCGCGAAGCAAGTCAAAATTGAACAAGAGCCGTTTCACATAAAGATAGGGTCGGATAATATCATTAAGCTAAGTCCATGGCAGTGAAGGGAGCGTTCAAGATCATTGCGGGTCAATGAACGAAAAGTCTTATTTCTTTTAACAAATACAGAATTAGATTTCAATAGCAATATGAATCCGAAACAAAATGACACAGCATGAAATGGTGGTATCCAACATCCCCGCAAAAAAAAAAGAAATTCCGGTTTCAAAAGTCAAGAACAACAGCAATGCTCATCATTTTCTTTGACAGCACCATCATTATCCATAAGGGTCCTTCTTTATTGCGTTAATACGCGTTTCCGTATTTACACCAGTTACTAATCATTTTTAAAGATTTTCAAAAAATTAAGTACTAAGAACTCTCTTTTTTAAGAAAAGCCTGAATAGCAGGAATTCTATGCATTGTTACAAATTGGTCATGAGATATATATTGTTGGTCCGTGCAGAGTGTTTGTGAATTACGTGTTGATACCATTGTTGATACTTATTGTTGCACAAATTTTGCCTTGCATTGTTGGTCATGAGATATTTCTCATTAACATTCCCTGTCATAACCTAGAATATCGATTTTTTTTATCGATTAAGTACATGATGCGACAAAACTTAATAATGGTATATAGACCAATATCTTTCAACAAACATAAATGTAAATGATATTAGCATTTATGTATATATGGAATAATAAGCACACTGGACAAAAGAAAATTGTGTCTCGCGGTATACCCGACCGAAGTGAAACTTCAAATGCATGATAATAGTCGGTGAAAAACATTGGATGGTTGATAATAATCAGTGAGAAACTTCGGATGATATAATCAGTGAAAAGGATTTCTAATGATGATTAAAAACGCAATCATTTAAAACATTTAAAACATTACTTACTTACATTTACTTACTTACTTATTACTTACTTACTTTTCAAACGCGCTTACCAGCTATCGCGATCTTCCGCCATCAGGCGCATGTCCTCCCTGGTAATACCCAAGCGACTCGAACCCAGATTCTCCATGTAGTCTAGCCACCTGGTTCTAGGCCGACCCCTTGGTCTCTTACCCAACGGCTTGGAAAATAACAACTGCCTAGGAAGACCAATTTGTGGCATCCGTTTCACGTGGCCATACCAGCGCAACTGAGATCTCTGAATGCGGAGAAGTAGCGGCTCAACACCTAAAGACTCCCTTATTGTGCTGCTGCGCACTCTATCCAGTAGGGTAATACCTGCCACACCTCTCAGAAGTCTCATTTCAGCCGCTTGTATCCGCGATCGCACACTTTTGGTCATTATCCAAGCCTCATGACCATAGGTGAGAATGGAGACAAAGATAGATTTGAAGACTTAGAGCATGGCTTTGTTACCCAGCTCGCGTTTCGTTACCACGTATCGCCACAGTTCACGTCTGACACAGCTTGCTGCACCGATCCGAGCATCCAATTCTTTCTCCTGCCGTCCATCACTCGTGAATGCAATCCCGAGATACTTGAATTTCTCCACCTGTCTCAATGAGGCTCCCCTGACATGGAGAGCGCACTGAGCAGGCTGTCTTGAAAGGACCAGAACCTCAGTTTTAGCCACATTGATCTTCATCCCAGCTTTTTCACATTTGGCTGCAAACCGGTCTAGTGCATGCTGAAGGTTCGTGCGAGAAGACTCAAGGAGGACAAGGTCGTCAGCAAAGAGCAACCTCTCCACCAGTCACTCGCCAGTGGCCGACATGGAGAGGTCCATTCATAGTGAGTTTTTAAATTATTTTTTTTTTGAATTTTCAATAAGAATTTTTACTGTATTAATTATAACCGTTTTCGAAAGTAATTAATTTTAATATATTTCAAAATTTAATCAATTCTAGCAGAGGACCCGGCGTTGCCCGTGATAATCACACTTGTATCTAAACAGAACAATCGCAAGAAGTTGGTTAAATAATAACTGAATCAATGCAATATCTATTCTAAGAATAATATGCAAAACAGGAATTCTAGATGATATACCAGGACTGTATTTAACTTTTTTTTAACTAGCCTCAGATTCAAATGCTATTCATCACTGGATACATTAGACCCAACTTTTTTATGCCCTTCACATAAAACCTCGTATTCCCTCTTGCTCTATTCGAAACTCCCATTGTCCAGATGTTTCCAATGCCCGTATAGCTTTTTCAGTTTTAGTTGCAGAGTTTCTCTGACCAATACTCGTTCTTTCTCTTTCCTTTCCATACACAAATATTTTTGCCAGTCCTGGACGTTTCATAGGGAGCTGAAGGGTGACACGTGTGATACCTTTTCCTCCTCAATTGACGCTGCCTTATTTAGTTCTGTCACTGCATCATCATTCTATGTTCATTAATATTATTTCTTGGAAATGCACGTTCAATCATCGCATTATCAGTATCTCAGTTTTCAAAATATTCACATTTACGCAGAATAATGTAAAATGTTTTTTTTATGGAATGTTTGGATCTGCTGTGCTATTTAATAAGCTAGGTGATAACCCGGCGTGCCTCAGACTCTGTTTATTTAATTAAATTTTGCAATATCTTAAAAATAAACCCATAAAAACGCTTAGAATAATTACAGTAAAAAATCTTAATGAAAATTAGAAAAAAAAATTTAAATGCTCACAATCGATGGAACTCTCCATGTATGCCACAGCTAGCCTAAATAATTTCTTACTTACTTAGATGTACACTTGAGGTTGTTGAAATTCCCACTCTCTTCTCCAGATCTTTCCAATTCCCATATAGCCTTTTCTGTCTTGAAGCAAAACTTGGCCAATTCAACTCTTCTATTGACATGCTCAACATTTGCTCAATACAGCAAGGAGCTCAAGGACTGCTATCGTCTTTCCACTCTTTCTCAATAGTCAGCTCAATCTCCATTATCTCCAGTTACTGATCAATTTTAAAGATTTTCAAGAAATTTTTCAAGTACTATGAACTCTCAATTCTAAGAAAAGCCTGAATAACAGGAATTGTATGCGTTGTTACAAATTGAATCTTAATTATATAGCAAAAACTTTTCCTTGCATTGTTGGTCATGAAATATTTCTCATTAATAAGCCCTGAGATCATAATTAGTATCGATGTATTTTCGATAATTATTATATTTTCGCAATCTGAGGTTGACAGTGACCTTCTTCATGCTTTGAAGGCCAAGTATGCAAAATTTCAACTAAGATTGGAATAACACTGTAGATTTGTATAAGAAACAAACCCACAAACAAACATCGTTCTATATATATAAATAATAATTACTAGCAGAGGTACCCGGCGTTGCCCGGGATAATTACACTTGTAGGTAAACATAACAATCTAAAAAATTAAATTATAACTTCCAATTGGTTTAATAAAAACTCAATCAATACAAATCAGAGCAAAGGGCTATCTATTCTACGAAAAATACGAAAAACAGGAATTCTAAGTGATAACCCCGGCGTGGCTCAGGACTTTATTTTGGATTAAATTTTGCAGTATCTTTAAAATAAACACATGAAAACATTCTTCATTATACAGGGTATTTTTGAATTGAGTACAGATTTTTTGGGAGATGATAGAAGAGGTCCTTAGAAATATTTTTTGTCATATGAACATGGGGTCCCCGCAGCTCAGTTTACTTACAATACTGCATTGAACAATCAAATGACACCGGGACGCAGTGTGCGTTGGTAGGCCTAGATTATTTTATTTTTAACAATTAACACAAGCAATCTACTGTAATAACTTTTAAAGTAATTGTTTGCAAAGAAATGAGACATATCGTGGTCGTTGGATTGGTCGTGGCGGATCAGTTGCTTGGCCACCGAGATCGCCAGATCTCACACCGATGGATTTTTTTTATGGGGAAGCATAAAATCAATGGTGTACTCCGAACCCGTAGATACCGAAGAAGAATTGGCGGCTCGTGTTGTCGCGGGAGCAGGTGACATCAGCGACCGTGCAAATCAACTGTTTTCACGCGTACATCAATCCATCATAAGGCGTTGCGAATTGTGCTATGAAGCAAATGGCGGTCGTTTCGTACAAATACTGTAAAAGTCATACAGTAGATTGCTTGTGTTAATTGTTAAAAATAAAATAATCTAGGCCTACCAACGCACACGGCATCCCGATGTCATTTGATTGTTCAATGCAGTATTGTAAGTAAACGGAGCTGCGGGGACCCCATGTTCATATGACAAAAAATACTTCTAAGGACCTCTTCTATCGTCTCCCAAAAAATCTGTACTCAATTCAAAAACACCCTGTATATATAGATAGACTAACAGAGAATCCGGCGTTGCCCGGGATAATTATACATGCAGGTAAGCAGAACAATATCCAGAAGTTAAATTATAACTCCAAATTGGTTAAATTATAACCTAATCAATACAACACAAAACGAAGGGGGCTATACACTCTAAGAAAAATACGAAAAACAGGAGTTCTAGGCAGTGGTGTGCTGGCAAATGTATAACAACCGGCTCCACGACTAGTCGATTGGAACCGGAAGTGGTTACTGAAATATTTCAGCCCAGAACCGGAAGTTGTTACCGGATATCAGAATTGAGACTTCAAATCTGCAATAATTTTTCAGATTTTTTTTTACAGATTTGTAAGATTTGTGGGACGGTGTACGAGAATTTTCTATATGACGGACCCCTTGGTTGTCTCTCAGTTACAGTGTTACATTATGCGATGGAATTTTTTTACTAAAATCTCTGGGGTTGTTTCTCCTAACAATATGCAGAATGTATCTGAACGGACTGTACAAATTTGGAGGGTATGTAGTATGGGTGATTCTAAGCAAAAAAGTTCATATGAACATACAGGTATTGGACATTGAAACTGAAACACCTTCGCAAATAGCACTGGTTACCCCCAGGGCTGAATAGAACCTTCTGCTAGGTAATTAATCGTATGCATATCAATGAATCACGTGTCAGAGGTCTTAGTAGTCACTCCAGTAGAAAAGTTCGATAGTAAGCTTCTAATTGTCTGTGCAGAGCGCTATAATGGGAGACATATCCGACTTCAAAAGAGGGCAGATTGTTGGGGCGCGTCTAGCAGGTGCATCTGTGTCCAAAACTGCCACACTTTGTGATGTCTCACGTGCTACAGTAGCCAGGGTGATGTGTGCATATGAACAGGAAGGACGAACCACGTCCAGGAGGAGCAACTGCAGGGGAAAACGGAAGTTGTCGGAAAGAGACGTCAGGACATTGACCAGGATTGTTGCACGAAAGCGGAAAACCACCGCAGCAGAAATCACCGCAGAAATGAATACACACCTCCAGGAACCTGTGTGCACGAAGACAATCCGTCGTTACCTGCATAAATCCAACATCCATGGCAGGGTTGCTATACCAAAGCCTTTCATCAGTAGTACAAATGCCTCCAAGCGGGTTCAGTGATGCCGGACGCATAAAACCTGGACGTTGGATGACCTCAAACGCGTCATATTCTCGGATGAGTCCAGCTACACTGTCTTCCAAACAACAGGGAGGGTATTCGTCTGGAGGAGCCCCTCTGATGCCTACAACCCAGACTGCTTGGCACCCACAGTCAAAGACGGAGGTGGATCAGTAATGGGTGGATCAGTAATGGTCTGGGGTGCAAACTGTGCAGGACCTCTACCGATCCTTCCCAAGACGTGTTGCTGCTGTGCTGGCTGCCCACGGTGCCCCAACACCTTATTAAATAAAGATTTTGGATTTCTACCAGGTGTTTCAGTTTCAATCCAATACCTGTAGGTCCGAATTTGAACGCTAACTGAGATATGAACAGAAATAAAAATGCCGCCACCAAGATCGATAAGTTAATAACTCAAGTTCTGTAACATGTAAAATGACGAATTTTAGTAAAATTACAGGGTATATAAAACTGTGTGAACCGTTAAAAATTGATCAAATTCCAGCCAGTAGTTTCAGAATTACGCGTTCAACATCGTAACCCATGCTCACATGCGAGTAATAACCAGCACGTGTTACGTTTTTGACTGCGTAACTCGGAAACTATTCATTGGAATTTTATCAAATTTTAACAGTCCACACAGTTTTATGTACCCTGTTGTTTTTACCAAAATTCATCTTTCTAGATGTTACAGAACTTGGGTTATTAACTTGTTGATCTTGGTAGCGGCATTTTTATTTCTGTTCATATTTCTGTTCATATCTCAGTTATTGCTTAGAATCCCCCATACTACCTCTCCTCCAAGTTTGTACAGATCGTTCAGATACACCCTGTATACATGAATTAATGTATAAAAAAATAATGATATTTTTTCATGTCTTTGTTGAAATTAAAACAACCGGCTCGGAAAATATTACGAAGTTCAACAACCGGCTCGGAAAATATTACGAAGTTCAACAACCGGCTCGGAAAATATTACGAAGTTCAACAACCGGCTCGCAAAATCTTAAGAAGTTCAACAACCGGCTCGCGCGAGCCGGTGCGAGCCGGCTCCAGCACACCACTGGTTCTAGGTGATATACAAGGACTTTATTTACCTCTTGATATCCATCTTCACCACCGTGGAACATCATTGGATACTTTAGACTCAAGTTTTTCTTGTCCTTGGTGTAGAAGCACTTATACTCTCTTGCTGTATTGGAAAGTCCTGATGTTCAGATGTTTCCAATGCCCGTATAGATTTTTCTATTTTATCTCCAGAGTTTTTTTGACCAAAACTCGTTCTTTCTCTTTCATTTCCAGACATATAAATTTTTGCCAGTCGTCTGAACGTTTGATAAGGAGCTCAAGGGAGACATGCGTGACTCCGTTGCCTCATCCATAGACCCTGTCTTATTAATGTTCTGTCACTGCATCATCATTTTATGTTCATTATTAATAATTCTTGGAAACGAGCGTTCAATCATCGCATTATCAGCATCTCAGTTTCTAAATTATACACATTCCCACAGAATATAGTCAAAATGTATTTTTATTGAAATGTTAATCTAAATAATTTATTACTCACATAATCTTATTTTAGATGTACACTTAATGTTGTTGCAATTCCCACTCCTCTCTCGATGTCTTGAAGCAAAACTTGGCCATTCATCACTTTCTGTAGTCTAGCGGTCGCCGATTCTTCTATTTACTTGCTTACCATTTGCTCAGTACAGCGCGGAGCTAAAGGAGTGCTTCCTCTGCCATCTTTCCACTCTTTCTCAATAGTCTGCTAACTCTCCAATATCTCCAGTTCCAGATCATTTTTAAGATTTTCAAGAAATTGTTAAGTACTAAGAACTCTCAATTCTAAGTATAGCCTGAATAACAGGAATTTTATGCGTTGTTTCAAATTGAAACTTATCTATATTTCACAAACTTTGCCTTGCATTTTTGGTCATGAGATATACATTGTTGGTCCCTGCAGAGTATTTTTGAATTGCGTGTTGATACCATCGTTGATACCTATTTTTGGACAAACTTTGTCTTGCATTGTTGGTCATGAGATATTTCTCATTAACTTGCGTTGCTATAACCATGAATATTGATTTTTTATCAATAATTATTATTTTTTTGAAATCTGAGGTAGACAGTGATCTTCCTCGTGATTTGAAGGTCAAGTATGCAAATTTTCATCAAGATCGGAATCGAACTAGATATTTATAAGAAACAAACAATCAAACAAACAAACTCACAAACATTCTTCTTTATATTTATAGATAAAGATTAATAATGAGCATTAAATGACGATGTAGTGACAGGACATAAATAAGACAACGTCTATTGAGGAGGAAAAGAATTCAGACGTGTCTATCTAGACTTCCCTATCAAACAAGCAGACGAGGTAAATAAAGTCCCTGTATATCACTTAGAATTCCTGTTTTTCGAATTTTTCTTAGCATGGATAGTCCCTTCGCTCTGTGTTGTATTGATTTAGTTATTATTTAGCCAATTTGGAGTTATTATTTAACTATTTGAGATTCATCTGATTACCTACATGTGTAATAATCCCGAGCAATGCCAGGACCTCTGCGAGTCTATATTCATATAAGGAAGGACGTTTGTGGGTTTTTGGGTTTGTGGGTGGGTTTGTAGGTTTGTAGATTTGACCTGATCACAGTCAGTCGTTTTAAAATCTGACAAGAACTGCTACAGGAAGTCAATAATGGTTCGCACAGAGAAGCTTGTGAAAGAACCTCAAGGAGCGAACTTCATAAAATGGACATCTGGAATAGATATAATATAACTTCAATTTGATCTTATTATTATTTAAGAAATAGCCAATAATAACGTGGCATCACCAATACGATTAGATAAAATAGTAATTATCCCGCACCACAGTCTATCTCAGAGGACAACTCATGGACAGTGGTGCAAGCGATATCAGAACAGGGTTCACTATACAGGACGGGAAACACTTTATTTCGTCGGATGAATCTAAGTTTTGCTTTATTCGAATAACGCTGGATGATGTGTGGATAGGAGAAAAATGGAGCCTATCACACTGATTGTGCCGTGCTGATGGTTGGGGGCTCTTTGATGAATTGGGCATGTTTTCTGTACAGTAAACTGGGATTTTTACTGGAAATTACCTCCAGCATCACTATCTTGACATTCTGGATGGATAACTGTTGCCTTTTGTGGGTCACTTCAAGTATGTATATGACCTGAACGTGATGTCTGCTATCAAGTGGATAAATGGAGAGTTCACAGGGCTAGATCCGTGGAGGAGTGATCTGTCGAACATGAGCAGACCGTTCAGCACCTAGCTTGACCCGCTAAATCCCCAATAGAGAATTTGTGAGACTACCTGGAGCAACAAGTTAATCGGAAAAATTGCCATACTAATAATATCGCCGACCTGCAGGATAAATTGTATGCAGCATGGTTGGAAATAGATAAAGACTATCTATAGAAACTCGTACAATCAATGCCCAATTGCAATACAGCTGTAAATAAAGCGAACGGATGTGCAATACAATTTTATTAGCAATAATCTGGTGTGGTTATAAGTTTGAATTATGTATGTTTATCAATCAAAACTAAATTAGTAAACAAACTTTAAGACGTTTAAAAGTTAAAATTTGTCACTATGTTTTTATTCCGTTTGTGTCGCTTCGGCCTCTCTTAATTTTTATCGTGTATTTAAGGTGTAGCATTATAATTTTTATATGCCTTACTTCATTAGTTAATTAGCTTTAGTATCCATGATATAAAAAGTCAGCATTGTTAAATGTCATTTTCGTTTCAGCCCCCTAAAATTATGTAACGTCAGTTGCTTTCATGCCCGCAGCTTTTTATATCTTAAACCAGCGTTAACTGGAGGAAAATGTTATTAGGAACTAATTTCTAAAGAATAAATAAGATCTCACATGAATATAATTACAAGATCGGAAGTTAACGTCAGAAATGTTCTAGTAACAGTAGTATAACTTACCGAAATCCAATCTAGTACATAATCCAAATGGTGTATTGATTTCGGACATATTTCTTGAAACAGACGAAAGCATCTAAAAAAATGAAAATTGTATTAGTAATATATTTAATGAGTAATACCTGATGCATTTTATATTTTCCTTACTCTGTACAAAATTAAAAGCAGGAAGAAGAAATATAACGCACGATGAAATGTCCATTCTAATTAGAAACTATTTTCCACCAATTTGTTATAAACTAAATAAATCTGAAAATTTATTGAAAATCAGCTGGCCAGCAGTCGTCAAACCAGGTCCATCCTATACAGGCCTTGGATAGACGTATTGGATTCAGTTGTAATATTTAATACACTGACTGGAAGAAAGTAATTGGACACTTTCGATTTTGGTCGAATATCTAGAAATTTCAGGATGTAAAAAAGTTGTTACACCTCATACATTTCAGGGAAAGTTTTCTCCCGAAGGTAAATAGGGGACCTGCAAAAAAGTGACCAACAATAAGGTTTGGAATCACCCTGTAAAAAATATTGCTTGAAATGCATTGTAGGTGTAACATATGCTTAAGAGGCTTGTTTTACTTTTCTGTGTTCATTCATGTTTCAGCACACAGAAGACAGAGCAATTCCAGGATGGCAATTCTGGAAATGGTCAACATGATCTTCTGCTTCGGATTGTGAATGTGGGTGATTGGTTGGTCCGATTTAGATGATTTTTTTTGTTTTGTTTGTTTTTTTATGCTGAACAAATTTGCAATTGGGATTTTTTCTATATCCCTTACGACGGTTTTTGAGATAAATTTTGAATGTGTCCTAATTTGCATATTTGGGATGATGAAAAGTGCATCATGGGATAGGCCAGCCACAACTTCCTATTCTTTGGATTCATCAAAATTGACATATCTGCTTCGGTTCAAAAATTAAAAGGGGCGTTCAGACTTTTGTGTTTACCCTGTATGTATATATATATATATATTACTTACTTACTTACTTTTCAAACCCGCTTATCCGTTAGGGTCGCGGGGGCAGCAGCCCTATGGAGGATCTCCAGCGATCGCGATCTTCCGCCATCAGGCGCATGTCCTCCCTGGTAATATCCAAGCGACTCGAACCCAGATTCTCCAGGTAGTCTAGCCACCTGGTTCTAGGCCGACCCCTTGGTCTCTTACCCACCGGCTTGGAAAATAACAACTGCCTAGGAAGACTAGTTTGCGGCATCCGAATCACGTGGCCATACCAGCGCAACTGAGACCTCTCAATGCGGAGAAGTAGCGGCTCAACACCTAAAGATTCCCTTATTGTATTGCTGTACACTCTATCTAGTAGGGTAACACCTGCAACACCTCTCAGAAATCTCATTTCGGCCGCTTGTACCCGCGATCGCACTCTTTCGGTCATTACCCAAGCCTCATGACCATAGGTGAGAATGGGGACAAAGATGGATTTGAAGACGGAGAGCTTAGCTTTGTTACTCAGCTCGCGTTTCGTTACCACGGATCGCCACAGTTCACGTCTGACACAGCTTGCTGCACCGATCCGAGCATCCAATTCTTTCTCCTGCCGTCCATCACTCGTGAATGCAATCCCGAGATACTTGAATTTCTCCACCTGTCTCAATGAGGCTCCACTAACATGGAGAGCGCACTGAGCAGGCTGTCCTGAAAGGACCAGAACCTCGGTTTTAGCCACACTGATCTTCATCCCAGCTTCTTCACATTTGGCTGCAAGCCGGTCTAGTGCATGCTGAAGGTTCGTGCGAGAAGACCCAAGGAGGACAAGGTCGTCAGCAAAGAGCAACCTCTCCACCAGGCAGTCGCCCACACAAACACGCTCATCGCCTCGGCTGCCCCCCAGTGTATATATATATATATACACTGATTGGAAGAAAGTAATTGGACACTTCCGATTTTAAATTTTTTTTCGAATATCTAGAAAAATACTAGACGAATTATCCTGAAATTTCAGGGGTGAAAAAAGGATGGTACACCTCATATGTTTCAGCGAAGGTTTTCTCCCGATGGCAAATAGGGATACCAGCAAAGAAGTGAACCAAAAAATAATGTTTGAAATCATCCTGTAAAAAATAATGCTTGAATTGCATTGTAGCTGTAGCATATGCTTAAGAGGCTTGTTTTACTTTTCTTTGTTCATTTGTATGAGAATAGCACGTATAATAATGGAGATATAAAGGTTTCTTTAAAAGGTCGAAATATTTTCGTAAGTTTTTTGTTTATAACACGCAGGATTTTCAACCCAATGCAATGCCATTTACAGGAAACTTGACAAACTACAGTAAAGACAACACCCTGCAATCAGAATAGAAAAATAATTAATATTTGATGAAATATGAGCATTTTTACTAAATAATTTATTGAAAATCAGCTGGCCAGAATAAAATAGGCACGCACGTCAACGAACGGTGTTGGACAGAGAACTGATGAATTATGCCAGCATTGGAAACTAGAGCGGAAACTGTATCTTCACCATTGGAAAAAAATAAGCAAAGCAGAGATGCAAATTCCGGAAGCTATGAAAAAGTAAAGGAACCAAGAAATTGTGAGAATGGAAAAGATATTTACTGCAAAAAGCGCGAGAGAGGATGGAAAAGAAAAGGTATAAGCAATGGACCGATTTGCTTCACTGACAAAGTTTTGAAAGAAGCATTTCAGTAAACCCTTGAGAAAATGCTGAATATTTCTCCACAAGATGGCAACAGCGCCATTAACGCAAAGCGACCGCAGTTGATACTCGAAAGGAGTATATTTTTCATTAGAGAAGTTCAGATCAAAGAAGACAAAAATTTAATAGAATTAAAGTAAAAAATTATTTACGTTCTTACAATAATAAGGTTGCTGTAATCAATAAGTTCCCGGAAAGACGATATACCAAGACATACGGCAACGATTACCTAATCACCTTCAATGTGCCACCATGTGAGCATAAATGCTTTCTCTATCGAATCCACCATATTTAGACACATTGGTGGAAGCCTTGTTGTGGAATATGCCAGAGCTCGACTGTCACATTCGAATTCGTGTCCACCATGATTTCAAAACGTGACCCCTTGAGGCCTAGAGGCATGGTTGTTAAACATTTGAGAGTTGGGAACTTCCAAAAGTCGCTAGGAGTGCATGGTGACTGAAGGATGACAAGAATGTATTTGTTAAGGAAGAATTGCTGCAGAATAATCGGTGTGTGGCTAAGTGCGTTATCCTAATGCAGAAACTACTGTCCCTGCCACTTAATGCACCACTTCTTCTGAAACTCAAATAGTGTCACTAAAGCAGATTTTTCCTATTCCTACATGAACTTGAGGTTCGCATGCTCTTCGAATTGTGACATTGCGACGAACGACCAAAACTCGCATCTACACAGGGAGAGGCCGGATGGGCGACCATCAGTGAGACCAGGCATGGCTAGTCACTGGATGGGCGACCATCAGTGAGACCCGATTCTTCACCCCGCCGGCTGCTGCGACCATCATACAGCAGTCGTCAATCCAGGTCCATCCTATAAAGGCCTTGGATAGACGTATTGGATCCAATTGTAATATATACGAAGGGTTGATTCAGATAAAATGAGACGACTTTAAACGCCGCATATGACCTTGACGGAATGTGATTTGCATGACTCGTCCACTATTCATGGGGATTAGCATTGTATACACTTGATGCTGTTATTTGGGACTTTTCGTGCTGAAACATGGCTTCCAAAATCACAGCTTTTTGGGAAGGGTATATGTTTGGCCTTTCCGACGCTAACTTCAGTCTTTCGTGCATTGTGGAATTATGCAAACGAAATGGTATTGTGGTATCCAAAGCTACTGTGGGTGGAATAATCAAAAAGAACAAATTGCGACCATCTAATGAACGTGGACGAGCAGAGAAGCAGACCAGAAACTTGCCCCAGCCAACACGCCCAGCTCAGGTGGTTGGAGAAATCCGGTCTGAAATGCTGAAATAAAATCCCCCCACACAGAGAAGTCTAGCCCAAAGGAATGGTATTTCACAGGCAACAGTCTTCAGAATAATTCATGACAATCTTGGGCTGGAGCGACGTCATAAAGCGCGCGGTCCTCATTTACTAGCCAAGTCATCTGCCAAGTCATCTATGGCTTACACAGGAAGATGGAACAGGAGACGGGCATTCGAGTTATTCCCTTCTTTCATGTGCCTGTAAAATCTCCTGACGCATCACCGATGGATTTCTGTGGTTTTGGTCTCCTGAAACGACGGCTCGGAAGTCGCCGACCAAGAACCGTTGATGGGCTATGGAAAGTGTGTCTGCAGGTGTGGAACGAACTTCCCATGGAGTCCCTCAAACTCAGCCTACTTCAGTGGAAATTACGGTGCCGGGCTTTAGTCCAACAACGTGGTTCTCACATCGAACACAACCGATGGGCGCCATGGTATTACACCATCGTTGTCTCATTTTATCTGAATTAACCCTCCGTAATACACTAATTGGAAGAAAGTAATTGGACACTTTCGATTTTAGACGTTTTGTCGAATATCTAGATAAAAACATGACGAATTATCCTGAAATTTCAGGATGTAAAAAGGATGTTACACCTCATACATTTCAGGGAAAGTTTTCTCCCGATGGTAAATAAGGGACCTGCAAAGAAGTGAACCAAAAAAATAAGGTTTGGAATCACCCTGTAAAAAAAATGCTTGAAATTCATTGTAGCTATAGCATATACTAAAGAGGCATGTTTTACTTTTCTTTGTTCATTTGTATGAGAATAGCACGTATATTCATGGAGATATAAAGGTTTCTTTAAAAGGTCGAATGTTGTTGTAAGTTTTTTGTTTATAACACACAGGATTTGTTTCAAAAAATAAAAGGGGGGGACAGACTTATGGACCACCCTGTATATTCTCTGTAATTCAACCAAACTCTGTATCGGTATTGAATAATGAACTCAATGAGTTGGAAATACGTGTATGCTTAATGAAATTATTTTGTGGACAAGAGGTTGTTGTTGTCAGTTGGTCCTGAAATTTCAGGGGTGTAAAAAGGATGTTACACCTCATCTTATTTCAGCGAAGGTTTTCTCCCGAAGGCAAATAGGGACCAGCAAAGAAGTGAACCAAAAAAATAATGTTTGGAATCACCCTGTAAAAATAATAATTGAAATGCATTGTAGCTGTAGCATATGCTATTTGCTTTTCCGCATGAAAGTGAATGTGAGTATGGTAATTTATGTTATTTTTTGAATTTTCATGCTTTATATGGTGGAAACATCAACATTCAGTTTTCCTTGTGCAGTGTGACTGTTTGTAAGCTACAAACAGTTCACCACGTGATTGTGGGTGATTGGTTGGTCCGATTTGGATGAAGTTTTTTTGTTTTCTTTGTTTTTTTATGCCGAACAAGTTTGCAATTGGTTTTTTTTCTCTATCCCTTACGGTTTTTGCGAAAAATTTTGAATGTATCCTAATTTGCATATTTGGGATGATGAAAAGTGCATATATGAGGCGTTGAGCGCAAAAGTGGCCCAAGCCGAAAAAAATATGTTCTGAGAAAATCCACAGAATTCTTCCCTATTATGTATGCAAAATGGAATTTAGCGAACTAAATGTATGCAAAATGGAATTTCGCACACCAAACTATGGATGGGCCACAATGGCACTGTAAAAAGCAATCTGTCAGCAAGTTATTTCCACATGTTACTCTTTTTCAACATTATTGTTGGTTGGGCCACTATTGCGCTCAACGCCTCATATATACCCTTCAAACGGAACAGTAATAAAATGGCACACAGGGCCCTCTCAAGCCTCACTGCATCAGCGAGCAGAGATGCTGTTCTCCCTTCCACAAAACGGGTTCACTATCGTATTGCTGGTTTGCCATATATGGAGAATTCTGGTAAGATACGAGAGCGAAAGCGTATGCCAACGTCTTCGGAATTCGTGATGGAGATCGAATTTCGTGACACGCTCGCCAGCCCCAACTGCAGATTTTCCTGCGTGTTAATACAGCAGGTGTTCCAGCTGGCTTCAGTCAAAGGTCTCAATGTTGCTAATCCTCTTATAGTCCGGCTTGAATGAATGCTTTGCTGCGTGTTTGAAGTCTTTTTCCGCTTTTTTAAACTTTCTTTAATTTCCAAAAGATGTCTGCTTTCATCTCTGTAGCTATGCTGCATAAATGGGGATGTAATAATTTGTTGAATTCACCATCTGTG
>JAHWFO010016580.1:39960-96711 GCA_023313115.1 Rhysida immarginata
TCACTACAAATAAGTTTAGAACATCGAAAGTATACAAATGATCCCGCTCTATGTAAATTGAGCAATTAAGAAACGGGCAAAGAGGATTTAACAATGTCCGGGACGAACCGCGGACTGTAATAATGAATCTTAAAAGTTCAACAATAGTAGAAGCTACATTGGCGACGAACACCGCTCACAATGACACACTAAACAATGTTGCGGCATTGGGATATAAATGCTGTACACGGGACTCCTTCCCCAGAAAACAGCGACGCAAATGCGTTTAATGACAGAGGATGCATTCACATCTCTTGCAATAAACAATGAGCAGCCATGAGTCGGATTTAATTAGAGTGAACGTGCACGAGACTCGGCGCGAGAAGGAAAGAAACAATAATAATTTCTGAGAGACTAGAAAGCACATATTTAAAATGAGCCAGCTTACCTCTGTGATTTATATATGGCACCTAGATCCTCCTGAAGGTAGGCCTCGAATCTCCAGGGCATTACCACCATCCAAGTTGTGGAGTGTACTTAAAGAACCTGGGAGATTCTTCATCGTGCAGGTGGTCCTGTCCAACTCGGCATCGCTTCAAGTAGCACTAAGGTGCGGAGTGTCTGGTACTGCGAGAGGAACTCTTGTAGCCACAACTCGCTTTGAATGCTTTGGTTGCCGACGACGGTGACGTTACTTGTATTTTCTCCCAACAAACTGGATAATAGCACCCTATCTTTGTCTGTCGGGCTGACCACACGCGGTATAGAACTGGTAATGACTTGCTGGGCTTGAGCTTCTGCTCGCGCCGGCTAGTCTCCGGTCTCTTGGCTTAACACTAATTAGAAATAGAGGTTAAATTGAACTATCTGCACATAACGCAAGTCTGGTGCGCGGAGGGGAAACGTGGGCCTGCGTTGCGTTTTTCGTTTTGTGGGTTTTGGCCGGTGCGCTGTTGTATTTTTTGTTTTTTTTTGGCGGGTGCGCTTTTGTTTTTGTGAGGGTTTTTTTTTTGTGTGTTTTTTTGGTTTTTTGCGGGTTTTTTTTCGGGTGTTTATTCATATTTTTTGTTTTTTTTGTGTTTTCTTTTTTTTTTTTGGCTTTTTGCGAGTGTTTTTTTTGTTTTTTGGAATGTTTTTTTTTAGATTCGTATTTCTTTAAATAAAGTTCTCTTCTCCGAAACTCGGAGCTACGGGAAGTACTTCAGGATTGGTTAACGTCGCCATTTTGCAATAACCCGGGTAGGCTTCTTTGATGTGTCCAACGATGGTAAAGAATTTTTCTCCTGGCTTCAGTGTTGGAAATTTGTAGAGTTTGGCATACATAAAAGCGTATAAATAAGAGCTTGTTAATTCTTCGGTTAAATGCCTAGGAAGATTTTTCTTGTTTTTTAAGTATCCCCACATCCTTTCGATATTTTGCGTATGGCAGCCAGTCATTGGATTTACAAAGTTTTGTGAGTGGTTAACTGTTTCGTGCACGAGGGATATGTTCTCCAGCTCGTCGATGTGCAAATAGCCACGCCACTCATCCGTGATGACTATAGGCCCATTGTGCACGAAATTCTTCATCACCCAATTCAAAGTCTGCTCGTTACGTCTTTCTACTGGGATCAGAAAACAAGTGCCGTCTTCTGGGCAAACTACGCCTACAACCCAGCGTGTGAACTTCATTTTTCTGCCCCGGTCGTATTTTCTTTTGACAATCACCGTCTCGTCTATTTGGTCAGTTTTCCTGAAGCCGCCTATTTTCCCGCTCGAGTATTTGATGACAGCCGCGCACATCAATTCTCGCACGAAGTTTGCCCAGTGGACCGCAGAGTGCTCGGAGATTCTTGCCATGGATGCTGCGTCAGACTGTTTGGTTTCTAGGCAAAAACGATACCATACAAAATCGAGGATTTGCCTCCAGCTGAGATTGCCTGCGCGGCCACGAAAGGTGTTTTCTGCGGCTGTGTGTGACTTGTAGCATTCGACGCAACGGTAGTATGCGGCGTTGGAATTGCTTCTCATATGTAAATTCATCTTGCCACAACAAGATTCGCAGCAGGCTTCAGCTGGGACCAGCCCAAGCCAAATGACTAATCTCCATTCTTTGCTGAATTCTTGGTGTGTTTCCAGTTGTGTGCCGAGAGAAAAATATTCTTCTCCACTCAGATTGTGCCAAGGGTAATCTGCCGGCGCCGTCATGGAAAATCGACTTCGTAACGGTAAGCAATGTTTCTTTTGCACTAGTTGACTTGTAGTTTGTTGTAGTCGTGTTGTTTTGTATTGTGATTTTTGATTTTCCCACGTTTTGGATTGCGCAATTTGTTGTTGCGCAGTAGCTCCGCGGAAAAGCGAGGTTTGCGCATTGCGCAGATTGTTCAGTTTCGCGTTTGCGTTTGTGCAGATTGTTCAGTTTCGCGTTTGCGATTGTGCAGATAGTTCAATTTAACCGAAATGGACAAGAAGAGTTTGTTGCGCAGCATCTGTGACGAGCGTTTGCTGCTAGTTTCAGTGTCCCTGGAGAGAAGCACGGACGGCAGAACGGCCACTGAGGCACTCGACGAAGCACTTGTATTCATAAAAATATTTGTCTCTGAATATTCGAAGCAATGTCTGCTTCGGTAGCTCGTATGAGTGTCCTCTTGTCGAGGAGATCGCTCTCTTGCCCTTCGCGGCTTGGCTGAATCGTGCTTTCTGTCTCTTTTCACTCTCCACTCCACAAGTCTCATATTTCGCACCTTTTCGCAACTTCCAATGATTTCCGTGTACCGGAATCTTGCTCTGCCATCTATTGCCACGACGACGCGCATTGCAACTATTAATATTATAATTATCGTTTATGGCAATAGATGGAGCCTGAGCTTTGGCATGTTTCTGGCGTGCTTCGCGATGTGGTGGAATCCGATTGCCCGCGCTCGCGGTCTTGCTCAAAATAACTGGTAACACCTACTTGGTTAGAAAATATAAAATAATTAATCAATCATGTTTTTAAAATTCAGTTAAATCTTTCAATCACTACGGTTTTTACATCTGATTCTGTAGCAAATAAATGAATGATCACTTCTTTAAAATAGTCTGGAACATGTTTATTTAAAAACTTCTTCCCTTTATCACTGTTCACTTTTAGAGGACCCTAGTCATTAATGAAAATATTTTGAAAGACTTTCTGAAGCTCGAGCTCTGTCTTCGTTTTTTGTGGCAAAAACCCTGCAAATTGTGAGAAAACATCAATGTAGGTAAGAAGAAATTTATATCCGTCTTTCTGTTTTAACAGATGGGTTAGGTCAGCCAGATCTACTTGAACATGCTCGAACAAAAAAACAAACATGCATGCGGTTGCATCGATAATTGGGTTAAACAGGATTATGCAGTGTGTAAATGCGCATACCTCATAACCATTCATGTGCCTCTTTTTCAGAATGATTTGTTTTTATTGCTAAACCACACACATCGAAACCCAACTGTGTTTATAGGGTTAGAAAATGCTTCATTGATATCAAGCGTTTAAATTAAAATTGTTTTTAACGTGCAACTTTATTTATAAAGATTGGTAGATTATTTGTCTGGCATCTAATTCGCTGACTTAGATTTGGCAGCTGTCAATTGAAACAATGCAGCAATGATCTTAAAATTAAAAATCAAGGACTACACCTTGAAACAAAAGTATTTAGGTGTGATGCATGTAAAGAGCTTTGGAAAAAACTTTATGGTTGTGCTAGAAACAAAAGATAACTATTACGAGGGTCCAAGTGGATATTAAACCAACTGTGAAGTGACGAAAATGTGTCAGAGCGACACATTCAAAACTAATGTGGTAGGCAGTTTCTTCTGCCAAAACACATTTCAAACATAGTGGCTCTTCCCGAAGGATGCCTATTAAATGTAAATGTTACCAGAGTAAATTATGACCAGTAAGAAAACCGATGATGATCCTTAATTTATTTCTATTAAGTTGTAGAATGCTGAATGTTAGACTAGGAGAAAATCTCTTAATCATTAGTCTGGTATGTTTTTGATCGGTGGTTTGATCCCACGTTTCCGTCATTTCTTGGTGAGATGTAATATTTATCTCCGTAACTGCACTTTGTTTAGAAATACCGCAGAAAGGTTCAGGGCTGATAAAAGTAGATTCGGCACACTGTTTAGGTAAGATACCAGCAACCTCCATTACGACAACACCTTTATGCCCAGGAACCCATCACAAAGAAACACTGTTGGAAGAGAATGGTCTTGTAGGAGTTCCCGACACTCCAGGGTAAGTTTACAATTAACCCTAGAAGATTTGAGGGCCTTGAGGGCCGCTTGACTGTCACTGAGTATAAAGATGCGTCGATATACATAGACCTTTTCTATACACAGCTGCAGACAGTAAATAATGACAAACATGTCTGCCTGGAAAACTGTGGCCCAGTAACCCAATCAACAAAAGCGGAGGGTTCTGGGGCTGCCACAATAAACGCCCAGTCCCGAGTGGCCGTGATGACAAGAGTCATCTGTGTACCAAATGATGGCCTCCTTGGAAAATGCCAACTCACCCCTACCCGGCCCTGCCACGGGGTCAATTATTACCTCGCTCGAGGACTCAGGGAGGGTTTGAGTAACTGCAATATCAGAAAGCATCTGGAGAATATGTTGGTTAGAGTCTGACTAATGAAAGTGTGAGACTTCACCCCAGGGAAGTCCACCCACAGCCCTTGATTACTCAGTCTATATGAAATTTTGCTGGCAAAACCTTTGATATATATATCAAGTGCAGTCAGAGAAAATATAACCTTGAAGGCCTTGGTTGGCATGGTAGAGACAGCAGCTGTTATAATCAAATACGCTTATCTTTGAAGAGAGGCCAGCTTGGTTTTAACGGTCAGCTGCTCAGACTTACGCCACCAAATAGCGCACATTATATGAAAATAGGTCTAACGGCCGTAACATATAACCAGTAAATGATCTTGGGAGTAAGACCCCATGATTCACCAAAGGCTGTAAGACAACGGTGAAGTCCAACTTTAATTTGATTAATTTTATAATCAAGATGGTGGTTCCAAGTCAGCCTACTATCGAGGATAACCCTTAAGTATTTGACTTCGTTTCTCATAATAATCTTCTCACCAAACCGACTTGGTGTTACATCATAAGAAATGGTTTCTCTCTGGCCTGTAAAGGGAACTAGAGTGGTCTTCGAGGTATTAAATCTTAGATACCGCTTTAAACACCATCACTGAACTTTATACGTAGCCATTTGCGCAAGATCAAAAATAGTGAATTTGTCGATCCCAGAATCGTAGATGAGAATGTCGTCCGCGTAACCCTGGGCATAAATACCCTAGTCATTAAGAAAGGAAATGAGGTCTTCCAAAACTAGGTTCCAGAGCAGGGAGAGGGGAGAATACCACCCTGCGGACAGGCCCTGGAGGAACAATCAACGATTTCCGCACCCAATAAGGCGGATGTAGTTATTGTATCCGCTAAAAGGACCTGAATCCAGTTGAGAATTAGTGGAGAAATTGCTTTGGCAGTTAAAGCATTAGCAATAGAGCCGTAGGAAGTGCTATCAAACGCTCCCTCAATATCGAGAAAAACAGCTAGAGCAAACGGTTTATACTCCAGAGTTTTCTGGATCCTTACCACCAAATGGTGTAGAGCTATCTCCGTAGATTTGCCATACTGATACGCAAATTGATTAGCGTGAAAGGGGCCAACAATCCCGAAATCTCCAATTCGTCCATCAGTGATATTGTCAAAGCATATAAGCATAAACAAAGACAGACTGATGGGAGTAAAGCTCTTGGTTTGGTTATAGCAACTCTTACCGGGTTTCGGTAGGAAGATCATCTTGACCATCCTCCAGAGATTAGGAATAGAGCCTAAAGCTAAACTAGCTCTAAAAATTAAACACAGGATCGGCGAGATCATGTCCGATACCTGTCGGAGAAGTACCGGATTGATCTCATCTGGCCCAGGTAATTTGTATGAATCGAAGTATCTAATTCCCCAAATGACCCTACGACAAGTGATTAAGTCAATAGCGATGTGCATATAGTCAAGATACACTTTATCCAACGGAGCAATGATTTCAGTGCTTGGGAAGTGAGTTGTGTTATCAAAGTCTCAAGGACTTCTCTATTGTTGCTGTTGAATTCACCATTAGCTTTCTTGAGAGTGCCAACCATAATAGGTTTATTGCAATTCAAAAATTTATAGAGTCTAGCTCCTTCCTCAGTCTTTTGGACTGATTCACAGCACTTCCTCCATGAAGTGCGTTTAGCTGATCTAACAGCTTTATTATAATCAGCAAGGGCATTTTTATAAAAATGTGACTCGTTTATCTTTTTCACCTTCTTAAAAAGCTTTCTTATTCTTTTTCTCTGCAGAGAGAGATAATGGTTCCACCAAACACAGTGGGATCTACATCTCTTCCTCAACAGGGGACAACGGTTATGATACGATTGTACCAGGCCTTCTGTAGCAAAGCTCCAAAGAAAACAGTATCATTAATTCTATTTGGAACACACCCAACGATGATCGAAGTTTTCTATATTTTCTTGTGAGAAATCGAAGTTTTCTATATTTTCTTTATGTCTCATTGATAGGAGAAGTTGCTAGACATACATTAGGTCACGATCGAAACCGTCCAACCGAAGGGTAATTTTCGCCACTGCTAGGTCTCTAGAACACAAATGATACATAGGAAGTATGTTAATACAGTTTTTAATCAACAGACAAGCTCGGGGAGATAAACAATTGAAATCATAAATTAATTTATCTCCACAGTTGGACAGATCTCTGTTTCCGCCCTTGAAAATCCAGGGCTCCTGAATCAGAGCGATTTGTATGTCTTCAGCTAAGAAGATGTTGCTGAGGTTGGCGACAGTCAGATTCTTATGCTGAAGATTTGCTTGAAGGCACTTCAGCATTAGACAATGTCTTTTCAGATGGTATCCTCTTTACATTTGCTTGGATCTGAGACAGTCTAATGTAAACCATTTCCGGTTTCTCAGAATCCTCGCAACCAGTTCAGGTATGGATAACACAATGGTTACTCCTTGATCCTCAAGTTTGACGTAAAGGATACCCTGTTGTGTGGATGATATGTCCGTATTATGAATATCAATCCTTTTCAGGATTTCCATGCCAGAATATTTCTTGAATATCTCTGGGAGTTTAAAGATAATCTTGGTGATTTTGACGATTGTCCTTGCTTTACCAGCCAAGAGAACCTGTCCTTCCCAGGGAGTAATAATCTTGACTGTAGAAGTCAGCCAATCAGTTGCATCTTGGTCCGCACAGAGTAAAATAACGGCTCCGGTCTAAGGATCCTTTAGTGAGCCCAAGATGTGGAAGTTGGAAGGCGCGAGGTCGCGAGATTAAGGATGATGGGGGAGGCACTCCAGAGGCAAGTCCTGGATAGTCGCCAAGGTCGCACAAGCCATATGATGTCGCGCATTGTCATGCTGGATGAGAACGCCTGTTGAGAGGAGTCCGCGGCGCTTAGTGCATATAGCAGGTTTAAGAATGTCATGCACCAATTCACTATAGGTGGCATTGGTCACTGCTTTGGCCTTATCCATGTAATATTTCAGTACGGTGCATTTGTGGTCTAGAACAAGGTCAGCATCACCTTTCCTGCGGATAGCTGGCTGCGGAATTTTTTCAGCTTTGGTAATGTCGAGTGCCCCCATTCTTTACTGGAGCGCATGGTCTGTGGTTGGTACTGATGAATCTAGGACTCGTCTCCAGTCAAAATCCGTACCAAGAAAGTATCGCCTTTAAGTTCGTAGCGGTGCAACAGCTCCTGGCAGGCACCCACTCACCTCTCCTTCATTTCGGGCGTCAGTCGACAAGAGACCCATCTTGCGGCCACTTTCTGGTATTTCAGCTCATGGACAATATGCTGAGCAAAGCCATGACTAACCTGTAATGCCGTTGCAATATCATCAATGGTGATCCATCTATCCTGGAGAATCTTCTCCTCTGCCGCTGCAATCGCATATACTGTCACATGACGATGTGCCTGGCTGGCCTCGGCACGTCTGCCAAACATGTTCTGCTGCTTCTGAATTTTTCAGACCAATCTTACACCTGAGTCTACGATACACAAGCAGACCCATACTGTGCCAACATGCGTCAATGGATTTCTATTGGTTTTGTGCCTTCACTGTGTAGGAAACGGATCACTCCACGCTGCTCTTCTTTGGTTCATTCCAACAGAGAGGCCACCATGTTGAAAACGCCTGTGTGGCACCGCTGGGTCACGTGGTGACGCGAGACCACCGCTAATTGATGGCGGGAGAGACCGCGCCCATGCATACTGGGTCTGATCGCAATGGGAGAGGTTTTTAATTTTTAACAGCGTTTTCCCTTTTTTCATTTGACTCAGCCTCGTAAATAAGCAAACATTGTAACGCCCCAGTATATTTACCCTTTACCCACACAACGGGATATATATACGAATCCAACTGCAATAACTTTTAATGAGAACCAAACCCTTAAGATCCCTTTTGTTCTGAGAATCATGTCCCTGGTCAGGTCCATCTGGCCCATATTCTTCTGAAACAAAAATTAATTTATAGCCTCTGGATATATGTACACGTCAGCAGTCACGTAATTAAACTAAATGGGGTCATCAGACAGGTGAGTAACCACACCCAAGGATGGCACCTGTTCGAAGGACGTCGCATTCAACTACAGCAAAGACGGAGAATAATTAAGGGTAATTAAATTTAAAATGATGGTATGACTGTTCAATATAAGATTTCTAATAATTCCGTTAACATATGTCAGCATGAAGGAGTTTTTGGCTACGTAGTTGACTGGAACAAACCACTGAAATGTGTAAAAATCTGTGAAACTATTAGGGAAACTTCAATGGAGCACAACTAAAACATTAAAACAGTCCAAATATTCTAAGAGTTCGCTTGTGATTAGCCACGTGAGTTACCCCAGCCAAGGGTGGTACCCCTTTGAAGTTCAGGATGATACATTGGATGTTTTGCGAGCATACCTCCACAATCCAATCCTGCTGTATCCTGACTCTTAACTGCTCGCATCCGTATATAAAACATTTATTGTGGAAAAGTGTTGTCGTTTCTTTTTTTTCTATTCTTTATCCACAGTTTCTGTGATATTTTTTATTTTGTTAAGAAGTTGATTTTTTTAAAAAACTACATTTTTATTAGTACAACGTGTTTTGCAGGAGCATTTTTAGGAACCCTTATGTAAAATTGTATAAAATTGCAGTAATAATTTACATAATAGATCACTGTGCAGCATTAATAATGATATACAGCAATAACAGAGGTCAGTAAATCGGAAATATTTTACAGGATATTCGTTGCTGTACAATACATGAAATGAGCAGAAATGGTTGTGCACGTTTGATGAATTGTGTAAAATTCTGAAAATTTCACGACCTGTGCAAGGGTTTTGAACAGTTTACGGAATGAGCAAAGGTTACGCATTTCAGTGAACTATGGGATTTGACAATCTGCCTGTAACATATGTATAGAATGAAAGTCCTATTAATCATTTATTTAAATGCAGCCAATTTATGTGGATATCACGGATATTTAATTACTATTTACTAAAATGTGATAGAGATGGGAACAAATCAGGCAGAGTTAATGAAACAATGAACTTAATCGAACTGGCGAAGTATTGAATATTAATGTTCATGAATAAAAGATTAACTTGAATAGTATCACAATGAAGTGGCAGGCCTGGGGCAACAAAGTTTAATGAGAAATAATTTAAAAAATATAAATTCTACGGCCAAATTAGTAGAAGGCCTCCACTCGAATAAAGTCACTGCACTTTACAAAAAAATAGCATATTTCCTATGTAGTTTTAAATCGTAATAATTTTGTTCATTCGGGTCGGTGCATTTGCAGCACTGGGAGGGTACAGTAAGATACCGTTTGCTGATGGGAGGCAACACTGGAGCGGAATAAGCTAATTTATCTAGGGAAAACAAGGATTGAGGAGCCCCATGTGCACGCGACTTGGGAAACTCCCGTAAGCTGCTGTTTCCGAAGACAGGGATTGTGTTCCGTTATCTAAAGCTGAATTGCTGTCCTCTTGAAAATGGCTCCGCTGCTTAGGTGAAGACTTGTAAATGACTCTTGAGCGATATCGATAAGTATTGTCGGGCTTTACTGCAGAAAGAAGAAATCCCGCGGGTCGGCCTTCCGGTCAGCTATCACTTGGAGTTATCCATTAAATCTCGTCCAGCATTCTTCTCCTCTTGTCGGAAAGCATGACATTTCCTACTGGCGTGGAATTCGTTTACAGCGCAGCGTCCGTCGCTAAACCTTTTAAGCTACGGCCACACAGAACGCGACGGATGGGACGGACGCCACGCGTCCAAAAAGTATGCGCCTTTATTCTCTATGTAAGTGGAGTTGCGGACGCTACGGACGTGACCTTCTGGACGTTTTATTTGCGCAAATATTTTCTGGACGTCCAAAACGTCCGACGCGGATGGGTATGCGCAGTAGACCAGCAATGGTGATGGTTTATCGCCTGCAGCTAAAACTCAGCCATACCGAGTCGATGCAACAGATGCTATGTTCCTCTCCGATTTGTTTAAACTCCTTTTGTTTCATTGCTTATTTAAAGATTTACGTAAGGAGAGCATAAATTTAAGTTTACAAGAAATAATGTTTATTGCACATTAATGAATTAATATAATTAATTACGATATAACTACGGTATAATTATGCAATATGTTTTCTTTTAATAGTTATTTCGGAACGATATGGACAGAGGCTTTATAATACCATATATTAATTGTTTTGATTTTTATTCCTGTCTTTTTCAAAGTATATTTTCCAATCTCGTTGGTGTGCTGTCTATGTGAAACCACTATTTTTTATTCTTTTGTTTATACTTCTTTTAATGAATTATGCATGTGTATTTATTTAACTATATAATTAATTTTTTTTCCAAAAAGCATGTATTCATTAGCTCTAGAAACGCCATAATCGTAGAATATCCACAGGATTGAAATCACCGAAGCTGCAGGCGATGAGCATATCACCATTGCTTATCTACTACGAATGCCCGTCCACGTTTTGGACGTCCAGAAAATATTTGCGCAAACAAAACCCTCCTCGACGCGTCCAAACGTCCAAAACATCCAGAACGTCGCGTTCGTAGTGTCGCAGCTGTGTGTGGCCACTTACAATGTGAATAGAGGCGCAAATTATTTGGACGCGTAGCGGCCGTCCCGTCCATTGCGTCCATTCCGTCCATCGCGATTTGTATGGACGCATCTTAATTTTTTTGCTTTCGGTGATTTCAATCATGTGACTATGCTACGATTATGGCGTTTCTGAGCAAATAAATGCAAAAGAATAAAAAATAATGGCTTTACATAGATAGCAAGCTATCTAGTTTCATCGTTTATTCCTGTATTTTTCAAAATATACTTCAGAAACAAAAATCAAAGCAAGTTATTCCTTTATCTTAATATTTGGCATTGTACAGCCTCAGTCCATATAGTTCCGAACTACTATGGAAGAAAAAAAACATTTGGCATATTATTCCCCCCGGTTCTCCGGTATTGTATGGATACCGAAATTGCGAAAGCACCAAAAATAGGATCTGGTTTACCTTCGGGTGATAACCGATCAAATCTCCAAGGAGGAGTTGATGTCAAGGTTCCCGCGGTTGTGGGGGCGGAAGGTGGCATTGCTACCGCCGCTTCCGGAGTGGCGGGGACCAAGACGCCAACACTCACTAGAACGCAGAGGCGTAATCGAAGGAAGACAAAGAAACCAGGATCTCTGAAAGCTGGTGAACAATCAGCTGAAGAGATCTCTGGTTCAGTTCCTTCAGGACAGAAAAGGGATAGACCTGCGGATTCCACTCCCTCTCCAGCTAGTGTTGTAGCTAGTAAGAGATTGAAGGAGGATCGAGGAAAATCCTACAAGCAGGCTGTTAGCAGCATTAAAATGGCCATCATTAAAGGGTCATTTCCTGCGGAGAAGTTATCTGCTGACGAGGTTTCTCTTATTCAAATGGAGATCCTCGACAGAATAGATGCTATTCCTGAGGGTGACTTTTTACCAAGAATCAATCAACAGAGTCTGTTAGCCGGCGCGTTGTTGGTCGTCTGTGAAGACGAAGAGACAACAGCCTGGTTGACTAGCTCTTTTGACAACAATGACAAAGTCTTGAGGAAGGAACTCTCTTGCCTTAAAGTGATTAAGGCGAGTGAGCTCCCTAAGCCTGTCAAGGTTGCCTTTAAGACAAAGGACAACATCACTAAAGATGCTAATGTTCTACTTCGGAGGATGAATCGTTTCAACCCCGAATTGAACACCAGTGAATGGAGAACCGTCAATAGACTGGTTGAACCTCATTCAACTAGATGGATCTTCGAGGTCTACGAGAGCTCCTTAGAAGCCATCAAGAAGGCCAACTTTGTTGCCAATACAAGTATCGATCAAGGTATCTTTAAGATCCTGACCGATCCAAAGAAAAAACCTGGTTCTGGAACTGAGAAGGAAGCTAACCAGAAAGCAACCACTCAGTCACAGGTAAGTCCAACGACAGCTTATTCTAAAATATCTGTTGGTAATAGGGATAACTTATCCGACATTGCAAGTGAATTAGGTGCACTTGACTTTGCAGATACAGCCTCAGAAAATACACTTCAACCCACATCTCCAATGAACCTTGAAGATGTTGAGGTTGAATCTATTGATGAGGAAAGGCTTTTAGACACTTTTACCAGTCCCAGCGGAGGTATGAGGACTTAATTTTCCTCTATCTGACACTGTGACTGTGCTTAGGATTATCCAAATAAATCTTCATCACAGTCGATCGGCCTCTGCGTTGCTTTACAACAAGATGGCCTGTGGTGATGTTGATCTGGCAATAATCCAGGAGCCCTGGATAAGGGATGGAAGGGTTGTTGGACTATCAAGAAGATGTGGGAACATCTTTTTTGATACTAGCTCCAACAGACCTAGGGCATGCATCTATGCTAGAAAGGATTTGCATGCCATATTCATGGTCAGTAATTCTGACAGCGATAATGCTGTAATTAAGTTGACCATGACTGGTGAGAATAAAACTGATATTCTCATAATGTCTTCATACTTTCCTTATGATGACTGTAGTGTTCCATCAAGGAAAGTTGAAGAAACCATTGAACAATGTTTAAAATCCAATCACAAGCTTATCATTGGCTGTGATGCCAATGCACATCACGTTGTTTGGGGAAGCAGTGATTGTAATCAAAGAGGAGATGAATTATTGGAATTCATCCTTCAAAAGAACTTGCAAATCATAAATAAAGGTAATGAACCTACTTTTGTGACTTGCCATAGAAAGGAGGTTATTGACCTCACACTTTGTCTTAACAATACTACTGATTTTATCAGCAATTGGCTTGTAATGGATGAGGAATCTCTATCTGATCATAGATATATTCGCTTCTCTATTGCAGGCATCAGGCTTTTAAATAGGACGGAAGGGAGGCGGAATCCCAGAAACACTGACTGGGATTCATACCTTGAAGACCTTAGGATCGCAACGGAAGGTATGTATAATAAAATGTCTTCAATGGTTGACTTGGAACTAGCTGTTGCCCAGTTGCAACGTGCTATCATCCAGTCTTACCATCAAAACTGTAAGGTGAGGAAAACTAGCCTATCAAGACAGGTTTCTTGGTGGAATAATGAGCTTAGTTTTCTTCGCAAAAGTAGCAGAAAGCACTTCAACAAGGCCAAGAAAACTGGTGAGTGGTCCCTTTATAAAGAAACCCTCACCAGATATCATATGGCAATCAGGAAGGCTAAGATAGATTCCTGGAACAAATTTTGTGAAAATCTAAGGGACTTATCCACTAACGCAAAGGTAATTAGAATACTGTCCAAGGATACTGTAAATCACTTAACCTCTGTTAAGAAGAATGATGGCAAATTCACAGAATCAGGTGAAGAAACATTAGCAGAAATGCTAAGAGTACACTTCCCTGGTTCAGTGCAGGTCATCAATTTGGAGACATTCATTTCTATTGGTAGATTTAAAACCAAGAGTAAATGGGAATGGGATGTTTCCAAAAAGATTGTCACATATAACAAAATTAAATGGGCAATTAATTCATTCGAACCAATCAAATCTCCTGGGAAGGATGAGGTAATTCCCATTCTGTTGCAGAAAGGAATTGATATTTTGGCACCCATACTGTGTAGAATCTTCAGAGTATGTTTGGTGCAGGGGTATATTCCAGAGGCTTGGAGACAAACAAAGGTTGTTTTTATCCCCAAGCCTGGAAAGTCGACTTATTTTGAGGCTAAATCTTTTAGACCTATTAGCCTCACCTCCTTTTTTCTTAAAATAATGGAAAAACTGGTGGACAGATATCTTAGGGAGGAGGTTTTGATAACGAAACCCCTCTCAAGACATCAATTTGCTTACCAGCAAGGTAAATCAACTGAAGCGGCAATTTTCGAGTTGGTACTTCTTGTTGATAAAACACTAACAATGAAGGAAACTTCATTAGTAGCCTTTTTAGATATCGAAGGAGCCTTTGATAAAGTATCTACCTATACTATTATCAGGGCTCTTGAGAAACGGGGAGCTGATAAAGTTATTATCAAATGGATTACTGAGCTGCTTACAACTAGGAAAGCAGAAGCTGAACATCTTGGTGACTCATGTATGGTTCGGGTGGCGAAGGGGTGCCCACAGGGTGGAGTTCTTTCACCCTTGTTGTGGTGCCTTGTCGTCGACGAGCTATTGTGTGAGTTGGAGAAAGATGGAATACACTGCCTTGGATATGCTGATGACATTGCGATCATTACAAGAGGAAAATTTCTTAACACTGTCTCGGACATTCTTGAAGGAATTCTCAAGAAGGTAGAGAGATGGTGTAAAGAGGTAGGTCTGTCTGTTAATCCAGACAAAACTGCTATTGTTCCTTTTTCTAGGAAAAAGAATTTAAATTTTAGAAGTATTAATTTCTTTGGTAAAAAGTTAACTTATACTTCTGAGGTCAAATATCTCGGTGTCTTCCTTGATAGCAAGCTTTCATGGAGAAAACACCTGGAATATTGTTTGTTACGTGCTAAAATGATCTTCTGGACTTGTAGAAGAGTCGTTGGCAAATCATGGGGGCTGAGCCCTAAACTTATTCATTGGGTATATACTAGTGTCATATGTCCAATGATGACTTACGGCTCTGAGAAAGAACTAGCTAAAGTTCAAAGAATGGCATGTCTTACTATTACAGGTGCAATGAGAACAACTCCGACTAGTGCTTTGGAACTTCTCTTGGACCTGAAACCTATTCACTTGCTGCTTGAAGCAGAGGCTGCAATGACAATTTATCGAATATGCAGCCCTGACAACTGGCATAGGTGTTTAGATAATACAGTATATGATAAACTAAAAAAGGGGGTGTTACGACATCCGGTTTTTCATATGACTGTTGATAGAATGCTTCCGAAATATGATTTCGATAAGCAATATGTTGTCTCTATTCCAACTAGGGAGGAATGGAACACAAAGACGCTTTTGTCATTTAGAGATCACGAAACATGGTTTACGGGTGGATCTAAAACGGCGTCTGGAATAGGCGCAGGTATATGTTGCCCTAGGAGGAAAATCCGACGGAGTTTCCCCCTTGGCAAATACTCTACAGTCTTTCAGGCAGAAATTTTTGCAATTATTGCCTGTGGAATAGAGCTGAATACTCAGAAGCTTCGAAGTAAGAAAATATTAATATGTTCTGATAGCCAGGCTGCGTTGCATGCACTTGGCAGTGTATGTTACAAATCTAAGCTTGTCTGGGAGTGCCATCGTACCCTCTGTGATTTAGCAATAAACAACAAGGTAAAACTGTGTTGGATTCCTTCTCACAGTGGCTACGAAGGCAATGAAATTGCTGATTGTCTTGCCAAGGATGGTTCTGTGACTCCATTTGTGGGTCCTGAACCATCTTTGGGACTGTCCCAAAGTCTTATTAAGCTGACTATCCATAATTGTATGGATAGACAGCATTATGATTTGTGGATTAAGGAGTATGGCCAAAGACAGGCCAAGGTACTCAATCCAAAATATCCTGTTTCGAGGAAAGGTGAGCTGTTAAAACTCAAAAGAACTGAAATTAAAAAAGTCGTTGAGCTCCTTACAGGTCATTGTCATCTTAACAGACATATGACCTTAATAGGAGTTGCAACTGACGCTATATGCAGGAAGTGTCATGAAGCAGAGGAGAGTTCTACTCATGTTCTCTGTAGTTGTTTAAATCTATCATTTCTTAGATTTAAACATTTAGGGAGTTTCATACTCCAACCGGCAGAAATTCAAAATGTTACTGCCAGGCAGATCTTAAGATTTGCAGATGCATCTGGTCTACTTGTGAGACAAGATTTATAAAGGTTTTTGGGGATAGTACAATAGACCTGAGGTCGCGGTGCTTGGTTTCTTGGTAACCACCCCTTTTTAAATTTATTTCAATTCTTTACGTAAATCTTCAAATAAGCAAAAAAATAAACAGACTTGTATACAAATCGGAGCGAAAATAGAATCCGTCGCGTCCGTCGCGTAGCGCTCTGTGTGGCAGTACATTTAGCCGCACGTTTCCCCTTGGAATCTTCTCCATTCACCGGAGAATTCGGTTCGCTTTTCCGGCCGCTATTCTCTCTCCCCTTTCTTCTTAGAACCGGGCATTTAGCTATGCAAACATCCACGGGTCTCCGCTCCGAAATCTTTTTGCACACTTTTTCCTTTTCTTCCATAATCTCATTTCTCTTTTTTTTCTATCTTTCTACGGCGATGCCTCTCGTCTATCTAGCAGTCTCTTTTTCTCTTGTTTGAATAGTCCTTGGTCCTTATTTTCTTCCAATGATTTTTCGACCGTGCTACTCTTTGTGACGGGGGAGGACGATTGTGAAGAAGATCCCCGATCTTTCTTTCTATTTTTTTTAAAGCATCGCGATTCTTCTGTTTTCTTCCCATCGCCTCCAATTGATTTGACAGTGGAAAGGAATATTGGATATGCAATCCATACAGGAAGGGCAAAAAAGGAAAAATGTATGATGATCTTTGAAAACGTTTTTGCCATACTTGCTGCGATACTTGTGCACCTGTGCGAGACAGAAAGCAAGTGAAATGATGGTATCACTTCCGCATTGTTTGTGCAGTAAATGTCGTGAGAAATGTCTCTGAAAATCTGATCTTACGGGAAAAGTAACAATACTGTTCTTTTCAAGGCTAATTACATCTATTCAGCTATAATTAGCGCATGTAAGGCATGGTTTTCACGTCACCAGAAAACGGATTCAGAAAACTAAAACGAAATTTTCCCAGTAAGATTGATCTGATGGCAAGAGCTGTTACGCATCGACAGAAATGTAGTTGGAATAGTTAAACCCTATCGCCATATCTCATCAATTAGCTGTTCAACTTTATTCCTGTGCTCCAAATCCAAAACAGACAATCCACAAACTGCGGCTGTTGCTATAGGTACCTCTTCTGAACTTCGAAGATTTTGGTTTTGAAATCTTACAGGCTTTTAATTAAAAGCCATTTTTATAAAATAGAATCCACAGTGATAAATGAGCATTTACAACTAGTAGTTTGTCCACGTTTAATCTAAATATATAAAAATGTATGTATATATTTTAGCAGTCTCGCCACATGTGTTCAGAGTAGGCACAATTTATTTTCCTCTTCTCCCCCCGCCAGCTGTAGATTCCCCTCAGCTGCCTTTAGGCTTCTTCGCCTACGCTTTCACCAGTGCGGTTCAATTTCTGTAATCCGTCAGAAGGCCACTCCTTCGCCGCTATTACCAACCCGGCGAATTATAATTTCCGCTTGGGCGAAAAGGTATTTATATCAGTGACTCCGAATACCTGCGCGACCGCCTTTTTCTTGTCTTAGAATTTTCTCGTGTTAATAAAACCGATGTTGGAAAAGTTATAGAGGTTACAGTAACCTTATATTAAAGAGTCTACATGACGCGTTCTGAATGCGTTGGTCATATCGCCAAATTATATTCTTCAGAAAAAATTTTTTTTTTCATTTGCAGAGCCCTGACGGTTCCCGTGAATTGTCTGGCCAGACTCAACATTAACTAGAAAATAAACGCTATTAAACATGACTTTTGTGACAGTGACAATGGGGCATTTTTTTATTATGGGGTAATTAAAAAATCTCTAACTGCATCGTATTAAATCGCGAGAGTTTCCTTATCTTTGATATGGTGGTTTTGGGGCTGAGATCCTTACTGATATCATAGTGTTTTTTTATTTAGCCTAGTCATTTTCTTGGAATCTTATTTAATTTTTCCCGTAATATTAATAAATATTGTTACCCTGTGATTTTCAAGCGGTGTAAATAATGGATAACACATGTGAACGCGATGCCTTTAGAATTGTTCTTACCGCCATCAAATTATTAATTCTCTTGATATTTTAGGAAATTTATATTGAACTTGTTTTGTTTGAAGTAGTTTAATTAATTGTTAACTAGTGAACTTTTCAGTGTTTTGAGATCTTAATTACCTTACACTGTTATTGTACGGAGGGTTGATTCAGATAAAATGAGACGACTTTAAACGCCGCGTATGACCTTGACGGAATGTGATTTGCAGGATTCGTCCACCATTCATGGAAATTAGCTTTGTATACACTTGTTGGTGTTATTTGGGACATTTCATGATGAAACATGGCTTCCAAAATCACAGCTTTTTGGGAAGGGTATATGTTTGGCCTTTCCGACGCTAACTTCAGTCTTTCGTGCATTGTGGAATTATGCAAACGAAATGGTATTGTGGTATCCAAAGCTACTGTGGGTCGAATAATCAAAAAGAACAAATTGCGCCCATCTGATGAACGTGGACGAGCAGAGAAGCAAACCAGAAACAAGCCCCAGCCAACACGCCCAACTCAGGTGGTGCGAGAAATCCGGTCTGAAATGCTGAAAGAAAATCCCCCCACACAGAGAAGTCTAGCCCAAAGGAAAGGTATTTCATAGGCAACGGTCTCCAGAATAATTCATGACAATCTTGGGCTGGAGCGACGTCATAAAGCGCGCGGTCACAGACTGTCGGCCAGGCACGTGCAGAAACGATTCACCAACGCTAGAAAACTGTATGAAAACCATCTTACAGGTGTCCGATGTAAGTGAGTTGTCTCCTTGGATGAAGCTTGAGTGTACCTCGATGACATCAACAAACCCAGGGCAATTTACTATCGCGAAAGAGGGGGCAAGGCCATATCCGATTTTGTCCGAAGGTGCAAGGAAAAATTTTCAAAGGGCTTCATGGTGGTTGCTGGATATTGCTCACGTGGACTGCTCACGATTCGTCGAGTTCCTGTATACTGTAAAATTAGTGCAGCTTACTTCCAGAGTAATGTATTGGACCACATATATCGGCAGGATATCCCACGTCTGTACCCTGGTGAGCAATAAAAAGTTTGGATCCACATGGACAAGGCATCAAGCCACACTGTCAAGTCATCTGTGGCTTACTACAGGAAGATGGAACAGGAGACGGGCATACGAGTTATTCCCTTCTCTCATGTGCCTGTAAAATCTCCTGACGTATCACCGATGGATTTCTGTTGTTTTGGTCTCCTGAAACGACTGCTCGGAAGTCGCCGACCAAGAACCGTTGACGGGCTATAGAAAGTGTGTCAGCCGGTGTGGAACGAACTTCCCATGGAGTCCCTCAAACTCAGCCTACTTCAGTGGAAATTACGGTGCCGGGCGACAGATAGTCCAACAACGTGGTTCTCACATCGAACACAACCGATGGTGCCGCCATGGTATTACACCATCGTAACAGAACTGCAAAGTCGTCTCATTTTTTCTGAATCAACCCTCTGTATTTCTTTCATTGTATGAAACAATTGGTATAACGAATATTCTCGCTTTTGCACTTTTGCGCCTTTTGTTTCAATTCACGTTTTGCGCCCGTGCTCTCTTGAGACACCCATTATTTTTGGTTGTCTGGGATATTTTTGATTGAGTTTGGAGCCAGTTTCCGTCCTGGACAACAACAAAAATGTGCTGTTTGGTCCTGTGGCTTGCCGAGTTGTTCGGTGGGCTCTCCTAACTTTGAGATTTGTTCTTAATTTATATTTAAGCCCTTATTCGATTTGCGTAGAAATGGCTTCGAAGCCTACGCAGTTGAGTTGTAATGTTTTTACATATTAGATTCCCTTCATGTAAGACGTTCAGGCTTCGTATCCTGTACCTAGTGTTAATCGTCAGCTGCTAGTTCAAATTGCGAACATTTTTGGCCAGGAAGTTGACCAGGACTGATGCGTTTGTATCAATTTGTTTTTATGCCGTAGTACGCATCTTTGGGTTCCTCTGGTTCATTGGACTGGCGACTCATGATTCACAACATGGAGTTATCCGGCTAATGTTGTTTTTTTTTTCATTATTTGGAATTTCCTGTTAATCAGTTTATATTTTTCAGCCTCAATTTTCTTCGGAGTGTACAGACGCTCTGTTTTCCTTTTCATATTAATTCATAACACATCAATCCAAGTTGTTTGATATATTTTATTTTTTTTTTATTTGTACAGATATATATAATTACGTCCAAAAACTGTTTATTTTTTTATTCAGATATCTACAACATTCTTAAATCTAAATGGAAATGGACCAAAGCTTATTTTTTTTATATAGTAATATTTTATCGTTATTTTTCTATTAATTTCCACATTAAGAACTCTGGAAACCCGACAAGAAATCCACAATCACTTTCTTCAGCTGGGCATCCGTTTCGTCGGTGATCTTTCCTTCAGATGCAATTTTCGCTAACAGAGTTTTCTGTGTGCTCTTAATGTGTTGCATAAATTCCCTTTCAAACTTGGTGATCTTAGATGGATCTAATTTGTCCAGGTGGCCTTTGACACCAGCATAAATGACTGCGACTTGTTCTTCAATGGCCATCGGAACATATTGCCCTTGTTTCAACAATTCCGTCAAACGCACACCTCTGTTTAATAGTTGCTGAGTGGCAGCGTCCAAATCCGATCCGAATTGTGCAAAAGCAGCTACTTCACGATACTGGGCCAATTCTAGTTTCATGGAACCTGCCACCTGTTTCATTGCCCTGGTCTGAGCTGCAGATCCGACACGGCTGACAGACAAGCCGACGTTAATAGCCGGTCGAATACCTTTGTAGAACAACTCCGTCTCCAAGAAAATCTGGCCGTCAGTAATGGAAATTACGTTGGTTGGAATATAAGCAGACACGTCGCCTGCCTGGGTTTCGATGACGGGGAGGGCAGTCAACGAACCGCCGCCAAACTTGTCGCTCATTTTTGCAGCTCTCTCTAACAAACGTGAATGCAAATAGAAGACGTCTCCCGGGTAGGCTTCTCGTCCGGGAGGTCGACGGAGCAACAATGACATCTGCCGATAAGCTACAGCCTGTTTGGAAAGATCGTCATAAATTATAAGAGCATGGCGGCCATTGTCTCGGAAAAACTCGCCCATAGCATATCCAGAATAGGGAGCAAGGTACTGCAGTGGTGCAGCATCAGAGGCTGTTGCACTCACAATGATGGAATACTTTAGCGAATCAGTGTCATTTAATCGTTTCACTAACTGGGCTACTGTACTTCTCTTCTGCCCAATAGCAACATAAATACAATACAGCTTCTTCTTCTCATCTTGTGCATCATTAAAACGTTTCTGGTTAATAATCGTGTCAATGGCTACAGCTGTTTTACCAGTCTGCCTGTCTCCAATGATGAGTTCTCGTTGGCCCCGTCCAATTGGCACCAAGCTGTCGACAGCTTTAATCCCGGTTTGCATAGGCTCCTTGACAGATGTTCGTGGAATGATACCAGGAGCTTTGATTCCTACACGGGCTCTCGTCTTGGCTCCAAGCGGCCCCTTTCCGTCAATGGCATTGCCCAAAGCATCGACGACTCTTCCCAGCAATTCTTCTCCGACAGGTACGTCCACAATAGCACCAGTTCTTTTTACGATATCGCCTTCTTTAATCAATTTGTCGTTACCAAATACTACAACACCAACATTATCGGGTTCCAAATTCAAAGCCATACCCTTTAAACCACTGGAAAATTCCACCATCTCCTCGGCTTGAATGTTTTTGAGGCCATACACACGAGCGATACCATCACCGATCGAAAGGACACGTCCAGTTTCTTCCAAGTCGGTCGTTGGAGCTGCCCCCAAGATTCTGTCTTCCAAAATCGTGGATACTTCAGGTGCTCCAGCAGCTACAATTAGGGCGTAAGATATTTGTGGTTTTGCTTTGGGGGGCGTAAACAAATAAATTTCATGGTCGGCCAACACAGGAACACCCAACATATAATACATCGTTTGAAAAACAATGAGCAACCAAATGTCCTCAATTATAACCAATGATTCATTATAAATATCTTATGTGAAATATACACGTTGTCTATTTTCAAGATGTATAGTCAAGTGAATAACTGCTGGACCTCGTTCATGTATGGGAAATGATAGAATACATCAAATGACTTCGTTGCTGCTTATGTATCTGCCCATTTGATAGCGCGTAATTTCGTCATTTGTATAAATATTTTGAACAGTAAATACGGCCAGTTGACAGCCTTTATTTACGTATTTATATATATACTTTATTGATTTCACGGAACTGCAGAATTCAACATTTATGTGCGCTTTGTACGTCTTAGAAAATAAAGGCGAATATGGAACCACCCACCTATTGTCAATTTCAACCTCATCATCATTATTTCTTAAGTTCAACATCAACAATTGTCCTCTATTTTCTGTGGATCTTCGACGATACAAAGGAAAACTATCTATACCAGTGTTTCCGTGAGAAAAATTTTTCGAAATTTCTTATTTCATCTACCATTATCCATACAGGGAAAATACATATTTATGGAAACCACGGACTATAGATATTCATGGTCATCGAGCTCCATTGTTAAAAAGAAGTTAAAGTTTGTAGCTCCTGGTAGGGCGGGAACTATATTGAAAGTGGCGCTGCATGTACAATCAGCCCAACTGTGCCTCCAGCGCCGCCTTATTGGCAGATAGAAACTTTACTTTCATTTTCAGTTTCAATGAAAAACTCTAACGCAGATCGCGGTCGGCCTTAGTGCGATCTATGCGGCACCTGGAGCGATCTGTTTTCCTTAGTTTCTCGAAGCAATGGAAAATTGCCGAAGCTCGATGACCATGTATATCTATAGACCGTGATGGAAACACATGGACCATGAATCACATTAGTTTTATTATCTAATAATTCTGGATCAACATCTGCATTTGGTATTTCAGCACATATACAGGGTCGGGACACATTAATATAACCATCTGGTAGTATCCGGAATATCCACCTTTGGCGGTAAGCACAACAGCTAGTCGACGCGGCAGAGAGTCAATAAGTCTTCAGATGGTGGTTGCAGTTATCTGGGACCATTCGGAGATCAGTGCATCCCGTAATTCCATCACCGTGCGTGGTGGAGGGTCCAACTTGCGGACATGGCGATCGGCATGGTCCCACAAATGTTCAATAGGGTTGAGGTCCGGGGAGTTTGGTGGCCACGGAAGTAGCTTGAATTCATCCTCATGCTCTTCGTAGACAATTTCACAGTATGGCAGGGACCAATGTCCTGTTGAAAGGTGCCAATACCCTGAGACAATGTCGACATTAAGGGGTACCTGGTCCACGACGATCGTCAGGTAATGAACAGCATTCCGTGTACCCTCCAGCGGTATCGGTGGACTCAGACCATACCATGAAAACATCCCAGAAACAGTCACACCTCCCACACCAGCCTTTCGTCTGCCAACGATGGTGGTGGGATGCCTGTTCTCAGATGCTTCCCGGTCAATTCTCTATCGTCCGTCCACTATGTTCTCCAGAAAACGCGACTCGTCAGAGAAAGTAACCCTTTGCCACTCGACCGAGTTCCAGTGGCGATAGTCTATTGAGAATTGGAGGCGTTTTTGGCGATGCACAGGCATCAACTCTGGTTGACGTACACTGCCTGGTTCGTCCATTCGCGTTACACCTTAACAACGGCAGCCCTAGAGCCGTTCACAAAGGTGGCCGTTTCTGAAATGCTGCCCTCCTTGGCCCGATAGCCAATGATCATCCCCTTTTGGTGGTCCGACAGGTCACTTGCTCTGCCCATGACGGCGACAATTGCTGTGTTAACGGATGCTACTACACGTCTGCTGTTGTCAGCTTTCAATGATATGCAATGACTTTTCATCTGCATACCATGGGGCGTTCCATCATGTTCGAGGAGAGGTGGTCATATTAATGTGTCCGGACCCTTTATTTGTATCAATTTCTTCCGGTCTAATTTATAATAAAAATTGTAACGCGATTGTAATGGCAGCAAATGTTAACTTGCTATGCTTCGTCTCCCTCTAATTTTGAATATGGTATCGAACTGATTACTCATCAAGGGATATCAACCAAAGCATGGATGAAGAAATACAGGATGGGAAACTCCACTGTTTAAAGCGTGAAATTGACTTTAGTTTCAAAATAATACTGAGCGAAATGAATGTGACGATATGAAGCCCTGAAAAAGGTTTCAGATCACATGATGTGTGACAAACTGATTTTTAAATTATTAATTAATTAATTTATTTATTTACAGGGTCGGGACACATTATTATGACCACCTCTCCTAGAACATGTTGGAACGTCCTATGGTATGCAGATGAAAAATCATTGCATATCATAAAAAGCTGACAACAGCAGACGTATAGTAGCATCCGTTAACACAGCAATTGAGCAGAGCAAGAGACCTGTCGGACCTCCAAAAGGAAATGATCATTGGCTATCGGGACAAGGGGGGCAGCATTTCAGAAACGGCCACCTTTGTGAACTGCTCTAGGGCTGCCGTTGTGAAGGTGTACCGAGACTGGACGAACCCGACAGTTTCGAGCAACCATAGATGTAAGTGTGGGGCCCCACGAGCCATCGATCCTAGAGGCGAGCGTCGATTACGATGCCTGGCCAAGACCAATCGGCGTGCCACTGTTGAGCAAATTAACAGTGGGGCCACTAGGCATGTCAGCACCAAGACTGTGCAACGATCCCTCTTGAGGTTGGGGCTCCAGAGCAGGCGTATGGTAACACCACCCATGTTGACACTTGTGCATCGCCGAAAACGCCTCCAATTCGCAATGGACTAACGCCATTGGACCTCGGCCGAGTGGAAAAGGGCTGCTTTCTCTGAAGAGTCGCGGTTTCTGGTGAACAGAGTGGACGGACGATGGAGAATTCGCCGGGAACAGCATCTGAGAACAGGCATCCCGACACCATCGTTTGGCAGACGACAGGCTGGTGGGGGAGGTGTGACTGTTTGGGGGATGTTTTCGTGGTATGGTCTGAGTCCACTGATACCGCTAGAGGGTACACTGAATGCTGTTGGTTACCTGATGATCGTCGCAGACCAGGTAAACCCCTTCATGTCGACAGTGTTTCCTCAGGGTGATGGCACCTTTCAACAGGACAATGCTCCCTGCCATACTGCCAAAATTGTCCACGACTGGTTTGAGGAGCATGAGGATGAATTCAAGCTACTCCCATGCCCACCAAACTCCCCGGACGTCAAACCCATTTACCATTTGTGGGACCATCTCGATCGCCATGTCCGCAAGCTGGACCCTTCACCACGCACGGTGATGGATTTACGGGATGCACTGATCTCCGAATGGTCTGAGATACGTGAAAACACCTTCCGAGTACTTTTTGACTCTCTGCTACGTCGACTAGCTGCTGTGCTTGCCGCCAAAGGTGGATACTAGCAGGTGCTCATATTAATGCGTCCCGACCCTGTATATGCATTCCAGATGGAATAAAGTATAATTAGAAAAGTAAACATGAAAAGTATTAAAAAATATAGAAAATTGCTGGGAATACATCAGTTAGCGTATAAAATGTTTTTTAAAGTTCAGGATAGTATTATTATTATTTTTCTTCAGAGTAGGGTAGTCATGGTCTATTTGTCCGTTGATATAATGTTCCGTGATCATTGAAAATAGATTAGTTCGGTTGGTAGTGGTAAATCTACTCCAGAATTCGCTATTTATTGGGAGCTTTAGCAAAAAGCTGCTTATAAAAATGCACGCCTGGACGTTAAGTTCATCCGGTCGTCCGACCATCCGCCGTTTGCAGTATTACTTGAAAACGAATTAACCGTTTTAAATTATGTTTTTAGAAATATGACCATCAAAGTCTTAGCTCGGCTGTATCAACTTTTCAGGCTTTTTCGTGGACCCCTTTTACGAATTCACATGGTTAAACAGTGAATACCAAAATGATGGCATGTCATAGAGCAATTGATTCGTCAAGAATGAATAAACTGCTACTTTCATGATCATCTTTTAAGCACTGTGACATGGGCACGCGCACGCGAAATCGTTTTGTCGAGGTTCTGTAACTCAATTATTCAATATTTGAATTAGACGTAAATTTGGAAAGAATTAAATGAATTTCCGTTGGTTACTAATAACTTAGCTAGACCTTAAATTCTCGAATTTAATATTACTTCTATGTCACAGCTAAAGCTCCTTGGAATATTTACAAGATTTTATTCCCTTTTCATTTTGGAATTTTTTTACTATTTATTAGAAGAAATGGCAGAATAATGCTATCATATTTTAATTGTTACTATTTTTTCAGAAAAGTATATACATTTCAATTATCTAATTATATACAATTATTATAGATATAAAACGCAAGAAAATAAAAAACAATTTTTATTATTATACTCTCAGAAAGAAGAAGCATCATTTCCAATGAAATTAGGAAATATCGTCATTGTCTTCCTGAGTTGCCAAATTTTTTATCATAATTATTAATACAAATCTGCATTTTAACTTATTTAACTACTATCAGCATAGAGACTATAACAAAATTTATATACAAGGTGATTATAATTAAAGTCCCTTTGTAAAAATGCTATAAAAAAACAACCATGAGTCCGAATGACTTCAAATTTGGACTGAGCATTCTTGAAGAAGGGGCATTTGATATGGGATAAGAAAAAAATAGTTCCAAAATTTATCACTAGATGGCGCTGTAAGCGGCATAACGGAAGCGGATTCAGCTAGAAGTGACATTTTGAATTGAAATACACCTCAGAGCCTTTGCAGACATCGGACCACATCCTTTTTTCATTCCCTTTAATACCCGAAATTTCTTTAAAGCTGCTATGGCAGAGTCGCCATTCTTGTAAAAGAGCTTCACAAGCAGAGCGCGATCCTTCATTGACAGACCCATGGCAAGCTGCTGAGATACAAATATGACGAGAACGCCATGAGGCCTGCGTTTTTATAACACATGCAATGTCTCATGCGCATGCGTATCTTTCAATTTGCATAGTACAAATCCTCCTAGGCATAATATGCCGCTTACAGCGCCATCTAGTGATAAATTTTGGAACTATTTTTTTTCTTATCCATATCAAATGCCCCTTCTTCAAGAATGCTCAGTCCAAATTTGAAGTCATTCGGACTCATGGTTGTTTTTTTATAGCATTTTTACAAAGGGACTTTAATTATAATCACCTTGTATTAATAAGGATGTAACAATTTTCAAGAACTCCGTTGATTTTTAAACCCTATTCAAACTGAACGCGCGAATCTTATTTTTAACAGCATCGCGAAAGGTTTCGGTTTCGACGAGATGCTGACAAACGCCATTAGATGCCAGCACCTTAAAATCCCCCTAGTTTGTGCTCGATAATGGGACCAGCTTTAACATGGAAGAGACTCTACCTTATGAGCTCTTGGTTTTACTTTATCCGTGCTCATGCTTTCTGTCTAATTTTTCTTTGCCACTCTCCCTGGTCTCAAATTCTGCGCTTTTGTGTTATTTCGTAGCGCTTCCGGGTGCAGACTTTTTGCAACGCCATCTGCTGCACATTACTTCTATTAATGTGGCAATTATCGTTAGTAATAAGTTATTACTAATAACGTTACCGACAACAGATGGAGCTTGTGTACCCGAGTTTAACCACTGCACTTCGCTGAGAAACCCCGATCGCCCGCGCGATTGCTCACAAATCCTTGTGACAATATAATTATTTCCATTATTTTGTTTGTTTATTATTTTTTTGTTTTTTTGTTTTTTTTTATTTCCAGGGCTTGCACTCCGTCCACATTGCTTTACCCATTCTGAATTTAATTGTTCAAAGAATATTGTATTTTACCATTCTGTAGCTTGCCATTGATCAAGCCAAGAGCAGCCTCAAATTTGAACTCTCTTCCTTACAAATTTATCCAATACATTAATTTATTTTCCATCTGAATCAAGTTTTCATTTTCCAAACGAATCAAGTTTTAACTAAGTTTCCACTTTACAAACTGTCGGGATTCAACAAGGTCCTTCGATCCTGCCTTCAGAACTTCAGACCATTTACCTCCAGCGTCTTGAAAGATCGTTATCGATACTTGTTCTTTCTATCCGGAAACATTGTAAAAAGCAATAAAAATTACAATTCTCTTTTAGATTCCTTTTCTCGATTTCCTTTTCTGTATAGGTTAGCTTTTCTCCAAACGAAAATTGCTCTTTTTTTTAATCTTCTCATTGCACAGTGTCAAGAACACGCGCAGTGGAAAAGTGAGTGCCTAAGGAGCTACGTGAACAAGGAGCATACATTTATTATTTTAATTTTAACCATTAACTTTAATAATCCAATTATATAGCATACAAATATTAATAACTGTGAATTGGTCAAACTCACTCACTTAATGTTATGTGAGGCACCGTACAATGTTTAATGGTTAGGGGGAATTCCACTTACACATGGAAAATCACCCTGTAAAACAAATTATGAACGTAGCCGTCTAAGGAAAATAATCATGTCCAACGTGACGGGCGTTCCTAAACAACAACAAATTAAGACGCTTTGTCTTTTCGCTAAATTTAACGGCTCAATTGAACCGTAAGAAATTCGCGACCGTTCGTCGCTGCCCCGGCTTTCTGGAGCTGAGAATAATGTTTTCCTTTGAATGGGGGAAAATATCGCTGCTGACCGCACTATACCTAGCGGCTGGGCAAAGCGTTGAACATCCTGGATCGAACCGCAAGGGAAGCTACGAAAGATAAAATAGTAGTCATTAGTAAAGAGATAAATCGGTCCGGGCTGATAAAGAATTTGCGCAGTAAGCAAAACAAAAGAGATATCTTAAATAATTCTGAGAGCAAAAGTATACGCCTGAAACTAGCTCAATGCTCACTAGCAAATTTATTCTTGGTATTGGCAATGCTAGAGCAATTAACCTCCGACAAATAAGATACCTAACGCAAATTGTTGGGCCAGTGCGGAGCGGAGAGCGAGATCTAATTTGCCTGGCCTCAAAGGAGTGGCTGTTAGGCCTCCAAAAAAAATATCTTAGAGCGTTCCCGCTCGCAAGAGAGAAATGTCGGTCTACCTTGTGAGAGGGGCGAAGGTGCCGAGGCTTTCCCTTATGTATGCCAGGACGGCCTAGGGAAAAATTTCCGGTTACTACGTCGTCCGAAGAGAATGACGCCAAGTCCGTTGCGGGGAATACGGCGTGACACGAAGCGACTCGGAGCTTGGTGACTACGAGGAGCGAAGCTTCGACGTGTCTTGAAAGAAAAATTTGGTTTCATAATGAAATGGTGAGAATGTAGTCCTCGGCTCGGCCTGAGCATTGTCCTCTATTTCGTCCAGTGGCTCGCGGCTGGCGACGAGGAAGACTCTTGGCGGAAAAGCTGTCCTTTGCTCGGAGGGAGCGTTACTGAAGACTCCTTTCTTGGCGTGCGTGAGATGCATGGCAACAGGAGAAGGCGAAGATTCGTCTGCCTGATAATCCACGTCTAGAGGAGCTGACGGGAGAACTAATGAAGAGCAACGAGTAATGGGATGAAATGAATATGAGCAAAGTCTAGCGTACAGGTGATGGCAACGCAGTTCCCACGTTCACTATTTAGCTCGCCGACCTCTTTCCGACGTTGGAGGCTGAAGGTTCCGTCATCGAACCTTCGAGAAAATTCTCCAAAGAATTGGGGAACCGTTTGTTGGGCGACCTTTACCAAGCACTCTCACTAGCCGTTCTCTCGAATTGAAGCTGCCGCTCGTCCGCCCTCTTTTTGCGCATTCGCTTGCGCCGTTTCCTTCTCCTTCTTCCGCCATCAGGAAACATATAGAAACAGTTGTCCCTTAATTTCGGAAGGCGCCATCTGTTGTCGGCGGATGGCGACAGACGAACTCCAGAATTATTTCTTAGCTTATGCTGTTTGTAGAAATACTGGAACCCGTAACTGTCGCAATCCTTAGTGATACACAGCGTCTTTGTTGGGTTCAAATTCGCTAGGGGTTTGTTTTACTTTGGGATTTTGTTGTTTCGCATAGGATTTCCATTCCTTTACCGATTGGGCTAATGCTCAAATACTTTTCTTGTTTTTTCCTAGAATACCCATTCTTCTCCAATATTGCTGTTCGTTTTTGGACGGTAAGGATTTACCGCTGTACAACTCCATTTTCAAGTTTGGCCCTTGATCTGGCTACTGTCCGGCTTTTGTCCCTATCAGTTCCTTTTCTAGGCAGTAGCACCTTAAGTCGTACCTCTTACCTAGTTTGATATGGGAACCTACAAAATCGATGAGGAATTCCGCTTATTGGATCCTCCTAAGTATTATCTAGGGATGGACATCACTCGCTACTTATAGCGTATACAATGGGAGGCCATCATTTTGAGTATTCCTGACGAGATATTATGCAAACTATGGCCCCAATTGGTGGCAGAGAACATCTCTCCTCGGAAATAGCCAACATCCTGCAAGTCTATGAGCTGGTTAGGAGAGATACAGAATCATGGGCGGAGCTTAAAAACAAATTGTCACGCATGCTGGGTTCCCTGCTTGCCTGTGCCAAGGCTGAGGCAGAATTCATGAATGCTCATCAAAGCACCGACGAGTCTTTCCTGGGTTACTGGGGTCAGATGTAGATCATAATGCCGCTTTGGACAAACTATTATGCATACCTCAGCTGTTGAATTTGGTTATATGTAATGCGCACCCTGATTTGCAACACGAATTAAAACTTCGCACACCCTTAGAAGTTAAAGAACTCCTACAGATTGCCAGGGAGATGGAATGCATGCACGGGTTGATGCCCTACCCACGTGACGCCGGAAGTCGGAATAACACCAGACAGGACCTCAAAGAGGGCAACATGGGATCATTTTGTGGTAAAGTAGAAACAGCTCCTTCGGGACAAACAACGACGCAAAAACTTTTGATCGCAGGTACCGTTGTCCACTACTGTTCTCGTACCAGCGGATCATATGTAGAGTACCGGAACATCGTTCTCTTCCTGGTCACGCAGCAGCATTTGCTGATGATGCAAAAACATATGCTGTGGCGGAAGCCCACATAATGAGACGGACGCTTCCTGGCGCCCCTTAACAGCTATCCAGCTTAAGTTGCCATCTAATGCCTTCTGGCAACTTTATTTAGGCTTGAAACATCAATCTTTACGTATCACGATCGATTCTGGTTCCAATGTATCCCTGATTAGGGAAGAAGTCGCGAATCAATTGGCATTGGAAACGCAATAGGCGGAATAAAAGCGCGTGATTAGAGTAGTCAATGGCAATAAAAAGTGCCTCAGTAAAACCGTGAAGCTGGAAATCACAAGAGTAAATAGTAATAACTGCGATCGTTTGGATTTGAACTTGTGGGTAACCCCCAATTTACCATGCCTCGGTTTGCTGGGCGTGGATAGCCTATGGTAGACGGAAGCGAGATTAACATTGCACCTTCCTCAGCCGCTAGTCCCAGCAGATCCCCTTCAAAACGAGGGACTTGTATTTCTCAGTTGATAAATCAACTGATACGCATACGTGCTCTGGAAATGGAGCTGATTAGGGGACGATATCCCGGCTATGTTCACACAATCGATACGGGGAACCGGGGGCCAATCAATGTGAGGCCTTGCACCATCCATGGTACCAGTAGCACCGAGACACAAATGCATGTCTGCATAATCATTCCATGTAAAACGATTCATACTGTTTGTTTAACTTTACACATGTATAAAGTACATCAAGTGAACTTTTTAAAACAAATCTTTACCTACTGCTTTCCCAGAATGCGATTAGTTCATTTACATATGGACTAATCGTATTTTACAAACGGGTTGGATACCATGGAATCTCCATGACGAAGTTTGTCCTAAGACTTTTCAACAAACAAGCACGTGCACCTTGAAATTTCTTTGCAAACAATTACTTTAAAAGTTATTACAGTAGATTGCTTGTGTTAATTGTTAAAAAAAATAATCTAGGCCTACCAACGCACACTGCGTCCCGGTGTCATTTGATTGTTCAATGCAGTATTGTAAGTAAACGGAACTGCGGGGACCCCATGTTCATATGACAAAAAATACTTCTAAGGACCTCTTCTATCATCTCCCAAAAAATCTGTACTCAATTCAAAAACACCCTGTATAATTAGATAATCGCGTGGTTAGGTAATTATTAGCTAATAATTAGCAATGCGATTTTTTTCCGTGGCTCGTATCTCGGGTTCTATTAAAGATTGGAATATACGATCAAGTATTTTGGATAGCCCTTGGCCTTGCGACCATTTATACATCCATCGGTACAACTGGAATATTGTGTTTATCTGGGAGCTCAGGGTCAACGTTTAAACATTGCAAGTCATACAGAGCATAGGTAAACTGAGCAAATCGGTTGGTTCATGTTACAATAGGTGTTGTCCAGGGTGGGCCTAAGGAGGCTTACACGAGCACTATATGTTTATGAGCGGTTCCAGGAAAATTCCAAAAAAATCGTTTTTTTTACCATTTTTTCAGCATCAGCCGCGGATATCTAAATAACTAAGCACGATAAATGGATCAAATTTAAACAGTATATTTTTAGACATTTATCTAAAACTGCCATTTTCCTGTTTTCGAAAGTCTTTATCCGTTATCAAGTTACACCTCAAAAACATGTTTTTTGAGTGTCAAAAGTACCAAAAATTCCCCTCTGCCATTTCTATAGTTTCTATTCAGGACAAATGTTTAAATTTTACCATACATTCTTAAGACCCCTTAATTCAATTTGTTTTTTCTGTTTTGAAAAATCTTTATCCATTCACGATATACAGGGGTTCAAAGCTACTCTGCTTCTGTACGTAAATTATGTAGGGGAGACCGGGGTTTTTTGTTACAATATTTACTGTTTAATTTTTCACAATTTTAAAATTACTTTGAAGAGATTTAAAAACTACCATTCAATTGTCCAAACATTCCGTTAATTATAACAAATTATTTTTTAAAAAAAATTGTAGTAATTTATGAAAAAAAAATTTTATTACATTTCCAGAGTGTAACAACCTACCCCATCTAGAGGTTGGTTAAAACAATCCTGGGGTGAGTTGATACAGTTGTTTATATGTGCTATTCCCAGATACACTACGTGATCAAAGGAGTTGGGACACCTGTTGTTCTGCCGTAAAGCCGCAAAAAGCTTCAATCAGTAATGTATAGGACCACCCCGAGCAGCTATCACTACCTCCATCCTACGTGGTATAATGTCCACAAGTTTAAGGTTATTTGTCCACAGGTATTGACCTCCATTCCTCGAGGAGTGTCGTGGTCAGTTCCTGGACAGATGTAGGGCGAACCATCCTGAATCTCACACGTCGTTCTAATTCGTCCCAAAGATGTTCGATGGGGTTGAGATCAGGACTATGGGCGGGCCAATCCAGTTCTTTAACCCGCATCTCGTCAAACCAGTCGGATATGGATCTTGCTTTGTGGCAAGATGCATTATCGTGCTGGAAGAGGAACGGCCTATCACCGAAGTGTTCCCATAGCCCTGGAAGTGCCCCGTTATCCAGAATGGTTCTGTAGTCATCAGCATTGAGGTTTCCGTCCACCTTGTTGAGCGAGCCCAGTCCAGTCCAGTCCAGGAGAAACACCCCAAGTGTTCACAGGGGTGTCCCAAATCCTTTGATCATGTAGTGTAAAAAATAGGCTCTCCATAAACAAATATAATTGACACAAGATGTTAACCAATATGAAAAAAGATAAGGAAAACTGGACATTCATTCGCGTCAATTGCAATGAACACAAACAAAATAGCTGTTCTTACCCATACATTTCTTATGTGCCCATTCCTTGTGTACATTGCACTGAATCCATTCTACTCCTGGTTTTGTATTACAGAAGGAATCTGCACATACAATAGGCCTACATAAGCAATCATCTTCTTCAGAGGTAGCCTCACGAATAGGTGGTTTTTTTTGTTAGCTCCTGCTACCATAGGCCCATTGAGTTTGCGTTTGCAACACCCGTTCCTTTGATCTATTTCTTGGCAATTCTTTCTTCCTCTTGTTTTTTAAGATTATTTCTTGTAGGAGTGTTTGTTAACTCTTCACGTATACATATTTTTCGTCTATTTCTACTTTGAATTCGCTTTCCAGCTTTAGGAAACGGCCGAACATCAGAAGGACTCAAATAAGACTTTCCTTCAAGAGATTGTTGCGGATTTGGTTGCTTAGAATAGCCTGGTGTAACAGAAACGTTTGTTTGTTCAGGTGATTCTAGTAGGCACACCATCATCTTCTGTTTGTCTTCATGAAGTTTTCTCAAGTACACCAATATCAGGTTGATCAGAGGGACTATCAGATTGAATTGTGATAGGCCTACCAGGAGGCTGATCAAAGGTAGCATCAGATTGAGTTGGAGCAGTAGTAGCAGGGCAATTCCTATCAGTGACAAAAGAGGGAAGGAAGTCATCATCTGAAATAATAAGGCGATCAGTTGGGAATATTCCTGCAACTCTGAATCCTGCCTGTATGTTTGCTGATGTAGCAGCTAGAAGTAGGGACTTAGCCACCACCAACAATGTAACATCAAGCCCTGAGCACGTGCAACAACTAGCCCCATTCGGCCATTATTGATTTAGAACTCCCCCAGAAAACCACGTTAACCCTGTCAAACTTCTGACCATGCATTTTTTCAATGGAAAATCTATCTTTCAATCAGTCTAGTTGGCAGAAATCAACTCTTAATAGTCAGATAATAGATAAGATTTTTCTGGACGTGAAAATCCTAAGTTGACTACCCAAAACTCTAACAAAAATCTTACCTTTAAAAAGTAGCATGCACGTTGTCCGTACCAATGGAGCAAGAAATATTACGTGATAATTCTTATCTGTTTCACTTCTTACCGGCCTGCCATCTGTTGAACTATTTTTTAAACCTATTGTTACCTATCCCTGTAACAACCAACCCCGGTCTCCCCTACTAAAATCCGGTCTGAGGAGCAAAGCTACTTTAAATTTACCCAGTGCTTGGAGACAAACTGTAAACTTACAGCCTGATCGTTGGCAGGATTCTAGAATTGCGCGGATCACCGCAAGGGTGCTGGGATCACCGAAATCGTCAGAAGAAGATTCTCAACATTCCTAAAAAGTCCTTAAAATGATGGAAAGACTACCTATTCTGTAAAACTGGAAAGACTGCCTATTCAGTAAAACATTGTAAAAAATTCTTTTTCACTTTTGTAAGACATGACTCATCAAGGCAGACATTTCGATTATTTGCGATAGATGGGTGAAATTGTCAGCAATGTCTAAAGCATACAATTTTGTATTAAATTCATATAAATCATGCATTCGTTTTGTTGTTTTAGTGTTTTTATTTTTTTGCGTTTTTGTTATTTTTGTATTTTGTTATTCTTATATTTTTTGTTTATCTACTTGTGTGCTTGTTACTTTGCCACAAGATAAAAATGAGATTTCCATTTTGAAATGTATGTACAGTAGCGCTCAAAAAATAGTGCACTTTATGTTTTATCATTATAACTTCTAAAGTATTGAATTTCAATTAAAGAATTTGTAATAATATATAGACTGCATAAATATTTGAATATTGAAAGAAATTCAAACTCTTTAGAGTTAATTAGTATTTGAAGACTCATCCATTATTGATAGAGGTGAGTTCATAAAATAGTACACACTGAGTTTTATGTAGATTTTTCTCATATTCTCTATATTGATGTAGACATTTTGCTGTTGCTGACAATATTTAACTTGTCTCTTCGAGTTCATCTGCCATCTTCAATAAAAAAGCACATTATAGATGCAGTCAACACGTAAACCTCAGTTTCGGAGCAATTTCAAGTTCCAAAGTCCACGGTGGCAAGAATTTTTCAGCGTTTTCGCACGCAAGGATATGTAACTCGTAAGCCAGGGTCGGCCGACCAAAATCAACAACTCCACGAGAAGATAAAGTCTTGATACGGCTGTCTAAGGCTGACCCGAAGAAAACTGCAGTTGACCTTAATAACGAAATGGCAACCTTCCATAATGTTAACATTAGTGTGAGTACCACGAAAAGATGTCAATGGAAAGATCAACCGGATGCAGATTTGTTTGGCAGATGTCCCGTGAAAAAACCTTTGATCTCCAAGAACAACCGGATAGCCCACCTCAAATTTGCCAAAGATCATTTGAAGTGGACATCCAAAAATTGGAATAAAGTGCTTTTTAGTGATGAATCGAAGTTTTTACTATTCGGATCTGATGGTATCCAGTACGTACGCCGTCCAGCAAACCATAGATTTGATCCAAAATACCAGTTACCAACCGTTAAACATGGTGGAGGATCCACAATGGTATGGGGTTGTTTCAGTCATAAAGGGGTAGGCCCGCTGATAAAGATCGATGGAATAATGGACAAAATAGTATATAAGAATATCTTAGAGCAACATATGCTTCCTTTTGCCAAAGCAAATATGCCTCGTGGATGGATTTATCAGCAAGACAATGATTCCAAACATACCGCTTGTGTGGACAAAGACTGGTTCAAGTCAAAGAAGGAACGAAATCCTATTGAGCATATGCGGGAAGAATTAGACCGCAGCTGCAAGTCACAGAAAGCACGAAATTCACTGGAAAAATTTGAAATTTTATGAAAAGATTGGGAAAAAATTCCAATGGCCAAAATCACTAAATTAATTGATTCAATGTCAGCCCGCTACAAAGCTGTTATTGATGGTAAAGGTTTTGCAACAAAATATTGATCTGCTAACTCTTTTTTTTTCATTGTATTTACTTCATTTTTGGGATTTTTTTTGCGTGTGTACTATTTTATGATTTTTGTATTTTGGCAGTTTAATGGTGTCCTCACAAATACAAATAACAGTGACCCTATTTCTAGTTTTTCAATTGTATATTTATATAGATAATATGTATACAAAGTTTAGTTATATGTTCTTAATTTTTGAAAGTATTATAGCAATAAACATGAAAGTGTACTATTTTTTGAGCGCTACTGTATCTGATCATGAATTATAATTTGAAATGTATAATAATTTTTTGTGCTGTTTCAGTTTCGAAAAAATACACTATGACAGCTTTACTGACCCGTTGAATTCTTTTTATACAAGCAGCATGTCCTGCTGTAGCAGAGAAAATACGAGGCGCATCCAGAAAGTAAGTTTCCCTATTTAAAAAAAAACAAAACTCACACTTACAGGAACATATTTATTGGCAACAAGTACAGCAATGTTTCAGCTAGTTTTCAACATAGCCACCACCAGAATTGAGACACTTGTCGTATCGTGGGATCAACTTTTGTATCCCCCTGTCATAGAACTCTGCCGCCTGTGAATGGAACCAGCGTGTGACAGACATCTTCAGCTCTTCGTCGTTCCAAAACGCTCACCGGAGGACAGGAATTTCTTGAGGTGCAAGAAAACGTGAAAATCGCTGGGAGCAACGGTTCTCCATCATGCGCTGCCGCACAAGCTCAACAAGATCATCATTGATGAGGGATGGTCGCCCACTGCGCTTTTCATCATGGACACTTTGACGACCTTCGGAAAACTGCCTACACCAGTGACACACCATGTGCTTACTCATGATGTTCAGCCCATAGATCTGACAGAGCTGCCGATGAATTTCAATTGGCGCAATGCTTTGTGCATTCAAGAACTTTATCACCGACCGAACCTCGCAGGCGGCGGGAGAAGAAATAAGAGCTTCCATTTCGGACCATTACTACCACGCTACTGGCATGAGGCGGGACCTGTCCGGCTGGCATATGATTGATACGTCATAGATCTGTTACGCATGCGCAATTGACACGGCTAATTACGTTTACTTTAAAGGGGAAAACATCGGGAAACTTATTTTCTGACTGCGCCTCGTATGCTCTTTTCAGAGCACAAAAAGGCGAATATGCTCCTCTTTAAAAGACTCTGAGGGAAAATTTGTGAACCAACTACCTCAATCCTCATTCTGCTCTCCTCACTAATCACCACCTTCAAAAATTATGGCATGCGAACATATTCGCGCTTTTTTAATCTGAAAGCAAGAAAGCGTAACAGAGAGAAAGAGGAGAGAGTGAGAGTGTAAGAGAGTTGAGACCCTGGCAGTGAGAGAGAAGGAGAGGAGGCAGCAGCAGTGGCAGAGAAACAAAGAAGACTGACGTTGGGAGACAAAGACAGAAGACAGTATAAGTGGGAGAGAAGAAACCGGCAATAGGAAACAAAGAGAAACGGGACATTGATGGTGGGAGAGAAAGACAGGAGACCATTACAATGGGACATAAAGAGAAACAGAAGGAGACCGTGGCAATGGGAGAGAACGCGAGACAGATGGAGGCAGTGTTCCTGCTTTCAGCTTTGTGTTGGTTTGATTTAGATTTTGTTGGTATTAACGTCCCTTTCAGCTACTATGGTCATATCAGGACGACGTTATACGGCCTGCAAATTTGCTTCGCAAGGGTTCTTTAACGTGCAGCCGACAAACGACTACACGGGACCAACGGCCTTACATCCCTTCCGAAGGAAGTGCGTGATCTCTGGATTTCCCTCTGAAAAATCCTCGTATTCCTCGGCTGAGATCGAACCCAGGTCCTCGTGCATCAGAGGCGATCATGCAGCTACTGAGCCACGGAGGCCGATCAGCTTTTATGCTTCAGCTTAAAAAAAGCGCGAATACCTATTGATTCCTCAAATGATTATATTGTATTTGTTGTTTCTGTTCATCGCTTACTTGATCGTTGTGTCTAGAGTTTCTTGGTGGATTTTTGATATAATAAAGTGATATATATATATTCGCATGCCAAAATCTTTGAAGCTGGTGAGGAAGGCCGAATGAGGATTAAGGCAGCTGGTTCCTCACTTTTCCGTCAGTCTTATAAAGAGAAGCATATTCGCCTTTTTTGTGCTCTGGTAGCAGCATTTATAAATTTTCCTCCACAATTATTTATTGTCCTAACGTAGCGAGTGTCTATTGTTAAAATGTTCTATGTTAGCGTCTATTGTTGAAATGAAGCGAATGTTTCATGCCGTGACCAACGAAGAGAAGGCCCCTGCAATGAAACTGAATACATTGTTACATCATCATAGATAGTGCAAATTCAGGTCTTATTATTGGTAGAAATGCGAATAACAATGCACTATCTATGTGATGCAACAATGTATTCAGTTTCATTGCGGAGGCGTTCTCTCTCGGTGGTCACGATCATGCGCGCTTTCTTCAAACCAGCTTAAATGTGCAAGAAAAAGCGACATGTTCATTCAACCCTTAAGTGTTTATTGTAGCAATTAAGCATTTCGTATTATCTTATTTTACCATTTGATGGTTGGTTGGTTTATTTGGTATCAATGTCCTTTCCAACTGCTATGGTCATTTCAGGACGGCGTTATAGGGGCCGCGAATTTTGCTTCGCAAGGGTTCTTTAACGTGCAGCCAGCAAACGACTACACGGGACCAACGGCTTTACTTCCCTTCCGAAGGAAGTGCCTGATCTCAGGATTTTACCCCTGAAAAAATCCTCGTCGTCCTCGGTCGGGGTTGAACCCGCGTCTTCAGGCATCAGAGGCGATCACGCAACCTCTGATCCACCGAGGCCGATTATTATTAATACCATTTGAACACGTCCTGCTTGTTCGAACTTGTCCATGCGATGATACTTATTTATCGATTGCGGAAATAGATTTTGAAAATATTTCATACACTTCGAGAAAATCGAGTTACAGATAAAAAGATAAATCCCACTAGTAAAAGCAGAAAGCACTTTCTATACTTAACAAAACAATCTTAACAGAAGGCCCATTAAATTAAAAGTACATATTTTTTTGAATGGAGTTTTATATGGACTTTTCCTATCGACTTAAGAAGAAAACATTAACAAAATACCGGTAAAAAAAAAAATCATGACTCGGTAAATTCTTGGCTGCAGAGTTAAGTCATGTTAGGTGAACAGCATACTATCTTTATCAAACATGTAACAACGAATAAATAATAATAATTATAAACTGGAGATGCTCTCCAAGCATAGGTAATGATTTTTCGATTGAAAAATGTAACATCGAGACAGATTTGTACAAAGAACGGCACAAAATTGCACAAGTCAAATCCTGTACAGAAAGTATGGCTTCTAGTCTTTCAATATCAGGATTGCCGAAAGCAGAATTAATCGGTTTTGATTTTTCTTATTTGATCGACAGGAATAACAAATAAAATAATGCTCATAGAATTACTGACACGAATTACCAGATGCAGTATTGAGTAATTACCTTTAGTAAGAATTTATTAAGTACGTAATTAGTTGAATAATTGGATGATATCCAAATTTTCTCGTAAGAATCTTTAACGGCAATCAGGTCCAATAATTTCAAATCACATATTTCTTTCAGGGTTTTATTTTTCTTTATCATCCTTTTTTTTATTGATTCAAGTTTGAGAGTGTCTCCGCAAACAGTAAATTGAGGAAATTGTACAAAGGTATCTGTGCCCACATCAATAGAAGTTTTTAAAGGGAAAGTTAAATAATAGGAGATTTGTAAATGTGACTCGTAGATGAAAATAAAAAAGGACATTGCAATAACAATGCACTTAATCATACCAATTTTATGTACTTTACGCATTATTTTCCGCCTTACGTATTGAAGCGAAAAAGCTTGCTGCTCGTTCCTTTTATTATGTGTGTCCGTCATCACTTTCTTCACTTTTCTAGTGAGAGGATCACATTTATAATAGGGCATAATATTTTTGTGCATTCTTTGAGCCTTCAATATCATTTCATAGCAATTATAAAGAGATAGAATACTCCATCCCAAATAGAGTCCAAGATTTCCGGCAATATCATTCACCAAGGACAAAATATCATAGAAATAGCGTTCCTTTACAAGAGATAAATTGACGTTATCAGGTACTATGATCGTAATGAGTGACTCAAAATACGGTTGGAAAGGCTGTATATAAGTCGAAAATAAAAACGATAGACGGTTACATTCAGTCGGGCAGTTGCAGTCGATTACTGGATCAAATGTCAAGTAAGTATTAAATGCTTCGTTGAACTTCTCAGAATTTACGTTTTTTCCCGGCTTACATTCTTCCAAATCATCATGCTTCATAAAATGCATCCTATAAAATAAGCAGTAAACAAAAAATTAATTAAGCATTTTATTGTTGAAAACATTCTGTTAAATTCGCTTATTTAAAAATATAATAGAATCAATAAATTTATGATAACAATGAAAACTTGCAAGCTTTCTAAGTTGGAGCATCAGCTGCAACAAAGCGATCGTCACTTGCGCGTGCCCATGTCATCAATGGTTAAAACGACGCCAATGACGAAGACAGGCCTCGAAAAACAGCACCTAGACAGAAGGCCTGATAACTAGAGCTACTATATTCATCCTAGCTGACACGACCGCCATTAGAGAGCCCGCTTTTTCATTTATTTATTAATTTGAAATTGTAGCATCCCAGAGGGGTATTGGGTACAAGGAAACGTAAATCGCAATTACAGTTGTTTGTTTTTTATATTGCTTAAGTATTTATTTAACATGGGTCTTATGGTTACTACAATTTAGCAGTTTACAGTTTAATATTGTTGCTATTTTTCCTTAAGAAAGGAGGTTCCAATCCTCGATAGTGTTATAAGGAAAGGCCTTCTTTAATGTTGACTGGAGGACATGGGGAGGTTCCAATTTAAATTTACTGATTACTCGGGTGTTACAGTTATTATTTATCCATTGAGAAATAATGTGGGCCGGGTGATTAGATCATACAAGCCCCGGTATAATTCTTTGAACTTGGTCAATTGTATTAGACCAGGAAGAATTAATATATCATTAGCTTTGCATGGAGGGGTAACGGAAGTGTAGCGGGGAAATGAATAAGCTACGTAGTATTGTATTGTATGCAAACTTTATCCTCGTTAATAAGAATCGGGAAGCAGAGGACCATTAAATAATTGCATAATTTAAGTTTAGAAATCACCAAACTCTTTATTATTATGGTGTTCAGTCTCCTATTCAAGGTATTTTTAAGCGCTTGACAAGATATCTAAGGCGGCTCATTGCGTGATCGCCTCTGATGCCCGAGTACGCGGGTTCGACCCCGGCCGAGGACGACGAGGATTTTTTCAGAGGGAAAATCCTGAGATCACGCACTTCCTTCGGAAGGGAAGTAAAGCCGTTGGTCCCGTGTAGTCGTTTGCCGGCTGCACGTTAAAGAACCCTTGCGAGGCAAAATTTGCGGCCCCTATAACGCCGTCCTGAAATGACCATGGCAGTTGAAAAGGACGTTAATACCAAACAAACCAAACCAAACCAAACCTAAGGCGGCTCAGTTACATGACAAGATCTTCAATGCAGGGTTTAAAGGATAACTTGTCAAATAATACGCCTAGTATTTTCTGGGCGTCGAAATGCTTAGTGTTGCATTTTGTGATTTTAAGTAAACGGGTCTTGGATTCATTAAGTGTCATCCCATTGTTGGCATACCATTGCATAAGCAAGGAGAGATCGTGATGGATATTTTTAATGGCTTCACCAGGAGTTTCATCGGAATCTGCTGTGTACAAGATATTGTCGTCGACATAATCACAGATGTCACTTTTAAGGGGTAAATTAAACAATGAGCTGGTCGCCACTGGATGCAGAGCCCTGCATTACTCCTCGTTCCAATGGCTGAGACACATTATCTTTGGGGCCAATCATGTAATTGCATCGATTTGAGAATAATGTAATTGCATCAGTTGGGACCAATCATGTAATTTGCACTCTTAATCATGATTAAGTCTTTAATCATGGAGAGTATCGGTTCTTCAATGCCTAAGGCTTTCAACTGTTCAGTCAATTGTGATCTAGAAACGCTGTCGAAGATCTACGACCGATCAGTAGGAGCGAAAAGGAGATTCTGCTTCCGAGTGAGGGCGTTCAATGCACTTAGTTGTATTTTTAACCGACTTCAAAAAGGAGGAGGTTCTATGTTCGTCTGTATGTATTTTTTTATGTTTGTTCATCGATATTTCCGTCATTTATAAACCGATTTTAAAAATTCTTTTTTCGTTGGATTCGGTTTAGCACCAAGATGGTCCTATATTAATTTCATTGTTAAGTCGATTTAATTTTTTTTTAAAATTCACTCAACTTGTATATCACATTGTTCGGAGTTCTCCTAAGGTAATGCAACATCAAAACGATCAGAACTTATTTTTTTATATATGTTCATCGGTATTTCCGTCATTTATAAACCGATTTAAAAAACGTTTTTCATTGGATTCGGTTTAGCACCAAGATAGTCCCATATAAAGACGGTTATAATTTTATTTTCATTCATTCAACTTTTTAATAGTATATATGAGATTGGGGTATTGGGTCGTCCACCGTATTGCTTTTGAGGGTTAACTGACCAGCGGTGGTCAATAGTATGTGCGAACAAGATTTTTTCGCGTATTTTGGCTAAGGCAGGCAATAAGCTCATAGGTATGTTGTTTTTGATATTCGAACCGAAGCCAGATTTATAGATGGAGACGATCAGTGCTTTCTTGAAGTCTGCAGGGAATGATCTAGTAATAATGATAGATAGTAGTAAATGTTCGAGTATAGTAATTCCTAGACTTCCCCAGCTTTTAATGACAGTTGCAGTAATCAAACCGTCTTGGTTAGTATCCTTAAGTTTCATCGCCCTTAAGGTGCTTTTTATCTTCATGGGCAAAGATCGTAGGCAGAGAGATGAAAGTGTTGACCGTAGCGCAGGTATTTTTAATTACTTTAGGTAAAAATTGATCGTTGGGGTTACTCAACCATTTGAGGTATGATAGGCAATTCTCTTTAGGGAAGTCGTGTTTTTTAACGTCGTGGGTATTCCGTATATATTTCCACAAGTCAAGTTTATTGTGATTGTCAGTAAATAGGGCCCTTTTGGCTGAGCAAATTGCATACTTGAAGTGACGATTGCACAGCTCAAAGTTGATTGATTGCTACCAAAACGATAAGCATAAAGGTAGCTCGGTGCCACACAGAAATTCCCACCAAGGCACCGAGAACAAGACAAAAAAAATGAGGTGTGGTCACCACTCGACTTTCTTATACATAAATGTCCTGGTCCAAATACAGAAAAAAATAAAACAGCTGTCTGAAATGGCTACTTCCGCTAGAAATTTTGAAAAAGTTTGTGAATAAAAGTTACTTCAGAATTTTTCCTTCCATTTTTCATTCGAAAAATTATGAATCTGCTCTACGTGGAATGAGCCACAGATATACATCTCTTCTACTAATATTAAAACCATAATCTTTCTTGATTGATTCAGTTATGATGTCCGGCACGAAAGAAAAAGGAAACTGGCGCATGTGGAAATGAATAAAACTCGTTCAACCAATCAGAAACGGACAGTAATCAGGGCATTACTTACTACTGATGCCAGGAATAAGTAAAACCTCGTTTCGAGTCCGTTTCTGATTGGTCCGTATATTTAGTGATTTTTGTCAGTGTAGGTCTTTTGTAAATTGTGTGTTGGGGATGGAGATATCAATTATGTAAGTCACTTTGTTGTGCTTATCTACTAGTATAATGTCTGGTCTGTTATGAGGGATTGTTTTGTCAGTGATTATAGCTCTCTCAAAATATAATTTATGTGCGGTGTTCTCTCAGACAGTGTCGGGGATATATTTATTGTATGCTGTGTGAATGTCCCTTATCTTGTGTATCTTTGCTAGATGTTGATGTTGGCTACCTGGTTATGTCTGTGTAAATAATCTGTCTGCTTGAGTATTTTGTAACTGCATATGACGTGTTGGATGGTTTCCTCTGTGATATGGCATTTCCTGCAAGACCCCGTCAGTCGAATCTACTTCTATTATTATTATTATTATCATTATTATTATTATTATTATTATTATTATTATTATTATTAGAGTAGATTCACTTGAAGGGAGAAGGCATATCGCAACTGTACCAGTGAAACTTATCAAATCACAAAACGAATGTCACAAACAACATGTGGATGCTACGTTCGCTGATGCCACAATAAAAAATCTGGAAGAAATAACTTCAATTCTAGGCCCAAAAGAAGTGTTCTTCTGTAATCAAGATGATAAAGCAAGGGTTCCTTTAGGGATAACTGCAGCAAACAAACAAGCCCCATTTCTAATGCATTTGGAATATCGGGTAACATTACCTGATCATGACAGGGTTGTTGCTCCTTCCCATAAACTAATACTATAATAATGATTATGCTAGAATAATTAATAATGAAGTCGGAAAGCGGTTACCTACTCTGGTCGTGCGTGTGTGGAAATTCGTTCTGCTAAACGTTTTTCGTCTACAGCTTACTGTCATGTTTTAGATGTGAGCAGACTTTTCAAAGTTCCCAAATTTGAGAACTTGGTAAGAATTTCAAATGATGATCAAAAGCCAATAAAACCAATTGCTACTTTCACAGTTAATGGTGGTCCAGATGATAATCCACGATACAGTAAAGTGATTGAATCCACACTTTGTTTGCAATAATCTTGATGCTCTATACATCGCCTGTAACACGCCAGGAAGAAGGGCTTTTAACGGGGTTGAGAGACGAATGGCATCATTAAGTAAAGAATTGGCTGGAGTGATTCTTCACATGATCACTATGGAAGTCATTTAGATAATCAAGGAAGAACAATTGACACTGCTAAGGAAAAGAAAAAATTAACACAATGTAACTCTTGCAGAAATTTGTTATGATATTAAAATTGATAAGTATCCAGTTGTAAGTGAATTCGTAAAACCTAACAATTCAGAAATCAAAAAATCAATGGTACCAGAAAAATCAAAGAACTAGCACAACATGTACGTAGCAGTCAGTATTTTTTTACAGATTGTGAAATGTACAATCAGCAATGTTGTTCACAGCAATGCCAATCACTTTTTAACTCCTCCAGTGCCTATTTCCCAGAATAATACAGGACTCAACATAGCAGAAGATAATGAAAACTATCCATCTGTTTTTATAAGCAACATTTTGCAAAACACTGCGTTAAAGGAATATCCATTATTTGCTGAATTTAATAAAATACCACACGACATAGCGTAACGTAACTTTTACTAAGTGGTGGGGGGAATTAAATAAAGCAGCAAAGTATAGCTAATGAAAGTTTAAGCTTTAATTGCGATTTAAATTAACTAAAGAAATTACACTTTAACTTCTTTTAAACCCATCCTTGGGGTGCTTTAGAACAAACAATATTAATTATAATACATACAATGCAATACTTCCAATTGAACAATCTAACAAAACTATAAAATGAATTCTCCGCGTTGTCACTATCCGGTTACTAACGGTTAATTAAATGTAATTTAATATTCCAGCAATTGTCGACATCCACAGCTAAGATGCAACAGCGAACCCGTCACGTAATCCTTTTGGTCGGAGGATTACGGGAACCCAGCTGGGACAGTCGTCGTCCAAGAGAAGCGACGCTGTGCGAGCACCTGATGGAATATAACAAATTTAAACAGGCTTTAATTATGTACCATAACTTTAAGCAATATTAATAACTCACGCCTGCTACTACGCAATATAACTCTAAAAGCAAAATATGCTTATTAGGATAACTCAAAGCAAAAGCTTCGCAACACGCTACGCACTTCTCACCGGTGATATGCGCACTTACGCTGCTATCTCTTTCCAAGAGATCGTCGGCCAGTTCGTCACATGGAGAAGACCGGTACTTCTACTCGTTATCTCTCCTTCCTTCGTGTTCTCGAGAAAACTTTTTTCATCCTACAGCAATGGCTGCTGCCCAATCTCCAACGCCTTTACGCTCATTGCCAACATTGTGTTCGCATTCATTCAATGTCGAATAAACTGAGAGCTTAGGAAGGCGCTCATCTATGCATGGCTCCGCATTCCTGTCCGAGAAACAACCTTTTTCGTGGGCCGTTTTTCGTGTCGGCAGCTGCCCTTCCCCTTGTGTCGAAACACGCGGCAGCGAGATTTACTCGCGGCTTCACTATCACGGTAAGTATTAAAATGCTTAACCTGCTGCTCGCGTGCCCGCTTAGAAGCACCTCTCGACTCCAAGTTTCCGGGAAGTTAGTCTGGACACCTACGCTCCGATTTTTCTTCCTTCCTCATAAAAATTCCGAATTTTTCTCCTCTTCTCTCTCTCTCTTTCTTCCTGAAACTTCTCCTGGGCCTTTCGCGCCATCCTATTCGCTCCCTCTTCGTCTCTCTTTTAACACCTGCTTTTGCACCAATCTCCTTCTTTGTCTTTCTGGGTCCTTTATGCTTTTCTTTCAAAACGCCTGGCACTCTCCCCTCCGGACTTCCCTTCTCTCCTGTCGTCAGTTTACTTTCTCTATCGCTCTTTTGCTTGCTCCGTCCTTCAAGAACTGAGATTTGTACGGAATCTAAATAATTCCTTTAAATTTTGTGACACAATCCCTGGGCCCGTTCACAAATACTGGGGATTTGTGATGCTCCCCCCACTTTTCTCCATCCTTGTACCCTGATTCCTTTGCCTTTCAAAGAACTTTGCAATCATTTCTTGGCCTCTGTGCAGGTTACCCTCCGGTTCCCAGGTTGGGTCTGGGTACCCTACCCATTTAACCAAGAACTCTCTGCTTGGTTTTTTTCCCTTCACACCCAGAACAGCCTGCACCTTATAAACATCCTTGAATTTTGGGTCAAAAATAGGACCTCGGGATTTCTTTATCTGCCTCTTCTCCCTTCTCTGTTCAAAATATCGTCTTAAGTAAGAGACATGAAATATATGATTTCTGACCATCATTCTCGGGGGAATACGCACCCTCACCGTGACCCCTCTTATGATCTTAGTTACCACAAAGGGCCCTACATATCTTGGGAAAAGTTTCTTTTCTACTCTTCCCCTCATTTTTAAGATGCGATCCACCCTAACCATCATCTTATCACCTATCTCGGGACACCATAAACTATGCTTTTTGTCAAAATATTTCTTGTATTTCTTATTAGCTGCTCGAATGCTGCTTTTAGCTATATGCAGCATTTTTCTTAGATTGCCTTGTAATTGCCTGAGAGTACCCATCTCTGGATGCTGAGCTGTCGGACCTCTTGGCAGGTCTAATTCTCGTCCTAAATCCAACATAAAAAAGGTCATACCTGTAGCCTCAGAGACTGAGCTGTTAAGTGCTATTTCAGTAGCAGTTAGAAAAGTATCCCAATCATCCTTTTCCTCGTTTACGTAATTCCTGATTATCTGAGTTACTGACTGGTTGGACCTCTCCGACTGGCCATCCGTTTGAGGATGGTATGCACTGGACATTCTGCTGTCGATCCTTAACAGCTTAGTTATCCCCTTTCACACCTGTGAACTAAATCATACATCACGATCAGATATTATTACTCTCGGAAAACCATGCACTTTAAATACTCTGTTGACTAAAATTGAGGCCGTTTCTTTGGCCAATATAGCTGTTTTGCAAGGAAACAGCCTAACCCTTTTGGTTAGCTTATCGGTTACCATAAGCAACGCATCAAAACCCCGTCTGGACATTATCTCCTCTACTAACAACTTTGCCTATCAGCCATTATCAACTATCTATATTGCTTTCCTTTAACTTCTGTTTAACTGCTGGGACAAACATGTTAGCATATACCTCTATCTTATGGGCCTCTGTCCATTCTACTACATTGTCAAAGATTCTTTAAAAACCTCGACGGACTTTCCATTTTCTTCTCTGAAAGTTAACCTTTCTGCCCCTTCTTAAAAGCCTTTTGATCCTTACCTTTCTCCATTTCTACTTAAAAACTGGCTGACCAACTACTTAATTTCCAACTCTTATGCTAATGAAAGTTTAAGCTTTAATTACGATTTAAATAAACTAAAGAAATTACAATTTAACTTCTTTTAAACCCCTCCTTGGGGTGCTTTAGAACAAACGACATAAATTATAATACATACAATGCAATACTTCCAATTGAACAATCTAACAAAACATTAAAATGAATTCTCCGCGTTGTCACTATCCAGTTACTAACAGTTAATTAAATGTAATTTAATATTCCAGCAATTGTCGATATCCACAGCTAAGATGCAACAGCGAACCCGTCACGTAATCCTTTTGGTGGGAGGATTACGGGAACCCAGATGGGACAGTCATCGTCCAAGAAAAGAGACGCTGTGCGAGCACCTGATGGAATATAACAAAATTAAACAAGCGTTAATCATGTACCATAAATTTAAGCAATATTTATAACTAACGCCTGCTCCGTAGTAATATAACTCTAAAAGCAAAATATGCTTACTAAGATAATTCAAAGCAAAAGCTTCGCAACGCAATGTGCACTTCTCACCAGTGATATGTGCGCTTACGCTGCAATCTCTTTCCAAGGGATCTTCGGCCAGTTCAAAGTTCGTCACGTGGAGAAGACCAGTACTACTACTCGTTATCTCTCCTTCCTTCGTGTTCTCGAGAAAACTTCCTTCATCCAATAGCAATGGCTGCTGCCCAATTTCCGATGCCTTTACGCTCGTTGCCAACGTCGTATTCGCATTGAATGTCAAATAAACTGACAGCTTAGGAAGGTGCTCTTCTATGCATGACTCCACATTCCTGTCCGACAAACGACCTTTTTCGTGGGCCATTTTTCGTGTCAGCAGCTGCCCTTCCCCTTGTGGTTCTCGGGAGGTAAACGCTTCTCTTTCCCACGAAACACCTGGAGCGAGGTTTACTCTCGGCTTCACTATCACGGTAAGTATTATAGTTCATCCAACAAGAGAAAAACAGGGTGTGTCACAGGAAGTTTCAGATTAGCCAATCAGAGAAAGGGGACCTCGTGCGCTTAATCACTTCTGTCTCATGTCTCATTGAAGAAGCACTTTATAATATTACAGCAGAAGCTTTAATATTATTCAGTTGCTTTGCTTTAATTAAATTGTACACTTAATAAGATTGTCCACTTCATAAGATTGTCTTTTAACTCAATTTTATATATATCGTTGTTCGAGATTACCTGGGCCTTTTCTTTCCAGGAGTCGAAAAGCGAGTAGAGGGGGTGGTAGCTTCGCATGAAGACGCTTCGTTTCCTTCTTGAACAATTGTTTGAACGCAAGAAAAAGAAACTTGCGTTGCCTTGGAAGTTTCTTCTATCAAAGCAGGTGAGCTTTTAAAACACTATTTTCCTTTAAAGTAGCAAAATACGTTCCACACAAATCTCCCTAGCCTGGTTGTGAATAGTTTTTCTTGTTTGGCTGAAGAGTTGTTGCACAGGCGTCGTCATTACAAATTGACTTGTGTAGCCGCTGAAGGAGAGATCCCACAAAGCATTGCGGATGAGTGAGTAGTCGATATCAGACCGGAAACACACCCTGTTTTTCTCTTGTTGGACGAAGTATAAAAGCCTAACCTGCTGTTCGCGTGCCCGCTTAGAAGCACCTCTTGATTCCAAGTCCCCGGTAAGGTAGCCTGGACACCTAAGCTCCGATTTTTCTTCCTTCCACATCAAAATCCTAAATTACTCTCCTCTTCTCTCGCTCTCTTTCTTCCTAAAACCTCTCCTGAGCTTTTCGCGCCTTCCTATTTGCTCCCTTTCTGTCTCTTCTTTAACACCTGCTTTTGCACCTTCTTTCTCTTTCTGGGTCCTTTATGCTTTTCTTTCAAAATGCCTGGCGCGCTTCCCTCCGGACTTCCCTTCTCTCTTGTCGTCAGCTTACTTTCTCTATCGCTCTTTTGCTTGCCCCCTCCTTCACAAACTGGGATTTGTACGGAACTTAAATTAATTCCTTCCAAATTTTGTGACACATACCATGTCCATCACTGAAAAACGAAACAAGAAAAAGAATTTGTATTAAGTGTGGCACCAACCATGCATCACTTACTTATTTCAGGTATCATCAAAAGAGCTGTGGCACAGTTCCTGTTATGCCAAAAATACGGCCATCTTATATTGTGACAAATGACATGAAGTTTTAGCCATATGAACATAAATGAAAATTAATATGACGCAAAATGCATCGATGAGCAGTTCGTTGATAAGGAAAAAAAAGTCCAATTATTGAAAATATTGAAAATATAAATTTAATATCAATAGAATCCCATTTAGAATGTCTCTGGGAATAAAAAAAATGTAACTTATTAGAAATATTAAAAAAAACTGTATAACGATTATAAAGTAGTGTATTTCTTTAAAATATTTTGAAGTATGGGGGAGAGGGTAATAATTTTGTGATGTCACGTTAAGGGGGTAAAGGGTAAATTTTGTTTGTGACGGGATGTGATGCGTGAGAGGGGGGCATGAAAATAGCAAAAATCAGCGTGACGTAATACTTGAATGACCCCAAATATTAAATTGTGAACCGATAAAGCCCCTGGATTGAAAACACATTAACATCTTAAATAAAAACAATAATTATTAAAAATTTTGGGAAAGAAATGATTTCATAAAAATGCAATAAAGAGGAGTGGGAAAGAAAAAACAGATTACTCGCCTTCATCACTGCCACCAGTCCTTATTCCAATCTCATCTGGTAGACATCTGAATGCAGCTAATGGGAAATCACCATGGGAACAAGGGGTTGGGAGGGGGCAGCGATGGGCTTCACTTCCTGAACGGATGTTGTGACCACAGAGAGAGAGGAAAAAAGTTGAGCACACCCCCTCTACATTCCATTTCAGCTATATCTCGTATTATACGTTTAATGTGGAAGAATTTTCTGGAACTATTCTAATATCGATTTTGGCATACTCAGTGTCGACTCGTGCTCAACATGCGCTAATGTTTGGTCAAGATTCAAGGCTGCACCACCTAAGCAGATGAGACGGAACTAAGACTACAGTTTATAGCTCAAAAAGAGAGCAGGCATGTTCTATGAATGTTTGAATGAAGATGTAGAAGATACACTCACGTTCAGCTACAATTACCAGAAAACCTTCTATTACTAAACTCCCGGTTTAAAGTGATTATGCCACCTCATATGTACCTGTACAATTTCACAAGGTGTCAAGAAAATTCGCACTTTTCCCAAACTCCGTAACACCTGTTCACATACGGATTGCTAGACACTAACCAAATAGCATCTGCAATCCATCATAACCTATGTCAGCAAGCATATACTGAAGGTAATTGAAGATCCGCCCATTTACAGAAGGATGCGCGGAGCAAAATGAAAACAAGACTGTATAAGTATTTTGATGCACTGATTAGTGAAGAGGCTCCCACTAAATAAAAAAAAAATTCAAATGTGGTTTCCTGTTGTAGGTCAATCTTTCAATCCTCCCGATAGAGTATTTAAAATGTAGAGAGAAAGTACTGGAAAACTGACCTGATCGTGAAGCCAAAAATCACATTTACATCATGAAAAACCACACCACGTCATCTGCTTGGGAGGAGAAAATTGTCCTGTTCGAGATTGGAAGACGTATGCAGACAGACAGGTTAAAGAAGCAGGGAACTGGCATTTTAAATTCCAAAAGGCCAAAAAATTATCATCACCAAAACCAAAAACAAGAATACTAGCTAGGTATAAAACGAACCTTTCTATAACTTTGAAACCAAGGAGCCCAAATCTGTAAAGAAGATGAAAGAGTTTTAAAAATCACAACTTATATCCTCTTATCATCAAAGTGTCTGTTGAAATCGAAGGAGGAAGAAGACTTCAAAACATTGTTGAAGAAATAATATGGAGATCAATGAGAAGACACCTGATCTTTTAATCGGATATCTTCAAATAACAAGAAGCTTAGAATTTGGAGACGGCACCAAGGATGCTTACCTTATTTTCGAGCTGTTGGACAAAAAAGATATTAAAATTTTCTAAATATTATAATTATTGGTTACATCGATGCGTAAATTTCCTAATCTTCACATCTCAGAAGATTGTAAATGTATCTTATTTTTAAGTTAATGAAATATTTTGTGAATGTTTGATAGTTTTGCAATTTTTTCAAATGCATTTGCAAAAATAATTTACAAAATAATTGTTAATAGTCGATAATTAATGAAAATATTAATGAGATCTATGAACTAAACAGGTGGTGGCCTTACAGTATAACAGAGGGACATCAGGAGTTCCAACTAGTTTCGCCATTTATTCCCGGCTTTGTCAAGGATATACAGCAAGAGGCATGCAAGCTTTTATACAACGTGTCCCAAAACTCAACGATAAGCTTGTACCTACGAATCAACCTCGTCATGATCATTCGGGAAAAAATAAGAAAAAATTTTTTTTTATTTTATTTTAAATATTAATTGACTTTTTATGAAAACTTTGAAATTTGACCCCCCTTGTACCTTATTTATTCTACTGTGACCACAAAATTATAGATATTCCACAAAATTATAGATATTATTCTTTTCATAAAAAGTCAATAATTATTTAAAATAAAATTTAAAAAATTTTTTTCTTATTTTTTCCCGAATGATCATGACGAGGTTGATTCGTAGGTACAAGCTTATCGTTGAGTTTTGGGACACGTTGTATATACAGAACAGTGGTACAAGTTAAGCAATGAGCGTAAATACATACAAGAACCAATAGGATATAAAGCAAGAGGGCCAATGAGAAAAAGGACATAATGGCCAGTAGAATAAAATAGAATAAATACAGAAAAAAATTTTTTTTAAGATACACAAAAGAGAAGTTGTACAGAGATGGTGCGTTTAACGCGGACCGAAAAGAGAACATATCCGGTTGTCCAAAGACAAGAGAATTAACATAAAAAAAAAACATAATAAAATAAAGGGGTAAGGAACTTACAAAATGCAGAAGAAACATAAAATAAAGAAAACGAGAGAAAATCATAGTAGATCAGATAAAGAACTAAGTATAGCAAACACGTTAAAGTCCGTCTGGCAATTGAAAAGCAAGTGTGGGGTGGACCTCTTGGCCTTCCACCGAGATCTATGATATCTGCAACCAGGACGATTTCTACTGAACAGAAGAAAAAAATTGATTCCTACGTGAAGTATAGAGAAAAATTATACGTAATATATTTGTTTGTTTATTAGAAAGCTAAGGTTAAGATGGTATTCACTAAGCACACAAATTCTTTGAAGTTAAGCAACATGAGGCATGGCTAGTCACTGGATGGGTGGTGACTGTCAGTAATACACAATCTTCACCCCCCCCCCCCCGGCCCTTCACAGACCCAATTCGTCGGCCTCTGGCCATGCAGGCCCTGGATGGACGTATTGGACTCCAATAAATAAATAAATAAAAATAAAACATGTCGCTAATTGTAATAAAAATTATTGGGATCTGTAATTTGTTCGTTAGTCACTCACGTGATATGTTTAAAGTTTTTTGTTCCAAGCACAATTTCTTAAAATCAATAAAAATATATAGCAAAAGTTGTTATTTTTAATTGCTGTTTTTGCATAATTATTAAATTTTACTTGGAATGCTCCTGTGAAAAAATACAAGCTTTAAGAGCAAATAAGACCAAATCGGAAGTGGATTTCATATAGCTTTGAATATTTCCTTCATACTATATATCAATTTCATTCTTTTTTTTACTTTCATTTAAAAAAATCGTAATTTAAATGCCACTTCTGGTAATATAAATATATTTTGAATTTTGTCAAAAACTCCCACAAGAGGGTTGCTTATGACGTCAGCTTAGCCAAACCGAGACCGACGAAAGACAGGCCAGGGCCGAGGCTAACGAGAAATACAGGCTCCGGCACTGAAAAGTCACCTGACCAAGATAGGTCTATTAACAATCCAACCTTCATTGTTTCCAACAAAGGAAAAAACACAGATTGTTAAAATACAAGTTGGAAACAATGAAAGTTACATTGTTAATAGACCTATCTTGATCAGGTGACTTTTCAGTGCCGGAGCCTGTCTTTCTCGTTAGCCTCGGGCCAGGGCACTCAAAAGCCACAAGATCATCGGGGTCCGGGCAACAATCCGTCGTTCATTGTTTTCAACAAACGAAAAATTACTGATTGTTAAAATCCAAGATGGTGACAATGAAGGATGAATTGTTGGCTAAACCCCGCTGATCATGTGAGTTTTGAGTGCCCTGGACTATCTCTCATTGGCCTCGAGCCAAACCGAAGCCAACAAGATAATAAGGCCTGGAAGCGAAAAGGTCACCTGACCATCGGGGGGCTAGCAACAATCCAACCTTCATTGTTTACAACAAACAGGAAAACACTGATTGTTAACATCCAAGATGGAGACAGTGAATTTTGGTTTGTTGCTAGCACCCCGATGGTCAGGTGACTTTTCTGCTTCCAGGCAACACCAGTTAAAAAGAAAGCCTGAGCGTGGAAACCTCATACATTCTTAAAACGTCATAGGTAGTCATATTTAATCGCATTTCTACAAATAATATGCCCTAAATTATGACTAGGTATGATGATGTAACAATGTATGAAATTTTCGCGCTCAGGCTTTGAGTAGAGGTGGTGTTGTTCCAGGCCTTATTATCTCGTAGGTTTTGAGCCAAACCGAGGCCAACAAGAGTAAGGCCAGGGCACTCAAAAGTCACCTATTCATCGGGGTCTGGCAACAAGTCATCCTTCATTGTCTCCATCTTGGATTTTAACAATCAGTATTTTTACATTTTTTGAAAACAATAAAGGATGAATAGTTGCCTGGACGCCGATGCTCAGGTGACTTTTGAGTGCCCTGGCCTGCCTCTTGAGGCCTCAAACCAAACCGTAGCCAACGAGAAAGACAGACCGCAGCACTGAAAAGTCAGCCGACCATAGCAGTCTGAGTAACAATCCGACCTTCATTGTCTCCTTTTGGGATTTTAACAATCAGCGTTTTTTTCGTTTGTTGGAAACAATGAAAGTTAGATTGTTGCTCAGACTACTATGGTCAAGTGACTTTTCAATGCCGGGGCATGTCTTTCTCGTCGGCTGTGGCCAAACCAACACCACCTCTGCTCAAAGCTTGAGCGTGAAAACGTCATACAATGTTACACTAGGCCGACGAGATAACAAGGCCTAGAAGCGAAAAAGTCACCTGACCACCGGGGTGCTAGCAACAATCCAACCTTCATTGTTTCCAACACGAGGTAAAACATCGATTGTTAATATCCAAGATGGAGACAATGATGATTGGATTGTTGCTAGCACCCCGATGATCAGGTGACTTTTTCGCTTCCAGGCCTTGTTATCTCGTAAGTCTCGATGTTACATCACCTACGGTAGAGTCGTAGCCACGAGAAAGACAGGCTCTGGCCCGGAAAAGTCACCTGATCATCTTATTCCGAGTAACAATGCAACCTTCATTGTTTCCAACAAACAAAAAATTGCTGATTGTTAAATATCCAAGATGGAAATAATGAAGCTTTCATTGTTACTCGGACTAAGATGGTCAGGTAACTTTTCCGCGCCAGGGCCTGTCTTTCATGTGGGCTACGGGGTAGAGTTTTATTATTTAAATTTCAACCAATAATAAGCCTGAAATTGTCCATACCGTAAGTGATGGAACAAAGAATGATTTTCTGTGAGCAGGCTTTCTCTCTAGGCAGTATTGGCCAAACCCGAGGCCAAAGAGATAGCACGGCCTGGAAACGGAAACGTCACCGGACCATCGGGGTGCTAGAAACAATCC
>JAHWFO010016580.1:96721-128273 GCA_023313115.1 Rhysida immarginata
CTGGAAACGGAAACGTCACCGGACCATCGGGGTGCTAGAAACAATCCAACCTTCATTGTTGCCAACAAACGGAAAACACTGATTGTATCATCCAAGATGGAGACAGTGAAAGTGGGATTGTTGCTAGTAGCCCGATGGTCAGGTGACTTTCCACTTCCAGATCTTATTATCTCGTAGGCTACAAACCAAACCATAGCAACGAAAAAGACTAGCCCCGACCGTCACCATCGACAGAGAAGGCCTCCACAATGAAAGTTAATAAATTATTACATTATCATGGATATGGCAAATTTAAGGCTTATTATTGGTGAAATACGAATAACAGTGCCCTAAATATGATGACATTACAATATATTACTCTTCATTGCGGAGGCTTTCTCTCTGAGTGGTTACCTCCCGACACTGAAAAATCACATGACCCTATTAGTCCGAACAACAGTGTAACCTTCATTGTTTCAATCTTGTATTTAAAACAATTAGTATAAATTCGTTTGTTAGAAATAATGAAGGTTACATAGTTATTTGGACTAAGATGATCTTGTGACTTTTCAGTGTCAGGGCCTGTCTTTTTTTTGGGGGCGGGGGGGCTAGGAGCCAAACCGAGGACTACATCATAAGCAACGCTCTTGCGGTACATTTATAGTACAAGCCTTTTAATAATGATTTTTTAAAACTTACATGTCGTTTTTAAAAAGCACAGGCCCGACAAAATTTACAGGGCCTATAAATCTCGTCGGCCTCAGTTTGGCTAAGATAACGTTATGCGAAGTTAACTTTTTTGAATGGAGGGGACCCCTATTTCGCGTACTTGTTGCCTCTTTCTTAAAAAATTTGTAATTTTTTCCCAAAAATCATGTTGTTTTCTAAATGTTTATGCTACATTCTTTCTGATTATCTCGATAGCGATATTTTTGGTGTCATTTGCCCTTTTAGGTTGTAATTATCGCGACCATATTAGAGGTTTGCACCACGCCATTTTCCTTTATGTTAGGCTGTCCGATATTGATAGACGGTTAAAGGAAGGTGTAAGGCTATCGAAATTAAGATCGATAAAGAAATAACGGAGCCAATTAGAGTTAACCCGTTAGAGACGTCACTACACTTATTCTTCCCTGCTCCTCCCGTCAGCAGCCATTTTGTTTTCACTGCTTCGGCTCCAAGTCACTTCGCGAAACATTAAAACAGATTAATAATTTTTTATTTATTTTATTTATTAATTAATTGGACCCAATACGTCCATCCAGGATCTGTACGGCCAGGGGCTGACGAGTTGGGTCCCTGGATGGACCTGGATTCACGACGAGTATGATGGTCGCAGCAGCCGGGGGGGGGGGGGGAGAATTGGCTTCAATGGATGTTGGCCATCCCGGGACGAGCCGTGCCAGATGTAGCTTAACTCCACAGATGTTGTGTTCAGTGAAAGCCCACCAGGCCACGGCCTCCCCCTGGATGCTACATTCTTTCTGATTATTATTATTGGTGCAAGTTTTCTTACTATCTAGCTACGGTTATGTAATTTCTCGTTTTAATTAAAAATCTTGACAAATTCTGGCTATTATTATTAGCTGTTGATCTGTAAGGCTCCTTCGTTACTCTGGATAAGATAATCCTAACTATAAAGATTGTGAACAGGGAGACGCTCCACTTGTCCACAAAAGATTTTATTTCTTCACAGATGGACATTTATTTCTTCACTTTCCCACTGAACGATGCCTGCCAAATAGACGAAATATACGAGGCTTGTCCGGAAAGTAAGTAGCGTTCAGGAAAGAAAACACATAAAACATTTTTTCAAAACAAATTTTATTTTTACATGAAAGAGCATTTTTTTAAACTTTTATTCTACATAGTTGCCGCTGTTGCTCAGACATTTTTCGTAGCGGGAAACCAGCTCTTCTATGCCCTCATCATGCCACCAGTCATAGAAAGATGTGTGAAAATCTCATGCGAAACAGTTTTTGAAATTGTGGAAACTCTTTACAAAGCATTCTTTTGTAAACCATCTGTTTTCACGAAATTTCTCATTCACTTTTTCAAACAAATCATCACTGACAACAGAAAGCCGCCCCGTGATGAACATTGGTTCGTCCATCATTTAACTGCCTAATCTACTTTCTCACCATTCCATCAGTCATTACATTTTCCCCATAAATCTCTAAAAGTTGAAGATGCATTTCAGCTGGCTTAACGTTCTTTACGTTCAAAAATCGTATTACAGAATGCACTTCACAGTACGTGGGCTCAGAAATTGTCTTAAACATTTTCAACGATCACTAACAAATGTGAACACAACACAATCCGGCTGTAATGGCGTCAGTTCAGAGATAATGAACCAGAGAGACGAGTGTTGTAACGCGTAAAAAATTTTATTTGAGAGGCTCAGACTTTTGACTCCGAGTCGTTACAGGTTAGGTTGATACATACATTGAACGACAAAGTTATTAGAGACATCTCTTACGGAAAATGGATTTGCCTCCCAGTGACACACAAACAAAGGAACAGGCCGAAGATGTGTATAAAAGGGATGCTTTGGATCACAAGTTGCAGTCAGCAGCAGAAGTGGACTGAATATGGGTAAATCCTCAAATATGGGTAAATATATCAAAAAACAACCTCTACAAACACAACTCCGGACGAAACAAGGCCGTGAATGAAGAGGCCAAAGGCGACTGGCACGAATCATCCACAGCAACAGGACGGGAATAGCCCAAGAAATTGCAGCGCAGTTCAATGAGGGAGCATCCCAACCCGTTTCGGAGCACACGGTGCGGCGCACCTTGCACCGAGCTTGGCTTAAAAACAGGCGGCCAAAACGGGTACTTTCGCTTCACCGGAAAATAGGAAAGCGAGCCTGCTATGGGCACACAGGCATCGCCACTGGACATTGGATGAGTGGAAGAGGTTTGCCTGATCCGACAAATCGCGGTTCCTACTTCATCATGCAGACGGCAGACTGCGCATCTGGCGCAGACAGCACGAGGTCATGGACCCATCTTGTCAGCAGACAACTGTACAGGCGGGTGAAGGAGGAATACTGGTCTCGGGTGTCTTCTCTTGGGACACACTGGGTCGTCTGATATCTGTAGACACGTTCATGATGACTGTGTTCATAGTGACGGACAGTTTCAGCAGGAGAATGCTCCCTGTAACCGTGCTCGAATGGTCTTGGACTGGTTCATGGAACATGACGTGGTCTTCCACCTGATTCAATGGCCAGCTCGGTCGCCCGATCTCAACCCGATCGAGCATTTATGGGATGAAGTGAAGAGAACCATCCGACGACTTCCCACACTACTGTCAAGCCTGCACCAATTACGGGCCGCTGTGATGTCAGCCTGGGAGCTATTCTTCCACGACGGTTTCAACACCTTTCGTATCCATGCCAGCACGTATTCAGCCAGTTCTCGCTGCTAAAGGAGGCGCAACACGCTATTAGCGGGGTGTCTCTAATAAATTGGTCGTTCAGCGTATTTCCCCTGCCCCTTAATGAAACCTTGATTTTGATTTGACGCTGCTTTGTGAAGATATTGAGTGAAATAAATTGTGGAGAAGCTGAAAAGGAGAAATATTGAACAGTATTATAGTTTATTCAGTTATCGAGGTCTATGATATCAATATTATAAGAATGGTATATGCAATTGATAAAGCTAATTTAAAAACGACAATGAAGTTTATTGTTACGCCGGGGTTGATGGACTTTGTTAAACACGAGCAATTTCATGTGAAGGACAAGAATAGAGAAGGACACGACGAGATATTGTTGTTGGTCTTCAGTTTTTATTTTTATTATTTTGACCTATCGTTATATAGATATTCTATCGTTTTTATTATTTTGACCTATCGTTATCTATAGATATTCATGGTCACCGAGCTCCATTGTTAAAATGAATCTAATATTTCTTGCTCCCGGTAGGGCGGGAACTCTATTGAAAAATGGCGCTGCGTGTACAATCGGCCCAAAAACGCCTGCAGCGCCGCCCTATTGACAGACAGAAACTTTACTTTCATTTTCAGTTTCAATGAAAAACCTCTATCGCAGGTCACGGTCGGCTCTGGTGCGATTTATGCGGCACCTGGCGCGATCTGATTTCCTTAGCTTCTCGAAACAATGGAAAATGGCCGAAGCTCGATTACCATGAATATCTATAGACCGTGATATCTATAGACCGTGCTTGTAACTATGTAAAAAATCTTGGAAGTCGAATTTAACCTACTTCAGGAAAAGGTAGAGTGCTGAAATTTGTTACCCATGCGCAGGGCCGATGAGAATGCGTGTTAAAGGAACTTTTTTTTTTAAATCGGTTCATTGGTTAGTGTTCTTTGGGTAGTAATTCATTACTACGAATTGTCCAACGATAGGTTATGACGAGGGTTAAATGTGTGCATTGTTTATTGTTGCAAAATTAATTATCAAAGATTGTTGACGCCGGCTTGAAAAGTTCTTATACTGGGTGATCCAAAAGGGTGTTAAGGGGCGTTCCCATAGCTTTCTACAGCTTTAAAGCGAAGTTTGAGCTTTGAAGCAAACTCTACTGCTAGAAAAATGTAGCAGTTGATTGCAAGCTCTTAAAGCAAAGCTGGCGTTGAAGGTATTTCGTAGCTAATATGTCTCGCGAGAAATCGCAAGCGGGAATTCCAAAAAACATACTGCTTCAATGCACGAAAACGTTTATTATTACAGAAAATGAGTTTAATTTTATTGATGAAGCTATTGATAAATAATTTAAAATGTAATTTGTAAAAAAAGAATAAAATATTTCCAGTTTAGCACAATATTTCCATTGATATTTATTTTTATTTTCGCTGACGCTACAAAAATTGGAATAAAAAAAAACAAAGAAAAAAAAAAACACCTACACTGGTGGACAAAAGTTTGGGCTAAGTGTGTTTTCTAAGAAAACAATTATTTAGAGATTTTATTGTTATGACACCTTTTTACTTACTATTGAATACGAGGTCTGTTCAAAAAATACGTAGACTGTTTGAATTGCGCGGGCCCTGTTGGTCCGAATCAAAATCGCTTGGTGTCGCCATCTTCTGACAGATCCGCTGATTACAAGGCAGTTTTTTGATTGCAAATATCAGTATTGGTTGATTAGCAACGCGGTTGTTTGTGAACTGTGTTTTTTTCGTTTGGCGGATTTTTAGAATGAGTGACTTGAACCAAACCTAACCAGATTTACTACATCGAAGTTCTCAAACGTCTGCGGGATGCTATCCGGCGGAAAAGGCCAGAAATGTGGACGAGTGGTGACTGGTTGTTTCATCACGACAACGCTCCAACCCATTCAGCCCTCAGAACTCGAGAGTTTTTGGCCAAACACTCGATCACTGTTCTTCCTCACCCACCCTACTCATCTGACCTCGCTCATTGTGACTTCTTCTTGTTTTCCAAACTCAAAAGACCTTTAAAAGGAAGGAGATTTGAGACGATTCCCGACATAAAGGCAAATGCGACGAAGGCGCTGAAGGACATCACAAAAGAAGCGTTCCGGGACTGTTTCCAAAAGTGGAAACACCGTTGGGATAAGGAGAGTACTTTGAAGAGGACCTAGATGTGTAACTTATGAATAAAGTATATTTTGTTTTATGACGTCAGTCTACGTATTTTTTGAACAGACCTCGTATATCAAAATTGACAATTGAATAATTGATCTTTTAATTTGTTTTTAAGTTACATCCAAATAATGGAAATTACACTGGTCAAAAGTTTGGGGTAACAGGTAAATAATCATCAAGATATCAAAAGTAAAGGAAATTAATATGAAATCTGACCGCTATTTGACTTTATAACTTGAAGAAGACGATTTGTCATTGGTGAAAATAACTTCTTGATGGTGTTTGGTGCTATTTTAACAGCGGAGGCCTCAATTGCATTGATTAACTGCATAAGAGTTGAATACTGTTTGTCAGCATAAATATCCTGGCTCATAAGATGCCAAACATTTTCTATAATGTTGAGGTCGGGACTCCTTGCCGGCCAGTCTAGTTTACGAACTTTGTTAGTGGAAAATCATTCAGTAAAAATTCGTGCTGTGTGGATAGATGCATTGTCTTGCTGCCATACCCATTGTTTTGTCTGTAGTGTGTCTTGCAGAAAAGAATGGATGTGCTTTGAAGGTCTTCTAAGTATTGGTTGCCGTATATTTGCCCTCAATTACTTTTATCTTCAGGTGACCCGTGTTTGAAATGGCACCTAATGGCATCACATCTCCTCCTCCCATTTAGTGCTTATTTCTGACCAGAGCAATTGGTTTTTGGCCTTGTTTTTTAACATAACTGCACATGTTATCAGGTCTATCCATGGAAAAATCGTTTTTCATCAGAAAATACCACCAACCCAAAATCAGTCTTCTCATGATGTGTTTCTGAAGTCTTGCTATTTTATTTTTTGGTATTAATGGCAGTGATTTTTCAATAGCTTCATAGTGAAAGTTCTCACGCTGCAATTCACGCCTTATGGTTCTGGTTGAAGCCTTCAAATCAAGATTAACTTCGATGCGCATACTGTTTACAATGTGGCCAGCTGCAATTTCTCTTCTCTCATGGCGTTTTATGCTAGATTTTGTCCGTCTTGTAAGTGCAGATGGGTTTCCCATCTTCTTTCCTGTCTTCCTGTTTGCATTTCTAATTGCCCTGATTACTGTATTGTAGCCAACATCAGCAATTTCAGCTTCTCGCTTGAAGTTCTTGTGTTGAGCATACAATGCATGAATTTCCTTCGCTTCTCATCAGAAATCATCTTAAGACACTTCTTCACATTCCAAAAAATCAATGGACAAATATTCATGCACTTTACTGTAAAAATATCAGTTATTTACCTGTTACCCCAAACTTTTGACCAGTTCAGTTTGCATACTTTGCATGTAATTTAAAAACAAATTAAAAGATCAATTTTTCAATTGTCAATTTTGATATATTCAATAGTAACTTAAAAGGTGCCATAACAATAAAATCTCTAAATAATTGTTTTCTTAGAAAACACACCTACACCAGTGTACATTTAAATAATTAATTAAATAATTTAACTTAATTAATAAATAAATTAAAATAATACACAAATTAACAAAAAGACAAGTAAAATAACAATTAAATAACTATAATAATCATTAACTATAAATAAATTCAATAAATATTTAATGGAATAAAATTAAATTAATGAATATTATGTACAGGTCGAGTCACTGAATTATGACACAACTCTACCTCACAACCCGAACAGCCTCCTTTTGCAGCCAAAACAGCAGCTAGCCTCACAACCCGATCAATGAGTGTTTGGTAGGTGGCAACAAGTATCTGTGTCCTCAAGATACGCGAACAGAAGAGCATCACGTAACTCATTGATGGAGGGTCTTGCAGCCTGACGCGTCGATCCAGATGTTCCTACATATTCTCGCAAGGATTAAGATCTGGGAAGTTTGGAGATCAGGGTAGGAAGTGGAACTCATCCTCATGCTCCTCATCGGCAAATTTTGGTCAAGGGGCATGTGGCATTATCCTGTTGAAAGATGCCATCATTTGCAGGATGCACCTCGTCGGCAACGATGGATAAATGTGCACAGCTATTGACGGTACCTTCCAGGAAGTAATGGACCCAAAACATGCCACGAACACATACCCCAGACCATTACACGTCCACCTCTAGCTTGTTGCCGCCCAACAATGGTTTCGGGCAATTTGTTTTCGGCGGATACGCCAGCGCCCATCGATACGATGCAGTAGAAAACGCGACTCAACAGAAAATGCAATATTTTTCCACTGGTCTAAGGTCCAATGTTTGTACTGCAATGCAAACGCACGTCGTTTCTTGCAATGCACACTTGTCAAGACGGGTGCTGGAACCAGCGTTCCACGGTTGTTTTCGATAGCTTCCTGGTGCATACTTCGTTTATTTGGGCTGTCATGATGGTCATGTAACCAGCCGTCGCAAGCGCCGCTCACCCCGTTCATTTGAGTCCCATTTTTACTTACAGTGACACTACAGCATTCATCCACTCATTGTACACTTTCACTACGGCACTACACGACCAGTTCACGAGATAATCAATAAGACGACAACCTCTTGTCCACAACTGGATTTTATTCCGCATATACGTATTTCGAACTCTTTGAGTTCATTATTCAATGCCAAGTAAGTGAAGAATTCTCATAGTTCACGAGAGCTGCGGTTGCCGAAATGCTGCCGCCTTTGGCACGGTACAGCTTATATATCATTTTCAAGGCCTGTTATGTTGCATGCTTTACCCATGAAGGCTGTACGAAATGTTCCTCTGAATTTCAGAGTCTGAAACCATCTTTATATATTTTCCAACAGGCAGGTTTATCCGCAACCCCTCCTGTGAAAGAGCACAAACGTATTTACATATATCTACGTGTCGGTCATAATTCAGTGACTCGACTCTGTATAATGAATGAATAAAATAAAATAAATTAAAAAAAATAAACACAAAATAAAAAGAAATATAAAATAGTAAATTAAAACCCATATAAAATAAACTCAATCAAATGTATAAAATAAATAACCAAAAAAATAATAAATAAAATTAAATAAATTAATAAAATAATAAATAAATAAATTAATTTAAATAAATAAAATAAAATAAATAAATAATTAATAAATTATTAATAAACATTTTTAAAACCATGCTACGAGGGGCGATTGAAAAATAAGGTCTCCATGGCTGTAACTTTTTTATTTGTTATCCGATTTTCAAAATTCGTTTTGTATCTTATACTCACATTTGTCCTCTATGTAATGCACTATTCACTTTTCCCCATTCCTTTCCAAGCATTGCGCCAATGCGTGACTAATTGGGTGAACCCGTCGGAGAGGAATTCCGAAGTTGTTGTCGACACAAGGATTGAATGGCAGCGTTTACCTCGCCGTCAGAACCAACTCATGTCCCTTAATGGGCTATTTCTTCTTTAGGAAGTAGTGAAAGTCGCTATGTGCAAAGTCTTTCATTTTTGAACTGCAATTTTTCATCTTTGAACTGTAGGCGCTGCAACGCCTCGCGTGTATGGTGACTCGTGTGCGGGCGGACATTATCGTACTCCAAAAGAGGGTCCAAAGCTGCCATTCAATCCTGGTGTCGACAACAACTCCGGAATTCCTCTACGACGGGTTCACCCACTAGCCACGCGCTGGCGCAATGCGTGGAAAGGGACGGGGACTATGTCGAAAAGTAAATAGTGCATTAAATAGAGGACAAATGTGAGTATAAGATACAAAAAGAATTTTGAAAATCGGTTAACAGATAAAAAAGTTACAGCCATTGAGACCTTATTTATCAATCCCCCTCGTATATTACTCAAAGAAGAAATAATAATAAAATGAAGACATTCTTCAAACAAATCATGAAAACAAAGGAGAAGAAAGAAACTAATACAAATCGCGGAATTCTTCCTTCCCTTTTCTTTTTCACACTATAATAGCGACCCCCATGTACGCACCCATTGCAGTCATCAGGGTAAGGCATGTAATGCGCATGTGCCTCGGTCATTTACAAGCAGCAAGTTGTTTTAACATCACACTGAGCTAGATATACGCTTGAAGCGAAAAGCAGCTTGAAAACTAGCGCATATAAGCTTGAAAAATCATACGTAAAACGCTTAAAGCTTCAAGCTTCACGCAAAAAGCGAGCTATGGGAACGCACCTTTACATTCCTTCCATTGTTATCAACATTTTCAGTGTTTGCTTTCCAGCACGGTCTATAGATAGTCATGGTCATCGAGCTCCATTGTTAAAATGAAGCTAAAGTTTCTAGCTCCCGGTAGGGCGGTAACTTCTATTGAAAAGAGGCGCTGCATGTACAATCTGCCCAACTGCGCCTGCAGCGCCACCCTATCGGCAGACAGAAACTTTACTTTCGTATTCGGTTTCAATGAAAATCTCTATCGCAGGTTGCGGTCGGGAATAGTGCGATCTATGTGGTATCTGGCGCGATCTGTTTTCCTTAGCTTCTCGAAACAAAGGAAATGGCCGAAGCTCGATGACGATGAATATCTATAGACCGTGCTTTCCAGCAATTTAATGTTTTCATAAGAATCACGAGGCACGCGTAAAACAAAGTAAAGGACAAGAACACATCAAGGCAAAACAATTATATAAAATGCTAACTCTTCCTCCATGCCGAAACCGACGCGATCTATACAGGGTGAATACAAAAGTCTGAACCCCAATTTTATTTTTTGAACCGAAGCAGATATGTCAATTTTGATGAATCAACTGAATAGGAAGTTGTGGGTGGCCTATCCCTTGGTGCACTTTTCATCAACCCAAATATGCAAATTAGGACACATTCAAAATTTATCTCAAAAACCGTAAGGGATAGAAAAAAAAACCCAATTGCAAACTTGTTCAGCATAAAATAACAAACAAAACTAAAAAAAATCATCCAAATCGGACCAACCAATCACCCACAATCACGTGGTGAACTGTTTGTAGCTTACAAACAGTCACACTGCACAAACAAGTTATTTCAAACAGTTTAAAAAAAAAGTTAATCAACAAAATGCACAGAACCTAACTGACGTCAAAACATCGGCAAGCATGGCTGGTGTCACTCCTCGTCACGCTTCCTGGATTCGTTGAACCAGATCCTCCAGTAAGGCGGGCTGCGTAGCATAAACCTTGTCCTTCAGGTATCCCCACAAGAAAAAGTCAAGTGGAGTAAAATCAGGGGAGCGGGGTGACCAACGAACTGATCATCCTCGGCCAATCCATTGTTATCCAAACATCACACTGAGACGCTCGCGAACGACCAACCCGTAATATGGAGGAGCTCCATGTTGAAACCACGTGCGCTGATACGAGGCCACTGGCAAATTGTCAATGAAGTCTGTGACTACCACTTTGAGAATTTCAGCCCGGTAGCGCTCTGTAGTCAGTGTTCCATCGTAAAAATACTATCCAACCACAGTGTCATTGTACAATCCACACCACACATCGATTCTCCAGTTCACTTGATGAGTTGCTTCTCGCAGACATCATGGGTTTTCGTCTGCCCAATGATGATGGTTGTGCCTGTTGATAACTCCATCCCTGGTGAACTGGGCTTCATCTGTCCACAACACCTCATGAATGAAGTTTGGATTGTCATCCAGGCAGGTAAGTAACCAGTTGCAGAAGGCGGCGCTAGCAACATAATCCAATTGCAGTAACTCCTGGTGACAATGATTATGGTATGGGTGAAAATGATGTGCGTGTAGAATGTTGAGAACAGTTCTCTGATGGCACCCAACATTTGCAGCAATTGCTCTGCTGCTTGTGTGGGGATTTGCAGCAACTGCAGCCAGAACTAGTGTTGTTGTATCCTCGTCGCCTTGTGCCCCCTGGTCGTCCTCGTTCTGCATTAACATTCCTTGTAGCCTCGAATCTTTGAATAATGTGAGGCATTGTTTGACGAGATGGATGGCATTCGTTAGGGTATCTGTCTCGATACAACCTAACTGCAGCATATAGGTTTCTCCTTGCCTCTCCGAAGGAGAAGATCATGTTGACCATTTCCGGAACAGTGTAGCTTGCCATCCTGGAATTGTTCTGTCTTCTGTGTGCTGAAACATGCCTTTTATTTGCTTTTCCGCATGAAAGTGAATGTGAGTATGGTAATTTATGTTAATTTTTTGATTTGCATGCTTTACATGGTGGAAATATCAACATTAGGTTTTTTCCTCTATCCCTTACGGTTTTTGAAATAAATTTTGAATGTGTCCTAATTTGCATATTTGGGATGATGAAGAGTGCACCATGGGATAGGCCACCCACAACTTCCTATTCATTGGATTCATCAAATTTGACATATCTGTTTCGGTTCAAAAAATAAAAGGGGGGTTCAGACTTTTGTATTCACCCTGTATATAGCCATAGCAATACATCACTTGGCATTGTTGAAACGTCATGAAAATCGATGGATATTTTGAAATGTGAATTTTGTATTTCAGATAAATAAGTAAATACAATATAATAAAAAGCATTACTGCCAAACATGGGTGATTTACTTTTTTAATAAATCATTTCATTTTATATTTTAAATATCTTTACTTTGTTTTTAAATTTTTTTTTGCATGATGTCACAAAATCCATCTGTTTGCATGATGTCACAAATTCAGTGCCACGGCTTCGTCCACGCCCGTTTCTATAGTGGCGAGCAACAATACAACTTCATTGTTTTCAACAAATGAAATAACACTGATTGTTAAAATCCAATAATCTGAGCCGACGAGAAAGGCTATCAAAAATCAAATCATTTTCTTATGTTACGGCACAAAAATATATTGTTATCTAGAATTAACTATAGCTGCCGCCACATAAGTTGAACGATCTTTTTGACATGCGCAGTAAGTCATCTCATCAATATGCTTTGTCTCTGATTTTTCCCATGATTCACTTGTTCTATTATAGAAATGGTGGAGATATCGTGAAACGTGGAAAACTATTAAAAGTTATAATATAAATCAAATTGCATTCGAGTCGACTATTCTGTGTCATTGTTTAATTTATTAATTTATTAATTTCATTTAATAATTTTATATATATATTTAAAAGAAAAAACGAAAATAGAAACTACATATAAATACGAAAACAATATTTCGAAAACGAAAGCGGATGTTCCATGGAATAGCTAAGCGATTTACTTCCCGTTAACGTCTATTGGCTGGCGTCAGAAATGACATCATCCTGTCCTTCAACTTATATGGCGGCAGCTATATAGACATCTATTGTGACGTTTAAAATCTAGCACACTAAAATTAATAAATAAATCAAGTTAAACTCTAAGTAAGTAATTTAGCTATTTTAAATTACAAAATTCATTTCATGTATACGATTCTTATTTTTTAATTTTAATAAAAATTAATAACATTCAAATAAAAATTTGAAATTGGTTAAGAATTCAAGTCACAAATAGGTAACATTAGTTTTTACACTTTATGATATCCCTTAAATGTGCATAGTAATAATATTTCAGTTGAATAAAAATAAAAAGTTATAAAACAGAAAAGAAAATCCAACCGAATAAAATCAAAAGCAAATAACATTAATATTTTCCTCGTTTTATAATATTCTTCAAATGTGTTTCATTAATTTTTTAGTTTTAAAATATAGTGGTCGTGCAATATGCCCCCGAAACAGTCGTGCAATGATGGAGTTAAAATAAAAAAAAAGAAAGACCGATGACCAAACTGCAGAGCAAAGTTTACATCTAACAGTGGTAGATGTGTTTTTGTGTTAAGTTTCTGTCAAATTGAGTGTAGTGACTTAGTCACATTGAAGTAGGACGCATTGTGTTAGTGTCCTCTCAATTTGACACTGACTTTTTTACTATTGGCAAAATTGTCAATTATCACAGTTCTGTCACAGATCAAATTTTTTTAAAAATAAAGTACAACTTGCGGTAACCGTCATACGCCGGGCTTTCAAATAAAATCAAAAGTATGCTGTGTCTGATGCAAACTGTGGTGATCCTTTGTAACAAACTTGAGTTAGGAATGAAAGCCAAGCTGTCTGTTTTCAAATCCATCTTTGTCCCCATTCTCATCTACAGTCATGAGTCTAGGGTAATGAGCGAAAGAGTGCCGAGAATGAGATCCTGGGAGGTTTGGCAAGTGTTTCCTATTAGATAGACTGTTCAGCATCCCTATGAGGCAGTCTTTAGGTGCTGAGCCGCTACTTCTCCGCCCTATAGCCACATCTACGGATGCTGGAAACTGTCTTCCTAGACAGTTGCAATTTTCCAAGTTGGTGGCCAAATAACAGAGACCAAGGGGTCAGCCTAGAACTAGGAAGCTAGACTACACAGGGCCTCTGGATTCGAGTCGCTTGAGTATTACCGTTGCGGGCATGCAACCTTATGGCGGAAAATCTGGGGCGCTGCCCCCTCGAACTTAACAGATAAGCAGGTTTGTAAACTAAGTAAGAAAACATTTTCAGCCTCGCTTTCCTATTGACAGCGACTTCTTTAATATTGGATGTCTGTCAGTTTCACAATTCAATCACAGATGAAATTTTATAATTAAAATAGAATTTACAGATTGTCCTGTTGCGGCACGATCGTATCACGGGCTTTATTACTAGTATTATAATAAAACATAAAATGGCGTATTTTTAAAAGAAAACCTTTCTTTCCCTCTTATCATTGGTTCGGAGAAGGAGAAGAAGACGTGGTTCGTCGAGTTTCTGTGATCGAGAAGAAATAGCTAATGTTCGATTAGAAAAAACTTTAAGGGAAATACCAACTTGTACGATTGGGATCGACGGGTGCTAATACTGAGTCGTATTCCAGCTTCGCCAATCTGGAAGGGAAATAATATGGCGATATAAAGGGAAAAGATGTATGAAATCTTAAAATGAATTAAAAATAAGCAGAAAAGACATAGTTCGAAAAAAGTCGAAAAAGTCGATGACGCCTTGGATCCTGAGTTTGAAGTCGAATTGGAAAGAAGTGCGAATCGGAGGAAAATGGAAGCCCACGAACTAAAATAGACCTAGAAGTATTCGAAAAATAATTTTACAAGGGAATCTGGTCTTTTTAATTCGGCCAGACTTATCTGAAGGGCACAAATTGACCTGTCGCTATTTTTTTTTCTTTTTTTCTCACATACTCAGATTTTAGTTAAATAGTGAGGAATTAATTCTTAAAGGTTACCTCGACTTTTTCCGCTCACACAATACCGAACAGTCACTTATGTTAGCTGGTACTTCCATCCTTTCAACACCACGTCTGGGTTCCCCAAGGGCGCTTAACAGCTCATGCGGGTTCACAGATTTTACTACCCCGTCGCAACCCCTTTCTAGACCCCCCCCCTCCCGTGATCCCTTGCTTACCTTTCCTCCCGTCGATCCCTTGCTTCGAGTGACGTTGATGTTAGCACAATTTGAGAGAAAACTTAGAAGGGAAGAATAAAAGGAAAAGAATTACCATCGTGACTAGAACACTGGAAATTAGATTATTAAAAAATAATAAAAAAGGGCAAGACGTATTAATAGAATGCTATATAGTTCATAAATAAACTTACCTAAAAGAAAACAAGTATTTAGCTGGAAACTATTCAGAAGCCCCTTCGTTGATCATTACGTTTTAGTATTAACTTTTACTTTTTTATATTTTTTCGGAGGGTTAGACATGACAAGTTCACTGCGTTATTAATTCACTTGCGAGATGAAATACGTTAAAAATAATATAGAGCCAAGAACCAGAATCTGCAAATTGTAAGAAAGACTATTTGGGACTAGTACACTACTGTTTATAAAAATCGCAACACCCTGATGGAATGGTCTAATCCATGTGCAATTTGCAATATTTGCATAAAATGGGTCAGAGTATAAATGATTAGATTTTCAGAGTAATTGCTTGAAAGAACACCACGCCTCGACGACGACGAAGGGTACCATATCAACAGCTGACAGACTTTGAAAGAGGACGCATAATTGGTCTGCGTGAAGCGGGATGGTCGTATCGTGACATTGCTGCTCGTGTAGGACGTAATGCAACGACATTTATGCGTGCATGGAGGCAGTGGAGCGAAGAGAACAGGGCACACCGAAGACCAGGCTTAGGAAGACCCAGCACGACGACACCGCGAGATGACAGACACCTCTATCGCATGTGTGTAGCAGATCGTACAGCCACTTCCACAGTGTTAGCACAAAAGTGGGGTCCTACAGTAGGCAGGACAATGTCTGCTAGCACTGTACGACGCCGTTTGATTTCCAGAGGATTGATGGCACGAGTACCATTGTTGCGGATTCCTTTGACTCAAAACCACCGGCGCCTCAGGTTGCAATGGGCCCATCAACACCAACAGTGGCAAGCTGAATGGCAACAAGTTGTGTTTTCGGATGAGTCAAGGTTTAACTTGCAGCACCATGACGGCAGGATACGAGTCAGAAGACATCGTGGCGAGCGCGACCTTCCAGAATGCATCCTGCAGCGTCATTCAGGACAAACGCCAGGGGTGATGGTGTGGGGTGCAATCAGTTACCATGACCGTTCCCGTCTGATCAGAATCCATGGCAATCTGAACAGTGACCTGTACATCAGGGAACTTGTGCAACCCGAGGTCATCCCCTTCCTGCAGAACCTTCCAGGCGCTGTATTCCAAAAGGACAATGCCCGACCGCATGTGGCCAGAAATGTCCTCAACTTTTTCCAAGCACATCAGACGCCCTTTCCCCTGGCCTGCTCGTTCCCCAGACATGTCTCCAATCGAACATGTGTAGGACAGGGTTGCTCATCGATTAGCTCGTCAGACTCCTGCAGCAGCAACAACTGTGGTTGAACTGTATACCCGTGTAGACAGAGCATGGCAGGACATTCCCCAGGCCCTTATTCAGAGCTTGTTTGACTTAATGCCACGACGTTTAGAGGCTGTAATTGCATCCCACGGTGGTTTCACCCGATACTAATGTGACAATAAAACGCATTGTATTGACCTGAAAATCTAATGGTTTCTTTTCTGACCCATGATATCCAAATGCTCCAAATTTAATGCAGATTGGGCTATTCCATCAGTGTGTTGCGATTTTTATAAACAGTAGTGTATAAATAAAATGTATTAAGAAGAATAACGATAGATGTTTGTGATCTAGTTTATCCTAGCAAGTGTAGTAAAGAAATGCATTAATGAATGTGTTGGATGAAATAAAACCCTCATCTAATTCCTCCTGCGTCTTGAGTCTGGCTTGTGGGAATATAGCTGCGTAGTTCATTTGTAGAAGAATCATAGAAGGGGCTGAGGGAAACTTGCTTATGCTTATAGATTGGCTTAGAAGAATGTAATTTTCTATTACTGAAGATTTAATGCTTATCTGAAACCAATTGTAGTATATATATATTTTTTTATTAGAGTTAAGAGTACACCAATAAATTAAGCTTACAATTTTTGATGAGATATTTGAAGAAAAACTTGCAACCGAACAATAATGTGTGGAACCCTCCAAATTAGGGATGAGCGATTAATCGAAAAAGAATCGATTAATTGATTTATTTTACCCAAAAACTCGAATATTTTCACTCGATTATAATTATCCCGATTAATCGACTGAATCTATTTAATACATTCGATTCCATAATGGCTGCCATCGCCATGCAATAGCAATTGTGATTCACCTGCAGCTTTGCCAGACTTCAGATCTGACTTCTGCTTCTCTGATGCTATTGTGACTATTCTGCTGTTAACTTGCTGCTGTTATCATGGTACTGTAAAATAAAAATCAGACGACATTAGGTAATACTATTTGATATATTATTTACGCAACACATGTGGCCGAGAGCGCTGAGGCGCAGGTCTTATCGCTCTCGCAACCAGCAAGTCGCGGGTTCGAATCCCGCTTGGGGCATGGATGTTTGTGATTGTCCTTTATTATAATATGAAAACCCCGTGTTGGGCTTCGGCCTGTTGGGGGCAACCCGCGGGTTGTTTAGATTATAATAATTATAATTTCTTATAATAATGTATATTTTTACAACAAATACTCAAAATATAAAAGTTTCAAAGTAGCCCATAAAACTTTTCAACTATTACACAATTTATTTGAAGTGAATCTCCTTTTACAATTTACAATTTGTGAAGTGAAACAGTGGGATCTGTATTAATCAGATCATCAAATTCACCATAAATGAAATCGGGCTCGGAATTAGAATGTTTTAAAGACATTCTTAATGTTTTACAGCCCCTTGAAAAAGGAACGAAGGAAATGAGGGGACAGAAATATGTAACTGCAAGTTTTGTGATTCCGATCACAAAAAATAACTTCACTCCCTCTTAAAATAACAATTACCAATGCATTGCGTCAGGAGATTGTAAAATATTTGGAAAAGAGGTTTCAAAATGTGTGACGTATGAAGTCATTATCTATCGCTCTTCTGTTGGATCCAAGGTATACAGGGTGTTTTTGAATTGAGTACAGATTTTTGGGGAGATGATAGAAGAGGTCCTTAGAAGTATTTTTTGTCATATGAACATGGGGTCCCCGCAGCTCCATTTACTTACAATACTGCATTGAACAATCAAATGACACCGGATCGCAGTGTGCGTTGATAGGCCTAGATTGCCTATTTTTTTAACAATTAAACAAGCAATCTACTGTAATAACTTTTAAAGTAATTGTTTACAAAGAAATTTCAAGGTGCAACAACTTGTTTGTTGAAAAGTCTTAGGACAAACTTCGTCAAGGAGATTCCATGGTATCCAACCCCTTTGTAAAATACGATTAGTCCATATGTAAATGAACTAATCGCATTCTGGGAAAGCAGTAGGTAAAGATTTGTTTTAAAAAGTTCACTTGATGTACTTTTTACATGTGTAAAGTTAAACAAACAGTATGAATCGTTTTACATGGAATGATTATGCAGACATGCATCTGTGTCTCGGTGCTGCTGGTACCATGGATGGTGCAAGGCGTTTGTATGCTGAGCGTTATCCCAACAGAATTCTTCCCAATTCACGAACATTTGGTGCAGTAGATCGTCGTCTAAGAGAAACAGGCGCATTCGCTCATGATAATCATCAGCGTGGACGTCGTCGGTGGTTACGCTCCCCTGAATTAGAGGATGAAGTTTTGGAGAGGTTTTACCGAAATCCATCGACAAGTACTCATGCGGTCGGAGCTGCTTTGAATACTAGTCATACCACTGTATGGAACATTTTATATGACAACCTGCAACATCCGTTCAAGCTTCGAAAGGTGCAGGAATTAAGTCCCAATGATCATGGTCCCCGGCGTGCTTTCGCGGAATGTTTTATGCAGCAACAGAATAGGATTCCAGACGTTCCTTCCATGGTTTTGTGGACAGATGAGGCAACGTTTACGCGAGAGGGAATGTTCAATAGCTACAATAGTCATCTGTGGTCTCATATCAACCCATGTGCAACACATATTAACAGTTTTCAGCATCGTTTTTCGTTGAATATTTGGGCTAGCATGATTCACAATGTCCTGATTGGGCCATATGTCCTACCATGCCGTCTTAACGGGCAAACATACCTTGGTTTCCTGAAGGAGGAGCTCCCTGGTCTTCTTGAAGATGTTCCACTAATGACCAGACATTAGATGTGGTTTCAACAGGACGGCGCACCTTCGCATTACACAAGAGCAGTTAGAGATTACCTAAATGAGACATATCCTGGTCGTTGGATTGGTCGTGGCGGACCAGTTGTTTGGCCACCGAGATCGCCAGATCTCACATCGATGGATTTTCTTATATGGGGAAGCATAAAATCAATGGTGTACTCCGAACCCGTAGATACCGAAGAAGAATTGGCGGTTCGTGTTGTCGCGGCAGCAGGTGACATCAGCGACCGTGCAAATCAACTGTTTCCACGCGTACATCAATCCATCATAAGGCGTTGCGAATTGTGCTATGAAGCAAATGGCGGTCATTTCGAACAATTTCTGTAAAAGTCATACAGTAGATTGCTTGTGTTAATTGATAAAAATAAAATAATCTACGCGTACCAACGCACACTGCGTCCCGATGTCATTTGATTGTTCAATGCAGTATTGTAAGTAAACGGAGCTGCGGGGACCCCGTGTTCATATGACAAACAATACTTCTAAGGACCTCTTCTATCATGTCCTAAAAAATCTGTACTCAATTCAAAATCACCCTGTATAAAGCTTCATTTTTAACTTCGGAAAGCAGTCGCCCATGTAATTTCAAGCTTTTCAGAGGAACTACTTACAATTTCACCTGATACTGAAATGGATACATTTGCAGTTAATGAACCCGTGCAGAATCGCCTGAATTCTGATTTGGATTTATGGAGTTACCATGGTACATTGGTAAGCAAGCACTCATCAGAAGACATTGTTGGAGGTGAGCCTATTGATCTTAGGCAGTATTTAAATCAATCTGTTATTCGTGGAGATGGAACTCCTCTGAAGAAATGGGCAAAATTAAAAAATGTTTATAAAAAACTATATAAGAGTGCTCAAAAATATCTTTCAGTTTTTGACACTCGTGTTTCTTCAGAAAGATTGTTTTTAAAAGCAGGAAATGCAGCAACCTAAATGAGAAATAGGTTATGTGTAATACGTCTTTCTCGCTTGTCGTACTTAAGCTCAGTTTTATAAAATACTAGGTGATTTGCCCGGCGTTGCTCGGGCTGCTTGTTTGATGAAATTTTGCAATATCTGAATATGAATATAAACGAAAAAGCCTTAATAAAGTAGATACTCACTTCGGAAAAACGAAAAGAATTCTTTTAAATGATCGCACTGCAATTTTGTGTCTAATTGGGTTCACCCAGGAAAATTGACATTGCATCCTTAATATTTTAAAATATCAAAGACTATGAGTATTAATTTATTTTTGTCTATATTATAAAATACTTAATAGATGGATTGAGAGAGTTAAATAACTCTGTTTACAGCCTTATCAGCATCTCTCCATCAACATGTAACAGTTTCAATAGAGTGTTATTCAGTCATAGAGCGTGGAATCAAGTCCTGAATGTGGTTGTTTATATTGATAGTATCAGTTTTAGCATCAAGGATTGGCATCTCACACAATCAGTTGAGATCTTTAGAATATTCTAATATGTTTAGATAAACATTATTCTCTAAAGGAATTTACTAAATTGCAAAAACCATGTGAAAAATAAGTTTTCTCCAGTTATTAGCTCATGAGAAAAAGTACCTACACATTTTCAGCAAAAGCTTGAGCAGCTGCACGCCTAGAAGTTGTATTCTCTTATTTGTTTTAGAATAATTTCTTACATCTCTCCACAGATTTTAATAAAAAAAAATTAATAACGATTATTTATTTATTTATTTATTTATTTATTACGTTTTATAACTATACCCCTTAAAATGTGAATCATTAAGGCAAGCATCGCACCTGACGAAAAAGACAGGCCTTGGCACGGAAAAGTCACCTCATCTTCTTAGTCGAAGAAACAATGTATCTTCATTGTTTCTAACAAACGAAAAAATATTGATTGCTAAAATCTAACATCGTGATACGTCTCTTAAAAACTTAGATATTAATAATCTTTATATCTACCGGGTGGGCAAGAAATAACGTGAGGTGTTCAGAGCTCGCTAGCGGGAATTCTATTAGGCTAAATGCAGTACATTTTGGTGTACATACTTAGTGGAACATGCAGTTTCGATTTCTGCAAAAAAAAAAAAAAGTACCAAAAGTCGCCATAGGGGGCGCTTATTTCAAGAAAACAATGAATACCTAATTGCCAAATGAACAAATACCGTACAAACCAACTTTAGTAACAACAATAAACAATGTTTTGTTTTTAATTACAAATGTGTTTCAATATGACCACCAATGTGCTGTTCCAATAGCTGCATGCAATACACGATATTTTCTACGGCAGCTCGCAGCATATCTGCATTAATTAGTCTGATATGTAACGTATTTGATCCTTTAAGGTTGAGAGGTCAGGAACATGTGCTTGATACACAAGGCTTTTCAAATATCCCAATAACCAAAAATCACAAGGGCTGAGATCGGGCGACCTGGGTGGCCATACCATGGGAAATGCACGACTAATTATTCTGTTGTCTGAAAAACGTTCTCGCAAGATCTGCTGCACCTGACGTCCGATGTGCGGTGGCGCACCATCCTGCATAAAAATGGTAGAATCCAGACAACCCTTTTCCTGCAATCGTGGTATCACAAAATTCTCAAGCATATCGGCATACCTGGCAGAATTGACGGAACAAGTCACCGGTCACGGGGCCGATGATGAAAGAAGCAATAAAGCCGCACCATACTGTTAGTTTCGGTGAATGCATAGGAGTTGGCAGACAAACTTGTGGATTTGATGCAGCCCAAATACGGCAGTTGTGGGTATTGATATCACCATTCAAATAAAAATGAGCCTCATCACTCAATAAAATTTGACATGGCCATGCATCATCCACTTCCATACGTGCTAAAAATCTCAACGAAAAGTCAGTTCGGGTACGTTCATCTCCAGGAAGAAATTGTTGAACAGGTGTGAGTTTTTAGGGATAAAATGTCAATATCTTATGAAATATTTACCTCACCGTCGAATATAGGATGCTATTGCGTGTGCACTGCTGGTACCCTGGACAGTAGTCATCTCCTGTTCCACAACAGCAGTTGCAACTTCTTCAACGTGTTGCTGCCTGATTCGTTTGCGTCCCCGGCCTGGTTGCACTCCTAGATTTCCGGTAGATTCAAATCGTTCAATCATTTTCCATAAGTTAGTTATGCTCATCGGTCCTCTTCGTAACGTTTTCAATCGCCGGAATTCACGAACGGCAGCACTTGCATTGTCGCTCTTCTGATAAAACAACTTGACTAATAACGCCCGGTCAGGCAGAGTAAGCGTCATCGTCAGGCCATTCGTTATTGTCATGATTGCTCAACACGGAACGCGTTTATGCAAATGTATTCATTGTTTTCTTGAAATAAGCGCCCCCTATGGCGACTTTTGGTACTATTTTTTTTTTGCAGAAATCGAAACTGCATGTTCCACTAAGTATATACACCAAAATGGACTGCATTTTGCCTAAAATAATTCCCGCTAGCGAGCTCTGAACATCTCACGTTATTTCTTGCCCACCCGGTAAAGAGGATGTTTATGAATTGAGTACACATTTTTTTGGGAGATGATGGAAGAGGTCCTTAGAAGTATTTTTTGTTCAAAGCTCCGTTTACTTACAATACTGCATTGAACAATCAAATGACATCGGAACGCAGTGTGCGTTGGTAGGCCTACATTATTTTATTTTTAACAATTAACACAAGCAATCTACTGTATGACTTTTACAGTAATTGTTCGAAATGACCGCCATTTGCTTCATAGCACAATTCGCAACGCCTTATGATGGATTGATGTACGCGTGGAAACAGTTGATTTGCACGGTCGCTGATGTCACCTGCTGCCGCGACAACACGAGCCGCCAATTCTTCTTCGGTATCTACGAGTTCGGAGTACACCATTGATTTTATGCTTCCCCATAAAAAAAATCCATCGGTGTGAGATCTGGCGATCTCGGTGGCCAAGCAACTGGTCCTCCACGACCAATCCAACGACCAGGATATGTCTCATTTAGGTAATCTCTAACTGCTCTTGTGTAATGCAAAGGTGCGCCGTCCTGTTGAAACCACATCAAATGTCTGGTCATTAGTGGAACATCTTCAAGAAGACCAAGGAGCTCCTCCTTCAGGAAACCAAGGTATGTTTGCCCGTTAAGACGGCATGGTAGGAGATATGGCCCAATCAGGACATTGTGAATCATGCCAGCCCAAATATTCAACGAAAAACGATGCTGAAAACTGTTAACATGTGTTACACATGTGTTGACATGAGATCACAGATGACTATTGTAGCTATTGAACATTCCCTCTCGCGTAAATGTTGCCTCATCTGTCCACAAAACCATGGAAGGAAAGTCTGGGATCCTATTCTGTTACTGCATAAACCATTCTCCTAAAACACGCCGGGTACCATTCCTGCACCTTTCGAAGCTTGAACGGATGTTGCAGGTTGTCATGTAAAATGTTCCATACAGTGGTATGACTAGTATTCAAAGCAGCTCCGACCGCACGAGTCCTTGTCGATGGATTTCGGTTAAACCTTTCCAAAACTTCATCCTCTAATTCAGGTGAGCGTAACCACCGACGACGTCCACGCTGATGATTATCATGAGCGAATGCGCCTGTTTCTCTTAGACGACGATCTACTGCACCAAATGTTCGTGAATTGGGAAGAATTCTGTTGGGATAACGTTCAGCAGACAAACGCTTTGCACCATCCATGGTACCAGCAGCACCGAGACACAGATGCATGTCTGCATAATCATTCCATGTAAAACAGTTCAAACTGTTTAACTTTACACATGTAAAAAGTACATCAAATGAACTTTTTAAAACAAATCTTTACCTACTGCTTTCCCAGAATGCGATCAGTTCATTTACATGTGGACTAATCGTATTTTACAAAGGGGTTGGATACCATGGATTCTCCTTGACGAAGTTTGTCCTAAGACTTTTCAACAAACAAGTATGTGCACCTTGAAATTTCTTTGCAAACAATTACTTTAAAATTTATTACAGTAGATTGCTTGTGTTAACTTTTAAAAATAAAATAATCTAGGCCTACTAACGCACACTGCGTCCCGGTGTCATTTGATTGTTCAATGCAGTATTTTAAGTAAACGGAGCTGCGGGGACCCCATGTTCATATGACAAAAAATACTTCTAAGGTCCTCTTCAATCATCTCCCAAAAAATCTGTACTCAATTAAAAAACACTATGTATATATGAAATAGATTTGGTTTATATTTGTTTTCTTGCATGTGTGAACAATCAGCCCGTGGTGTTTGCGTCAACAATCGCTCAGTTGATGAAGTTAATACATATCGCAGCCGACGAAAAAGACAAATAACCCAATTGCGCCTTTTATATGTATATAAAATAACCCTAGATATACATAGTCCTCGAGCTTCGGCCATTTTCCATTGTTTCGAGAAGCTAAGGAAAACAGATCGCGCCAATTCCCACACAGGTCGCATTCAGACCGACCGTGATCTGCGATAGAGTTTTTTATTGAAACTGAAAATGAAAGTAAAGTTTCTATCTGCCGATAGGGCGGCGCTGCAGACGCAATTGGGCTAAAGCACTGTATATAGGAAAGTAAGGTCATTCTTTTCCCTTCGATTTACCGTCAATCCTTTGCTCTGATTGGTCATTCCTATCTCACATGATCTCGTCCGCTATTTTGATGCCACTCGCTCCATACGTTCCTATCTAATACAGTCAGAACGCTGCACATGTCTTTCTAAACCACGAATATTTCACTTGATTTTCTGATGAAAAGTTACATGTTTTATTAAAAATGCCTTGCTGCTGCGCCGTTAATTGTAGTACGAGGACAGGGCGACTCTTTAGGCTTCCCGTTGGTGCCAGAAATGATGAACGAAGAAAGATTTGACTTTACCGTATCGGGAGGAAGAACTTCAAAGGAAGTAAGCATTCATATAGAGCTTCGCTGAAAGCGTTATTTATTTATTTAGCCAATTAAAAAGCTTACAGTTAAGGATCATTAACAAAAAACGTTCGCTAAAATAAGACATTTTAACCCTCCCCTCCCCCTTGTAACATTACGGTTATTCGAGTACTCCTCCCTCTTAAAGGACGAAATCTTTTCATGTAAAAATAGAGCCGTAATCTTGTGCATAAGCAGAGGTGTTTTTTAGGAAATATATAGCGAACGTTCATATTTTGAAACCCCCCACCCTCCCCCTGCCATTTTACACTTTTGTCACAGTTTCGAAGCCCCTCCCCTTCCTCCGTCAAGAGAACGTTTTTGTGAATGCAAATAAAATGACCCTTTAGTGTAATCTGATGTAGAGAAAAAATTATGTAGTTTTAATTAGCATACTTGCATATTTTTTCGAATGATGGAAAATATTAAAACATTTTTATTTTCACAGAAACATTTCAGTGATGTTCAGTTTGAACAAAACCGCGCAGATGGTGTAAAGAAATTAAGGCCAGATGCTGTACCTGACATTTTTAGTCATCGTCCCATGCATAAGACAAGAAAACCACCAAAACGACGAGGTTGGTATTTACTAAGCATACAAATTGATTTATATTGATTGATATGAAAATTTAAAACTGAAACTGATTTTATAAATTACTCACAGGTGCGATCACAGATCAGTGTCCAATCCAAGATCTAACACAACTTTTGATATCATCCAACTTGACTGGGTCATCACAACTACAGGATCAAGATATCCAGTCGAATTTCAATCAAGATCCTACACCTGAAGAAATGTTTATACCCTCAACGGAAGAAACCTTTACTGATAGGCCTATCAGCAATATGGATTCAACTTCTGATATCACAAGCACCTGCAATCGTGCTGAATGCATTAACCTTCATGAAAAGATTCTGGAGCTGCAAAGGATAATTAATTTGAAAAATAAGAAAACAGCAATATTGAAAGCCTCTCTTGAATCTGCTTGTCAAAATGTCCAAGAATTGCTAAATGAGGATCAAGAACGTGTAATAAAGCGGCTTTCCATGCGTGGCAAACGATGGACTGGTGCCACAATGAAAACTGCTCTTAAAATACGTTTATCTTGTGGGCCACTGGTTATCAAATGGTGAAAGAAACTGGGCTACTATTGCGGACACTTCGGAGACGAATTGAGCATTTTATTTTTAAACCAGGCATACTGGAAGAGTTGTTTAGCTCTTTGAAGATAAAGGTTAACGATTTATCAGAAGAAGAAAAGTTTGCCGTTTTAATGTTAGACGAGATGGCTATCATTCCAGGATTGCAATATGATACTTCACTAGAAACTGTTATTGGTCATGCTACAATTCCTCCACAATCAGCAAATTCGGGCATAGATGTAGCAACACATGCTTTGGTGTTTATGATTGGTGGACTGTCTTCTCGATGGAAACAAGTTCTTGGATATCATCTGACAGGTTCATCATTTCAAGCCAAGACTGTTAAAAATATCATTTTAGATATTATTAAGAAATGTTATGAAATTGGCATCCAGATTCACTGTATTGTTTCGGATATGGGGGGCAATAACAGAGCTATTTGGAAGGAGTTTAGCATTGTTAGTGGCAAACATTCAAAAATAATTAATTCTTGTGCCCATCCATGTATTTCAAATGAGGTACTATTTTTCACAGCTGATATCCCACACATCTTTAAGAATTTGCGTAATCATTTGACTGATGGCCAGACTATAAAAAATCCATCATCTATGGTTTTGAAGTATAGTCTACCAACTGAGGAAGTGTCCATTAAATATGTAGAAGAACTGTATAAAATTGATAATGACCATGAGCTAAAGCTAGCTCCGCAGTTAAGAGAAAACGTTCTTCCCCCAGTCATTACGACAAAATGAAGGTGGGTTTAGCACTCATGCTTATCCGCATTAGAACTGTATGTGGAAAAAGGTTTAATGTGTAAAGATGCACTCAGCACTGCATGGTTTATAAGAAAGTTGCATCACTGGTTCAAGATCATGACATCCCGAGACGCAAAGCTATCTCTCAGTCAATCTGTTCGAGTTGTATATGAAGACACCATTACATTCTTGCAAGAAATGAATTTAATATTTGAACCAATGCTAATTGGCCAAAAGGGGATATGGAAACCAGTTCAAGCAGGTTCATTGTTAGCCATCAAGACAGCACTTCAGATGAGCCAGAAATTCGTTGAATCAAAAAAATTTAAATTCCTTTTGCTCAATCGCATTTCACAAGATGCGCTAGAAAATTTATTTTCAACAGTGCGAGCAACCAATCCCATTCCAACTGCGTTGGAATTCAAAAAAATTTTGCGACTAATAACAATTGCTCAGTACTTTCGTCCTTTACCAAATGGCAGCTATAATAAATCAGAAATGGAGTATTTGGCAGACTTCTTGGATCAAGATAAAAACCAAAACAGACGATTTAAAAAATGGTGACGATGGCAATATCGGGCAAACAGATGAGGAAAACTCAGATGAAGAAAATGAATTTGAAGAAATGGGCGCACTTGAAAAACAATCATTGTATTATTTGGCCGGTTTTATCGTCAAAAAATTCAGATATATAAGTGCCAAATGCGAACCGTGCAAACATGCTTTGTATAATAGAAATGAAAACACGGAGTCTATCGCACGTTTTACTGAACTGCGTTCTTTTAATATAGAGTCATCTAATTTGGTGTTTGTTAAAAAAGAGGTTTTTGATTTGTTTGAAATTGTTGAAAATTTTATACGTGTAAATGAAAAAGATCTGTTATCGTCATCAGTTACATTTACTGACTTGCTGTCGTGTAAAGAAATTAAAAATTTCAAGCTATTAAAAAAATTTCCTGACTGCCACAACATATTAGAAAAAATGTTAAAAAAATTTTTCCTGACAAGAATTAATTTTATTTAAAAAAAATTATCCATGAAGACTTCGTTCAAAAATAAAAAATGTGACAGTCGAAGTATTGCAATGAGAGTTGCTGTAAAACATATTTAATAAAAAAATAAATAAAATAAAAAAGAATAAAATTTATTTATTTTCATTTATAATTCAAGACATTTAAATTGTTAAATTTGATATTTAATAAAATTTAAACTGTGTCCTAAGCTGTTTATTTTTTAATTAACCTGGCCTTATAAAACTTTTTATCAAATGAGGCAACACTAGTAAAAAAATAAAATAAATAAAAATAAAACCTATCTAAACAAATTTATATTTATTTTAATTAAAATAATATAAATAGGCAATTAAAAATAAAAATAAATTTGTCACATTAGTTGATGGGTGCATAATGCAACCATAAAAAAAAACCATGAGCGTATAATGGGATTTACGATAGTGGCATCAAAATGGTTGCCAAGGTAGAATGTCCTTACTTTCCTATATACAGTGCTTTAAGTTGGGCCCATTATACATGCAGCGCCACTGTTTAATAGAGTTCCGGCCCTACCGGGAGCTAGAAACTTTAGCTTTATTTTAACAATGAAGCTCGATGACCATGAATATCTATAGACCGTGGCATAGACTACAAATTGTATAATCGTCTTTGTTAGATTTTTGATTGTTAGATTTTTGACACAGATTCCTCTACATTCTTTTGTGACATAGTCCATCGCTGATTTTATATAAAGGATTGTTAGAATTGTTTTTTATTATTTTTTATAAATAGTTTTAAATTTTATGGAAAATCGATTTAATGATGGCGATTTTGCGGAGTGAATCGATTTTTTACTTGGTGAGTGAATCGATTCTCGAAATTCGATCTATTAGAAAATTTTCCCATCCCTAATTCAAATTCTCTCCGTGGCAGTTTCGTGAAATGAAAACGAGCTATATGTTCTTATGCTTCTCATCATTTTCAATCGAATGTGGCCATCTGAACACTTCAAAACGGGTACTTGCATTTTGTCCGGTTGCGTTTTATCCGGAAACCTCTTTAGTTACATAACCTTGCGCAAATAGTGAGCTTAATTAATATCTACGTACATTAATACGACAGGATCAATAACAAAACAAAACTTTTCAAAGTGAGCGGAGCAGATTCGACTAGTTCGCGGTCGGAAGCCAGTTATCTCTTCGATTAAAATATTATCCATATCTTCTTAATTCTTACTTAGAAAATTGAAGAAATGATAAATTATTATTACTACCTCTATTCTTATAGCCAAATACTAAATACGAATGAGGCATGACGAATATGCGATTTACCATTCAGGAAGATTGGTCGTAAATATCTACTCAGTGAGAAAATATCAGGAGACGTTAGAGAGAGAGAGAGAGAAAGCTAATTTTTAATGCTGGGGCGTGGCGGTAAAATCCATGTCAACTTAGTGAATTAGAGAAATAATTAGCATTAATTATTGTTTGAAAGCTTCCAAAGTGTGATTTTTTAGTAAACAAACTAAAAAAGTTTCCAAATTCATTCAGTGTCATTCATTGCTAATCCCAGTTGTTTGTATGCTTTTTAAAATCATCCATTCGTGACTTCGCTTTAAAAGCTACACACATTTCAATAAATATTCATTTACATAGAGTACATTAAATGAATAAAAATGATCAAAATAATTATTATATAATAAAAGGAATGGTTTGATATTATTTCAATAACATGTGACTAACTTTTTTAATCCCCTCCTTCATTAGAACTTACATTGGCCCCTTTCATTTATTTATTTTATTTAATTTTAATTTATTTTCATTCAAAAAGGAGATTCACATTTATGTTATTATAACCAAAGTAATATTTGTTAACTCTTTCTAGTTTTCTTTTAATTAAAAAAATTACGCTGTGGAAGCTTACAAACAACTGGGATTAGCATTAAAACATTAAATTGACCCCACCAGCTAACCTCGCCCTACGTCATTTCCGGCCGGCGCAAGGGGAGTGCAAACGCGCTATTTTTCGCTTTTCAAAGCATTTTACTTTCTTATACATAGTATAAAAAAGTACTGTAATCACGAAAAATTTCGACCTCCAGATTTTCACTGATCTTCACGTTTTAGGGTACCTAGATTACAAAAAAGTGAATTCTGGAAAATGTCTGTGTGTCAGTGTGTGTGTGTGTGTGGGTGTGTCCACGATAGCGTCCAAACGGCTAAAGCTATCGAGACCAAACTTTAAACTTAAGATTATAATTTTCCTCGGGAGGTCTGATTAGTTCTAGAGCGGAATCGGTGAACCGGAAGTATCAGTTTACTCCAGCGCCAAAATATAAATTTTGAAATATTTGGTTAAACATTGGGTTTATGAAAATTTTGAAGGGACTACATAGTATTCCAATTTCATTTATAACAACTTTTGTTAAGAAAATTTTTTAAAATTCTAACCGGAAGTACCAGTTTTAAGGTGCGTTCCCATAGCTCGCTTGAGCTTTAAAGCGAAGCTTGAGCTTTGAAGCAAATTCTACTCGCTAGAAAAATATGGCTTGAAAAGTTCAGCTTAAAAAGCCAAGCTAGCGTTGAAGCTATCTCATAGCTAACGTGTCTTGCGAGAAATCGCAGGCGTGAATTTCAAAAAACATGGCGCCTTCAATGCACGAAAACGTTAGTTGTTACTGAAAAGGAATTTAATTTTAAAAAGCTATTGCTAATTAATCTAAAAAGTATTTTGAATTACTGAATTTATCTTATTTGATTTTTCTTTTCTATTGTTGTATTATGATTATTGCCAATTTATTGTTCTGTTATTGTAAATAAATAAATAAATTTGGTAAAAACGGGTAAAATATTTCCAATTTAGCAAAACGTGATATTTATTTTTATTTTTGATGAGGCTACAAAGAATGGAATAAATAAATAAAATAAAATAAAATAAATATAAATAACTAAATTTAAATAAACAAACCTATTAATTAAATACATAAACTTAAGTAATAAATTAAAATAAGACATAAATTAATAAAAAGAGTAGTAAAATAACAAATAAATATAATAAATTCAATAAAAATTTAATGGAATAAAATTAAATTAATGAAAATTATATACAGGATTGAGTCACTGAATTATAACCACATACATAAAACTCCGAATAGCCTCTTTTTGCAGCCAAAACAGCAGCTAGGCGACGGGGCAATGAGTACTTGGAAGGTCGCAACAGGTGTCTGTGTCCATGCGAACAGCAGAGCATCACGAACTCATGAGGATTCCGTGGTGGAGGGTCTTGCAGTCTACGTGATGTTCTCGATCCAGATGTTCCCACATATCCTCGCAAAGATTAAGAATTGGGAAGTTTGGAGGCCAGGATAGTAAGAGGAATTCATCCTCATGCTCCTCGAACCATGCACGGCAAATTTTGGCCAAGTGGCATGTGGCATTATCCTGTTGAAAGATGCCATCATTCGCAGGATAGTAGATGACTACTCGAAATGGTCGCATATTAATGAGGTGGGCGCGGCCTAATCCAGCCAATCAGCGTGCGGTATTCGCATCACGTGACCCCCCACCACCCCCTTCCCCCCATGCCTGACGTCACAGACGTTCAGCCAATCAGAGTTCAGAAAGCAGTACACGTGACCCACCCCCCCCCCTCCACCCCTCGACTTCGTGTCACGTGACAACCCA
>JAHWFO010016581.1:0-18556 GCA_023313115.1 Rhysida immarginata
TATAGATATAGTTGGTGTTTCTGTGAGTTGTCGAAGCAGATCGTCTAATAAGAGGGCTCTAAATTTATGGAATGTGTACGTTCCGCCGTCAGTTCCCTCACGGGACTACGAAATATTTTTGGAAGAATTTGCGGATTGTATTTTTAAGAATTATACCAAGTCTATTATAGTAGGAGATTTCAATTATTCTGACCTTAGGAGTTCTCCTAATTGTACTTTTGTGGCTAAGCAAAGACAATTTTTACTATCTGCTGCAGTTCCGAAATTAATATTCGGAATTATAATTTTGTGCCTAATTATTTGGGAGACAATCTTGACAAGGTCTTCTCTAGTTGCTGTGTAAATGTTTGTATTGATTTGAATCCTATGTTAAAAGTTGATCAATTTCACCCTCCTTTGGTTGTAGATATTCCCGTAATTGATACTGTTCCCTTGATGCGTGTTGTTCATGGAGTTGATTTTAGATGTGGAGACTTCTTTTTGCTGTTTAAGTTTCTCAAGGAATTTGGTTGGGCTAGCCTGCATAGCCTTGATGATGTTGATCTAGTTTTCGATATGATAGAGCATACAGTTAGAAAAGCTATATCGCAATACTTTCCGAAAAAGAGATTAAATAATGATAAACGTAAAGGTTATGTTACTTTTCCTGGCTGGGTTCAATTTCAAACCAGGCAAGCTTGGTATTGGAAGAACAAATGGTCTAAAATATATAAGAGAACGATAAATCCCAACGATTATAATCTCTTTAGTCATGCCAGGAAGACGTTTAAAAGTCTTTGGCGAAAAAAATAAAGCGTCCTACTTTAGTTGGGCCAAATCTGAATTAACTTCAAATGCGAAATATTTTTGGTCCATTGCAAATAAATTATTAGGCAAAAAAAAATAAGTTACACAATGCATAGTACTTTAGCTGAAATTGCAAAAGTTTTTGAAGAAAATTTTTCCAACAAATGCCATACTAATTTTAGCAACTCAAATTTAGAACAGTGTTGGAGTAATGTTGGGCAGCAGTTTTCTTATGAACCGATAACAGAGTTAGAACTTATTACAGCTAGAAGGCTATCTGCCTCCAGATCTTGTCTTCTGGCTCATATTCCTGATTATTTGTTTAAAGGTTGCATATCTGCCCTGGTTTTGCCTCTGGTCTATTTGTTTAATCTCTCTATTTCGACCGGCAAATATCCCACAAAATGGAAGCAGGTTACAATTTATCCAATTCCCAAAAAATCAACAGTCGAGGGTATTAACAATTTTTGCCCTATCACTCTGATTATTTTTCCAGCCAAACTGTTGGAGACTATAATCGCTACTCGTCTATCTGAGTTTATTGACAATTACTTGCCGGACTCTCAGCATGGCTTTCGGAAACATCGTTCCACTCAGACTAATCTTGCGACTTTGACTCAGACTCTCTCGCTCCATTTAGATCGCAGGGATCAGGTTGACGTGATTTACTTGGATTTCTCAAAAGCCTTTGATCACGTCAACATTGAACTATTAGTTCACAAACTAAACTTCATTGGTCTTTATAATACTTTATGCAGTTGGTTTAGTTCGCTGCTCACTGATCGTTGTTTTTTGCTCCGTGCCTGTGGCTTGGAAACTGGTCCTTATAAGATCCGTAGTGGAGTCCCCCAGGGCTCCCCGCTAGGTCCTATTTTGTTTAATGTTTTTATTGCGGACTTCCCTTATGCAGTTTCAACGAAGCGTATTGGCTTCTTACTTTGTGCTGACGATGCCAAAATCTTTTGTCACATTTCCTGCTGGAATAATTGTGCTCTTTTACAGACAGCTTTGAATGACATCTATGATTGGGCATCGGGAAATGGACTATCCCTTAATCCTGATAAATCCTATGTGATATCTTTTACTAGGAAAGTCTCTTCTTATTATTTTGATTACTTTTTACTTCAGCTGTCGATCTCGGTATTATATTCACGAAGAACCTTTCATTTGCTGAACATATTGATTCACTAACACGTGACATTTGTCAGAGACTAGGTACTTTGAAAAGGCTAACCAACTTTTTTGCTAAACCCCTGTCTTTTCTCTGTCTGTTTAAGAGCATCGTTCTTGCGAAACTACTGTACTGTATCTGGATATGGTACAGTACTCCTACGCAGAAGATGCTCTTTCTGTATAATAAATTGATTAACTTTAAGCGTTTCTTTTTGGCGAAGTTTCCTACGTTTAAAGTGAATGATCATTTTCACAAAACTTTTGATATTTTTAATATAATAAAAAATGTCTTCTTTAATATTTTTATGGGGATCTTACACAACCGTATAAGGGTCAGATACATCTCCACTTTTCTTCAGTATCGTTCAGTTCGCCCTCTTCGTACTAATAAAAACTTAATTATGAAATACAAGTGGAGGACGCATGTTTCGGATGTCAATCCCTTGGTCAAATTATTAATTAATTTTCATAATAATCCGTAATTTTTAGACATTAATCTTGATATATATCAGCATAGATACATTTTTTTGTAAAAATTTATGGATTTGTTTACATTTCTGTTCTCTCTGCTTGTAATTTAGATAAAATGTTATTCATCATTTTTTCTTAATTTTTTTTTTTTATCTAGTTTTACATCTTTGATTTTTGAGTTTTTAATTTCGTAACTATGTGTACGTTTTTATCTTTGATTTTTTTTTTAATTTTTTTTTATGTTTTTTATTTGTTGCTAATGTAATTTTCATTAACCCCGTTTTTGGGCAGTTTGCCTGTAGGAGGACAACATGGGGCTTTCCCCTCGGGAATATCTGGTGGGGTATTCCCTCACTGTTGTTAAAAATATATTTTTTTATTTTTATTAAGTAGGCAAATCAAACACAAAATGACAGAGAAAGCGGTCCCAGACCGCGAAAAGTAAATGTTTATTTAAAAGTTACATATCTAGAAAATGGTTAACTTTTGGATAGTAGGTTATAGGGTCAAATCTATCGGCAAGGACCTAAATAATAACGTCCTTAAATATCTAGGTCGACTTTCCCTGTATATAAAGCATAACATACACACATACAAAAAAAGTCAGACCATTTTATTTCTTAAAGAATTAGTGACAAGCATTTAATTTATATTTGATAGAACAGCCAATTGTGGATAAATAAAATTAAATTGAAGATATCTCTTGTCCACAAAAAATTATTTCTTACTTCTAACGCGCATTTCGACCATACTGTAGTCATCATTCAGCGAACACATTAACAGGATAAAGGTGAAAAAACCCTTGTAGCCCACCCCCATTGACCCATCGGAAATTACAAAAGCAAATCATAGATTTATACAATTCATAATTTAATCTTGTGGGGGGGGGGGGCGTATAATTTGCGCATTTCTTCAATTTAATTTATAATTTTATCTTTATTTGGCTAATGCTTCCATGGCTATCTGCCAACCGTGAAATGGAGTTATTTTTTTGTGTGAGAAACTTTCAGTACACTGTCCTGCCATTGGCTATGTGCCCTATCGCGCGATTTCATGTAATGCATTAACCGATCTGCAGTGGTGTTCCTTTCAGGCTTTTGATAAAAGCTGGTCCTTCTCCTCTGCCTATTTTCAGTTCTTAATAGTATTCGAAGACTGCTCGACTCAGCTGTTGACAGTTCAGAGGGGCTGGGGCTTCGACTTGGTAGGAGAGGCCACAATATTATCCGATGTAATTTACATGGATGCAAAAATCCTTGTGGGTCTGGATTTATGTTAGCTTTCTCGCCCACAATATCGTCTATTAAATCGAAGAATGGCCAACTTGGGGCCTCAGAAACAGTTTTCTTCGATCGATCCGAAATAATTTTGTTTCGGTCGAATAAAATTCGCCCACTTCTTGGCAACCGCTTCAGCAGTGAAAATACGGCACTTGATATCTCCTTCCACACAACATTCTTTTTCTTGCCTTTCACAAAATCTCCTTTATCCTCAATTATGTTATGATTAGACGAGTTTGTGAATCCGTTCATTTTTTTGTTGTTGCAGCAGGCACTAAAAAATAATAATAAAACTTTAACATGGCAGCAATTAACCAATTAACTAGGAGTAAAAATTTTATTTTTTTTCTTTACTATTAAATGGGGATAAAAAATTTAAGGAGTCTCAAAGGTTAAGCTAATCTATTTTGAAGGAGAATAGTTTTGTATCAATATTTAAATAAATAATGGATACATGTATTAAAAAATATAATAAAATAAAATAAATCAAAAATAAAAAGCTGACATTTCGGGATAGAGTATGTTTCTTCAAATTCTTCCGCCTCACCTATCTCTCCTATATCCGTCCTTGGAATTTAAATAATTAGTGGTGTTAGTTACACAGTGGATGCCGCTTAATCTGATCACTTAGGGTTCAAGCCAAATTAATAATCGGAGTCGAATTATATTGCGTATAACGGTTACATACGAGGCAAAAATGATAAAATTAACCGCGATTACATTAAATGGTGCCCAATGTACTATATTTAATATGAAATGCTTCAACAGAGTATCAACATGTCTCGCCTAATGGCATTATCAAGATACATGTAATTGGAGCAAAATTATAAGATGGTTGTTTAGGTTAAATATTTTGAAAATATACATGTACTTGGACAATAGATATGAATGCGCTCTGAACCTATTCTAACGTCTGTACATTACTAAAACCATCGTCTAATTATTTAGGCGCTCTTGGATTTTTAATGATTACAAAGAATCATTGACTACAAAACAAATAATAAACTCTTAATTGAAGTATATCTTTAACGTAAGCTTAAAAACAAAAGCACTGCCCTCAATCTTGTTATTTTAAACAAGATTTTGACAAACATGGACAATCCACAGCCTCAAAAGTTTAGGCAATGGTTTGCTGGTAAAGAATGAAATTAACTTTAATACTCTAATGAGTGCAGAGTACACAGCAATTGATTGGTGTCTATAACAGTTCACCGTATTTGTTTTGTTACTTAAGATGCTGTTCTGTTTCTTATATTTCTTAAAGAAGAAAGTTTATATACTTTTTGCATTCAGTAATTCCTCGTAGCATTAAAACATAATTGGCTCAAGTTTTGAGATGCACTGTCAATACTTATAGCTTATAGTATCGCTTCAGGTTGCTATAAGTATTTTTCTATTATAAAATACTAACTGATAACTCAGCGTCGCTCGGGACTTTATTTTTCCTCTTGTTGGGTTGACCTACCTCAGATTGAAATGATATCCATCTTCACCACGGGGGAATATAACTGAATAATTTAGACCCGTCGTTTCTTCGAAGTTTACCTTGCCCTTGACGTAGAAGCTCTTATACCCTCCCGTTGTTCAGATGTTTCCGATGCGCTGATAGCTTTTTGTCCTTTAGCTGCAGAATTTCTCTGAAAAATACTCGTTCTTTCTCTTTCATTTCCAAACACACAAAAACGCACACAAATATTCGCCAGTCATTTGGACATTTGTTAGGGAGCTCAAGGGAGACATTTGCCTCCTCGATAGTCATTTGCCCTATCTATATCATCTGCTATATTCATTTTAACGTTGTTAAAAATTCCTGGAAACAAATGTTCTGTCATTGCATCTTCATTCTCTGCTCATTATTAGAAATTCTTGGAAACGAATGTTCTATCATTGCATGATCATTTAATGCTCAATGTCATTAATTTTTGGAAACAAACGTTCAATCATTGCATCATCATGAAAGTATTATTCAATCATCACCACGTCGGTTTGCAAAAACATTGACATTCACACAGATTATAGTCAAAATGAATCGGGGACTTTTTAGATAATGTTTGGATATGGTGTGCTATCAAATAAGCTAGATGATATTCCTGGCATTACTCGGACACTTTTGATGAAATTTTGCAATATCTGAATGTGAATTTAAAATAAAAATTAACACATGAAAAAGCTTAGAATTAATACGGTAAAAATTCATAATGAAAACCTGAAAAAATTTCTTTGATGTTTTCATTTATATGACACCTACCTTCACCATGTAGGATGAATTTTTCAGGGCATGTCAATTCCAAGCTAACATTAACCTAACAGTATCCTAAAAACGTACGATAACTCTCACGAATAAAGTATCCGGTACCATGACGAGTAATGCTGAAGTCACAAAATTAGTTTTTCTTCGTATCTATACATAGAAAGGTAGTAAAACTGACATGCTACTTTTCCACAAAGAAATATATTCATCTATAGATGTATACAATGAATTAATGTCTTTGTGGAAAATTGGTTTGTCGAATATTCTATCTTCCTCTCAGTAAGTATCCATGGTGTCTTTTGGGCATTATACTATTCATTACAGTGCTTGTATGTTTGTCTGGTTTTTAAATGCAACTTGGAAGTAAGAACAGTACATTACTTCTTCGACTAAGAACATTAGGTAAATCAATATCAGGACATGTCTTTTTCTTTAGCAGCGATGCTTACCTTAATGATTCACGTTTTAAGGGGATAGTTATAAAAATAAATAAATAAATAAATAAATAAATAAATAAATAAATAAATAAAAATCATGCAGGTGTTCAAGTTTTTGTTAAATAAAAAATACGATCTATACTGGTGGATGTCGTGTAGAAATATGGTTTATCGGTGCAAAGTGGAAGCTTATAATCTACGATAAATATTAACGACACAGAGATAGATTAACTTAAAAAATACACTACTCTTTAATCAAACAATCTTTGTAACTTACAAAAGAGGTAGTTTAAATATTCCCTCTAACACGAGGGAACGGGGAGAAGTGTTCATAGCGCCTACGCTCAAACACTTCACAATATCAATTAATCTAAGTACATTCAAATAATATTTACAGAACCGTATGATTACACATGAACACATAATTAAATATATAATGGTAAATTACATGCTTCTTCAGCAACTCAATAATGCAGTTGCACGCAAACAGTAAAGCTTAACCGAAAATCAAGCTAGAATACTTCTTAGTTGACTTGATAACAGAGTTGGTTGTCTTCTAAGAGTTAAGATCCGTAAAGTGGATGCAACTGGAAATGTTTACCGCCTTAAAACCACCAGGGAGAGCAGCGACGCAATGCGTTTAGTATAATTACCCGCAAGGAACCTTTCTAGAATAGAGTAAGAACAGGAATATTTAATGTCAGGACCAACATTTAATAAAAGTTTCATTTACAGTTTAACATTAACAATGTCACTCTAAAATTGATTCCCAATCTTACTCCTTGCTATTAGAAAATTATACTGATTTGCAAATGAAGGGTGGTAGCAAAAACATTTTACGAAAGAGCATGCAATACACGGAGAAGAAAAATTATGAATGCGAGCTTGCCTTACTGGGTATAGAATACTGCTCCCAAGTCCTCAGTGCGGTAGGCTTGATAGCCAAATGGCATAACCAGTTGAAGTTCTCTTCCTGGACTGATATGTATCTCTTGATGCACAAATTGGGCTATTCTAGGAATTCTATCTGACTCCCTTGCCCTCGAATCCAGACTACGGTATGAAGAAATGCAGTGCAAAATAATGGCGGACACGGCGTGGCTTGTCGTCCTCTATGGAGCCCAGTTCCCGGCGGAATACCTTGTCCTTCCCCTTGCTGTCGTTTTCGTTGTCAGCTCTCAAATTGATGTCTTCTCTTCCCTCGTAAATGACCGCTGCTACTCGCGCATCCGCGATGAACGTCTTGGCCGAGGTGCTCGTGTTCGATTCCTCCATTTCAACTGCACACAATGAAACGCCTTCGTCACTCATGTTTTCTTCGTTTGCTGGTTCAGGCACTGTAAGAAAACTCTGACAGTCAGTACCAGTAACAGTCACTTAAGCTTCACGCTTGGTTTGAGTTTGTCGCTTTTCCTTCCTTGCCTTTCTCTTTGCATTCTTGTTTTTCCGTAGCTTCTTGTCTTTCACCTTCACGCTAAGCTCGCTCCTCTCCTTCTACCACTCTTTTCAAAGTCGCGCCACCGCCCCTTCGACAATGACGCTCTTCTTTGTCTTTCTTTTAGTATTTCTAGAATGACGCTTCTACTTCGCGCCACTCTCTTTATCAAAAGCTCGCCTTTTCTGTTCTTTTCTGTCAAAGGAGGCCGCCATTCGCAACTTTTGCTTATCGTTAACGCTTTTGATTTCAGAAAGATTGCATTCACCTTATTTATTCACTTTAGTCACGATATTTCATGACATCTTCGCCCCCTGTAATCGCTGCATTGCCAGCGAATTACTTAAGCTGCTAGACCCTCTGGCATTGACAACTAACATTTTCCTATTGTCGCAAAAACTTTGTGATTTATTCCTGTTTTGTTTCAATCCGTTCTTATGGCTTTGCTTTTTGACTTCCTGGTCAAAATTAAAATTATTCGATTTTCTCTTTTGAGATGTATGACCAAAGTCTTTCCTGCCATCCCATGGATTCCAGGAATAATCTTTTTTGCTGCCTTTGTACGAGGTCTGTTCAAAAAATACGTAGACTGACGTCATAAAACAAAATATACTTTATTCAGAAGTTACACATCTGGGTCCCCTTCAAAGTACTCTCCTCCCCGACGCACACACTTATCCCAACGGTGTTTCCACTTTTGGAAACAGTCCTGGAACGCTTCTTTTGTGATGTCCTTCAGCGCCTTCGTCGCATTTGCCTTTATGTCGGGAATCGTCTCAAATCTCCTTCCTTTCAGAGGTCTTTTGAGTTTGGGAAACAAGAAGAAGTCACAAGGAGCGAGGTCAGGTGAGTAGGGTGGGTGAGGAAGAACAGTGATCGAGTGTTTGGCCAAAAACTCTCGAGTTCTGAAGGCTGAATGGGCTGGAGCGTTGTCGTGATGAAACAACCAGTCACCTCTCGTCCACATTTCTGGCCTTTTCCACTCGTCCAGTGGCAGTTTTTCCGAGTTTAACACAAAATTTCACAGCAACTCTTTGCTCGTTCAAGTCACTCATTCTAAAAATCCGCCAAACGAAAAAAAACACACTTCACAAAGAACCGCGTAGCTAATCAACCAATACTGATATTTGCAATCAAAAAACTGCCTTGTAATCAGCGGATCTGTCAGAAGATGGCGACACCAAGCGATTTTGATTGGGACCAACAGGGCCCGCGCAATTCAAACCGTCTACGTATTTTTTGAACAGACCTCGTATAGCCTTATACTGCTATTTGCTTGTCGTTGTCAGCTCTTCCTTCGTCAATGGCCGCTGCTACTCGCTCATCCGCAATGAAAGTCTTGGCCGAGGTGCTCGTGTTCGATTCATACAATTCAGCCATTTTTAAAAACTTTGTCTGTCTGTTTATCTGTTTGAACACGCTAATCTCCCAAACTATTTGAGGAATCTTCATGGGGTTTAAACAGGTTACTTGAGCGCAGCTTGGGGCAACATATAGGATTCATTTCATCAAAATCCGCTCACGAAAAAAAAATATATCTGATATTAAAATTTTAGGAGTCTGCTCAGCCATAGCCTACAAAGATAAGGAAAGCCTGCCTAATAGCTCGCTGCTCTATTGCTGCAATGATGCGATATTTTGAACAATAATCTTCTCGCTTTGCACCCGTTAGCGCTGATAGTGATGTCTCAACTTTGCTGTGGATAGTTGCTTACTATCTTAAGCGGAATCAAAAAAGATATTTTGCCATATTTTCATATTGTATTGGAGTGTTTATCAACCGCCGGTCCACAGAAAAAAAATTTCCGACTCACGACAAATAGCCTTAACTTGATACAGTCGAGCTTCCGTATAACTAAATCATTGGCCACTCCCCGAAAAATTTGTTATACGGAAAATTTGTTGTACATAAATATAGTTAATACTCAAGATTTACATGTTTATCTAGATTGGGACCAAAGTAAAAATTCGTCATAGGGGAAAAAGTCGTTATATGATTATTTATTATAGAGAGCTTCGACTGTATTACAATATAAACTTCAAAACTAATTTTCAATAAAGTAAATCTAGCTAGCTCTCCTCTGATCTCAGTTAATTTACTTCAACATAATTGTTACCTGCTCAAATCTTCATTATGTCATAAATCATTTTTCTATTTCCAAGGAAGCAACTCAGTCGTTCTTTTTTAACTAGAGGCAGAGCTGCAAGTTAACTCTGTATATTTTGCATTTTGGATCAGCATTTGCAGCACTATTGGACTGGCTTTCCCTTACTGTTGTAGGCTATGGCTCAGCTTAGTACAGTACGTAGAAAAGTCAAAAGATGGCGCTTCATCAGGTGATTTTTAAAAGGCGCTCACAGAAGTTTTCGAATGTTTACCGATCACAGCTTAGTAAACCAAGAAAACAATAGATATCGCTGATATTTTTAAAAGCCGTTTACACAGTATTTTCGGAAATTTAGGTTAGCTTACATAGATAGATGCAACATATTATATAGATAGACGATTACGAGTCTTTATGAATGCAAACTGACATTGAATTTAATTGGCTAGAATATACCACTCAAGTGATATAAGGAATTACTGATTTTACTTTATGAAATGGGCGATTATTTATTACATTTTGAATTGCTTTTATTTACGAATAAAAATGCCTAGAAAAAGGTCAAGACTTTCTTAATACACAAGAACGGCTAAAAGACTGAGGACTTTGCGGTTTCAAGAATCTAATGAAGATTGTGAGGTGAGACTTGCTGCCGCTCGAGAAAATCAGGCTTTAACTGGATCTTAGGAAACTCCTTACGAACGCGAGGCGCGACTATCTCTGATCGAAACCTCCCTCTTCAGAAACCTTCAATCAAAGATAATGCCGCCTAAATTCGCAATGGTTCGCGCAGCTCTTCACGATCTCTCGAAAGCAGTGATGCGACTGCGCGCTGATCGTGAGCGCCAGTCATTATCTCCCGCCTCAGAAACTTTTACGCAGCCTGAGGAGTGCTTAATAATGGTCGAGATCGTCACATTATTGCTAAAGCTTTAGATAGTGATGAAAAATACCAGCGGCGTTTAGAATTAGCTAGGGAGAGTTATGAACGCACGCGTCAATATCGTGAGGATTTTACAATGAGTGAAAGGGAGAGAGTAGGTAGAACATGGCAGGCAGAGACAGAAGAACAGCTCCACGCTTTCCTAGCCGGTTATCGATTTCGATACCCGCTAAATAGAATGTTAATGTCGTCAGAAGATTTAGGAGAATCTCAAGAATTAGTTGCGGTACAAGCCGAATTTTTTTTGGGTTCATAAAAAAAACGTGCATTTATAAATAATCCTATCATTGAATACGCCACATTTCCTTCAAGTTTTGGATTGGTAATAAATTGTACATATTGTGGGGCTCTAAAATAGAAAAAAGAAATGGCTGGAATGTGATACCCGACTGGAAAAGTGCATACTGAAATTTTTTAGAGCCCCCGTGAGATCTTAAAATCACTGCTGAATAATGACCATCCACTGTCAAAGAACTTTTTCGTATAACGTCCTTGTGTATAAAAATGCGTTACATAAGACATCTTTTGGCGCAAAACATATAACGGAAGGACCATTGATGCCTACCTTTAAGGTTCAAGGCCAGGTTTACCAACTGACCGGTGCTTTGCTGCTAGAAAATTTACCCACGTTTCTTCGGATATATTTTGTTTCTAATTATGAAGCACAGGCAAATCTATGTATATTAATCTTTTAAATGTACTTGAACAAAGGCAGTGACCAACCCACATTGCATTGAAAAATGAGCACGACGAAGTCACAAGCCAGGCCAATACATAAGCTCTTCTGAGGCAATATGGCGCATTTTGATCTTCCCTATTCACGAAAGACACCCGCCTGGTGTTGATGATGACAAGCACTGGGATGACACTCTGGCTGAATAATGCATTAGTGGCAGTTCAAATCGCTTGCGTCATTTATTTGTCGTTTTGTTGATATTTTGTGCACTTTCTGATGCTGCAGTGTTGAGGCAAAATTTCAAGAAAAGCTGACAGAAGACCTTTATAGGAGTATCGGACAAAATATTGAAGGCGAACAGAACGATGGATTGCGCAATAGTGTTTTTAATCAATGCTTAGTGGCTATTCAAAATTTGGTCATATCTCTAGGAGGTTATAGGGTGAAATCTATCGGAGAGGACCTAAATAACAACGTCCTTAAATATCTAGGTTGACTTTCCCTGTAATCGTGTACCTGAAGCATAACACACACACATACATAAAAAGTCAGACCATTTTATTTCTTAAAGAATTAGTGACAGCATTTAATTTATATTTGGAAGAACAGCCAATTGTGGATAAATAAAATTAAATTGAAGATATATCTCTTGTCCACAAAAAATTATTTCTTACTTCTAACGCGCATTTCGACCATACTGTAGTCATCATTCAGCTAACACATTAACAGGATGAAGGTGAAAAAACCCTTGCACCCCCCCCCCCCATTGATTCATGGGAAATTACAACAGCGAGTCATAGATTTATACAATTCATTATTTAATCTTGTGGGGGGGGGGGGCATATAATTTGCGCATGTCTTCAATTTAATTTATAATTTTTTCTTTATTTGGCTAATGCTTCCATAGCTATCTGCCAACCGTGAAATGGAGTTATTTTTTGTGTGAGAAACTTCCACTACACTGTCCTGCCATTGGCTTTGTGCCCTATCGCGCGATTCCATGTAATGCATTAGCTGGTCTGCAGTGGTGTTCTTTTCAGGCTTTTGATAAAAGTTGGTCCTTCTCTGCCTATTTTCAGTTCTTCCTAGTATTCGAAGACTGCTCGACTCAGCTGTTGACAGTTCAGAGGGGCTGGGGCTTCGACTTGGTGGAGAGGCCACAATATTATCCGATGCAATTTGCATGGATGCAAAAATCCCTTGTGGGTCTGGATTTATGTTAGCTTTCTCGCCCACAATATTGTCTATTAAATCGAAGAATGGCCAATTTGAGGCTTCAGAAACAGTTTTCTTCGATCGATCCGAAATAATTTTGTTTCGGTCGAATAAAATTCGCCCACTTCTTGGCAACCGCTTCAGCAGTGAAAATACGGCACTTGATATCTCCTCCCACACAACTTTCTTTTTCTTGCCTTTCACAAAATCTCCTTTATCCTCAACTATGTTATGAGGAGACGAGTTTGTGAATCCGTCTATTTTTTTGTTGTTGCAGCAGGCACTAAAAAAATAATAATTAAACTTTAACATGGCAGCAATTAATCAATTAACTAGGAGTAAAAATCTTATTTTTTTTCTTTACTATTAAATGGGGATAAAAAATACAAGGAGTCTCAAAGGTTAAGTTATTCTATTTTGAAGGAGAATAGTTTTGTATCAAAATTTAAATAAATAATGGATATTAAAAATTGAATAAAATAAAGTACATCAAAAATAAAAAGCTGACGTTTCGTGATAGAGTCTATGCTTCGTCAAATTCTTGCGTCTCGCCTGTCTCTCCTATATCCGTCCTTGGAATTTAAATAATTAGCGGTTTTAGTTACAGTGTGGATGCCGCTTAATCTGATCACTTAGGGTTCAAGCCCTAATTAATAATTAGAGTCGAATTAGATTGCATATAGCGGTTACATACGAGGCAAAAATGATAAAATTAAGCGTGATTACATTAAATGATGCCCAATGTACTATATTTAATATCAAATGTTTCAACAGAGTATCTTCTCAACATTTCTCGTCTGATGGCATTTTCAAGATACATGTAATTGGAACAAAATTATAAGATGGTTGTTTAAGTTAAATATAATGAAAATATACTTGGACAATAGATATGATTGCGCTCTGAACCTATTCTAACGTCTGTACATTACTAAAATCATCTTCTAATTATCTAGGCATTCTTGGATTTTTAATGATTACAAAGAATCACTGACTGCAAAATAAATATTAAAATCCTTAATTGAATTATTTCTTTAATGTAAGCTTGAAAATAAAAAAGCACTTCCCTCAAGCTTATTATTTTAAAGAAGATTTTGACAAACATGGACAATCCACAGCCTCAAAAGTTTAGGCAATGGTTTGCTGGTAAAGAATGAATTTAACCTTAATACTCTAATGAGTGCATAAGATATTACATAAGATATAGATAGACGATTATGAATCTTTATGAATGCATACTAACATTGAATTTAATTGGCTAGAATATACGACTTCAGTGATATAAGAAATTACTCCTTTTACTTTAAGAAATGGGCCCCTATTTAATACATTTTGAATTGCTTTTGTTTAAGAATAAAAATACCTAGAAAAAGGACAAGACTTTCTTAGTACACTAGAACGACTAAAAGACTGAGGACTTTGCGGTTTCAAGAATCTAATGAAGATTGTGAGGTGAGACTTGCTGCCGCTCGAGTACATCAGGCTTTAACTGGCTCTTTGGAAACTCCCTCCGAAAGCGAGGCGCGACGTAACTTTGACCGAAACCTCGCTCCTCAGAAACCTTCACTCAAAGTGGTTCGCGCAGCTCTTCACGATCTCTAGAAATCAGTGACCAACATGTAGCTCGACTGAGCAGATCTTCCGCCTCAGAAACTTTTACGCAGTGCTTAAGTAATGGTTGAGATCGTGACAATATTGGAGAGCTTTAGAAAGTGATGAAAAAACAAAAAAATATTGCGGCGTTTAGAATTAGTTACGGAGAAAAATGAACGAACACATCAAGATCGTGAGGATTTTACAATGAGTGTGTGCCCAACTGTGCGTGGGAGGGGGGGGGTGCCGTAAGGAACCCCTAACGAAAATTCACTCCCAAGCACAGCAGGAGCGGGTTTTTGGACTTGCGTGGGGTGAATGTTATATTTGCAAGGAGTAGAGGCTGATAAACGATACAACAAACATTTTAATTAATTAAAGATACCAATTACATATACTTATCATTAATGTTAAAATTGGGGCCCCACATCAAAATATGACAAATTCATACGAGGTAAATATTAATGATTCTCAACATCGAAAGGAACTCTAAATAAATCAAGGTAAATTGTTTCCACTTCTGCTTAACTATAAGCACGCATTAGCACACGGGCTGCCTTCAAACGATCATACTACTTACCATCAGGGGTATGCTTTCTACAATTGGGCCTTACCACAACATGTTGCAAGCTTTTAAACAAGAAATGAATAGACATAGGGGCTCACCAAGGAACGCGTTGCACTCTCCTTTGATATGTTGCCAATCCCGTGTTTTCTATACACCAACGCGATTGGACCGCAAGGGGGAGGGAGAGCAGTAACCCCCTAATTACCGACGCTCAAACTACACAATAACTGAAAAGGACGCTACGATTTTCCCCTCTATTCACTCCCGAATATTAGCTTGATATGCAACGATACCCTCCTTTTAACCATATGCTACTATTCAGCATGAAGTAGTACGATTTAGTATGCTCTTCTCTAAGTAGTTTTCGGCCAACCACATGTGTCAAGCTTTGCTTCACAACGTATGCAAGAACAGTACGTTAATCGCACTGAAACGTTTAATAAAAGAGCTTAATATTGAAAATTAAATATATTAATAAACATAAGAACGGACTTTTTCGAACAGCTGAGGTAGGCGTACCATTAAAACCCTCACAGAACGTCTAATGATTTATTCTTCAAGAATTTACGCCTTAGGAAAGACAGTCCCAGCCGGCGAACTAGGTAACTGCTCTAACCAAGCCCTAAGGTCATGCAAATAGCGAAATGCTTTCATGGCCGCAGTGGCGCAATTGGTTAGCGCGTTGGCGGTCCGAGCCAAAGGTTCCTGGTTCGATTCCGGGCTGCGGAATTTTCTTTCCTATTTTTCATCATTATTGAACATTGATTATTAAGCATTGAAGGCACTAAAAATTAAGTCAATAATTGCTGACTAACGATAGTTTAATTTTGTGTCCATATCACACAAACTAAGCACTGCCTTGCTCATTGCGTCATAGAGAGATGCCACAAAGGCCACAATTGAACTTTATGGGCGCTACTTTAATCCAACGCGTTCCGTCTCAAACGTTAATAGTTGTTATTTAAAACAATCTGTCATCTATCGGGGAATAATATAAAAGAAAATTGGAAGAATCTCACCAACTTTCAAGTAGCAATATTCTTATCTTGGTCGATAATTATCGCTTCGGATCTCTCTAAACATGCGACGTTCCATCTCGCAATACTGATGATTGCTGCTCATCATATTTTGCAGACACTTCCGGGATTCCAGGACAGGTCCCCTTGCTTTCGATTTATAAATATCGTGAAGGCCTGTTATTCCTGTTCAATATTATAACTTTACTATCAACATGGGCGAAAAATTCCGTCTCCAACATCGCTGCTAACATGGGCGGGGGGGGGGGGGGGGGGCAATGATCTTTTTTTCCCCCTTCCTCAGCGACGCTTGCCTGCAAAGCGTCAACAACCATCGCTCTCTCTCTCTCAACAATCCCTCATTCCCTCCGGATTTGTTGAGGCTCATATACTGAGAAAAGCTGCCCCAAGATTACACAAACAATTGCGGTAGCTTCCCTCAGATAACTTAAAAAAAAACAATGCTACTCCGAACAATCGGAAAAATACATAACGTACGTACTAAAAAAAAAGTAATTTCTAATACCACAAGCTGACTTGTTTTTATTTAACAAAAAATAAAATTCCACACACTCGATCCATATTTGTACCCAAGCACACCACAAAACACTCACCCAACTACCACAAAACGATCGCTACAACACTCATTTATTCAAACAAATACACTTAAAACACAGAAATTTGCATAAACGACATCAACCAACTATAAAACGAAAACAAAATACAAAACGAACTCAAAACACACACTGACACCAGTCACAAGTGAAAGGGAGAGAGTAGGTAGAATACGGCAGGCAGAGACAAAAGGAGAGCTTCAAGCTAGAATGTTATTTTCGTCAGAAGATTTCGAACAATCTCAAGAAATAAGGTGCGTCCAATAAATAGAGAACCACCCATGAAAATGCAAATAACTCTTACATTTTTTAACACCATTAAATAACAATTTATTTATTGTTTATAAATGACAATGTGAGCATGTTGACACAATGTAATGATAAAATAAGAAATAGAAAGAAAAATAAACTGAAAAAGGTAGATATTGTCTGTCCAAAAATTATAAAACCACAAAGCTTAATATCCAATAAATTTTCCTTGAGCTTCCAGAACTTTTATAGCTCGGGTTGGCATTGTCTCAACAAGTTTTTTGAACACTTCTTCGTCCAATTCTTCCCATTCTTCAACAACAGACCTGTTCAAATCGTCAACATTTGCATATTGTTTTCTACCCTTGTAAACTGCTCGTGCCAAGCTACCCCAAACATTCTCCATTGGGTTTAGGACGGGAGAAAGTGGTGGCCAGTTCATCACTTTGATCCCTTTTTGTTGAAACCATTGTTGAGTGCTTTTTGCACTGTGAACAGGAGCGTTGTCTTGCTAGAACTCCCAGTAACGTCCTCCCATTCTCTCCCCGAATGGCAATAAATTCGTTTCAAGCATTTGTTGGTATTTAAATGCATTCATTCGTCCATCGACAAAAGCCAAATTTGATCTTCCATAAAATCCAAATGCACCCCACACCATTAGACTGCTACCACAAAGTTGCCTTTTAGAGAAGAATTGTTCCTCTTTGCGAATGTCATGCCAGTAGTACTGGAAACCATCCGGCCCGTCTAGATTAAATCTTTTTTCATCACTCCACACCACGTTCCTGAACTTTTTCCCCCATTGCACTATTTCCCTTGCCCAAATAAGGCGCTTTTCTTTGTGACAAGATTTCAGTATAGGTCGTGGCTTCCTCTTCTTGAATACCAGATTGCCAGACTGATGTACTACATTAGCAATTGTAGATTTGCAAACAGGAAAGTTTGGAAAATTCGCAAGAGATCGCAAAGAAGCATTGTTTCCACTTATTTCGCGCACAATGATTCTTTTCTGGCGTTGTGTAAGTTTCTGCGGCCTGCCTGTTGACTTCTTTACTCCATACTGATCACCTAAACGCAAATAATTCAGCACCACATTGTGTGATCTACCTAACGCATTTGCAATTTGTCTTGCAGAATTGCCACAATCATGTAAAGCACGAATTTGACCCTTCTCAAAATCCGATAGAGATTTGGCTTTGGGCATTGTTAAAAAAATGGTTCAAGACGTTTTACAATGTCAGCTTTCACATATTTTTATCACAAATTTGAATGGGGAAAACCATTGCAATAAAGGGGTATGTGTAACTTTTGGTCAAATCGATTTTTTTTTTTTTTGACGGTGGTTTTATAATTTTTGGACAGACAAAATCTACCTTTTTCAGTTTATTTTTCTTCCTATTTCTTATTTTATCATTACATTGTGTCAACATGCTCACATTGTCATTTATAAACAATAAATAAATTGTTATTTAATTGTGTTAAAAAATGTAAGAGTTATTTGCATTTTCATGGGTGGTTCTATATTTATTGGACGCACCTTAGTTGCGGGGCAAGCCGAATTTTTTTGGGTTTGATACAGAAAAACGTGCATTTAAAATAATCCTATCATTGATTACGCCACATTTCCTTCAATTGGTGGAATGGTGGACAATTGTACATATTCTGAGGCTGTGAAATAGCAAAAAGAAATGGCTGGATGTGATACCCGAGTGGAAAAGTGCATATTGAAATTTTTAGAGCCCCCCTG
>JAHWFO010016582.1:0-31023 GCA_023313115.1 Rhysida immarginata
GCTTGGCAGTGCCGACTCGGAAGATTTGGACACTTGGGAAGCTGATTATCATACAGAAGATTCCGATTCACCCTAACTTCTAAACAGTCCGTTTCAGGAATTTAAATTTTAAGATAAATAAATAAATAAATTCGATAAATTAAAATCCTCATTGGTTTAGAATAAGTTCATATGCTAGCAAATTTCGCAAAAATTTTTTCGCATATATTAATTATTTCATATATAAATTATGTATTCTGTATTATTAAACCGAGGTTCCTGGTTCGATCCCAGGTCGCAGAATTTTTCCTTCCATTTTTCGATAGAAAAAGTTTTGAATCTCCTTTTACTGAAATCGCCTATTTGCTAGAACGATGCTACGACTTGCATTGTCACGTGCTTCATTTCCTATTAGTTGTTTTGTTTTTTTTTCCTCCTTCGGTCCCGTGCATCTTGACACATCAGAAACCCTTTCACCCCTATTTCTATCAATGGACCGGCAGCTTCAGGGGTCTGCTTCTCGACGGTCGACTGTACTTTTAAAAATATGAGTAACATTTTGGTCTTAAAAACAATGCTTTTATTGTGATTATTAATCTTATTAAAAATATATCCACAAACATATTTATAAAAATGAAAAAAAAATGTTTTGACAATTAAAGAAATCCAGTCAGAATCTTTCAAATAATATTTTTAAAAAAAAGTATTAAAATTACTGCTGAAAATATTTAAATTTAAAATTGCAAACAAAATCAATACTAACTAACTAACTTTTCAAACCCGCTTATCCGTTAGGGTCGCGGGGGCAGCAGCCCTATGGAGGATCTCCAGCGATCGCGATCTTCCTCCTTCAGGCGCATGTCCTCCCTGGTAATATCCAAGCGACTCGAACCCAGATTCTCCATGTAGTCTAGCCACCTGGTTCTAGGCCGACCCCTTGGTCTCTTACCCACCGGCTTGGAAAATAACAACTGCCTAGGAAGACTAGTTTGCGGCATCCGTATCACGTGGCCATACCAGCGCAACTGAGATCTCTCAATGCGGAGAAGTAGCGGCTCAACACCTAAAGATTTCCTTATAGTGCTGCTGTACACTCTATCTAGTAGGGTAACACCTGCCACACCTCTCAGGAATCTCATTTCGGCCGCTTGTACCCGCGATCGCACTCTTTCGGTCATTACCCAAGCCTCATGACCATAGGTGAGAATGGGGACAAAGATAGATTTGAAGACGGAGAGCTTGGCTTTGTTACCCAGCTCTCGTTTCGTTACCGCGGATCGCCACAGTTCACGTCTGACACAGCTTGCTGCACCGATCCGAGCATCCAATTCTTTCTCCTGCCGTCCATCACTCGTGAATGCAATCCCGAGATACTTGAATTTCTCCACCTGTCTCAATGAGGCTCCCCTAACATGGAGAGCGCACTGAGCAGGCTGTCTTGAAAGGACCAGAACCTCGGTTTTAGCCACACTGATGTTCATCGTAGCTTCTTCACATTTGGCTGCAAACCGGTCTAGTGCATGCTGAAGGTTCGTGCGAGAAGACCCAAGCAGGACAAGGTCGTCCGCAAAGAGCAACCTCTCCACCAGGCAGTCGCCCACACAAACACGCTCATTGCCTCGGCTGCCCCTGTCTATCCAGTCCATAAAGATAATGAACAAGATGGGCGACAGTACGCACCCTTGGCGGAGTCCAACACCCACGGTGAACGGTCTTGACTTAATGCCATTTATCCGGACACACATCTCAGAGCTTTCGTACAGAGACATGATAGCAACCAGTAATTGCCCATCCACTCCATACTCTTGCAACACTTGCCAGAGCTTCTCCCGAGGAACTCTGTCATATGCTTTTTCGAGGTCCACAAAGCAAGCGTAGACCTCTTTTGCATACTCCCAGGATTTCTCAAAGATTTGCCTTAGGGCAAAGATGTGATCCGTCGTGCTTCGGCCAGGTCGGAAACCACACTGCTCCCCCGACAGTTTGGAGTCGACTATTTCCCGACTTCTCTTCTCCAGACACTTAGCGTACACTTTCCCAGGAATACTGAGCAAAGAGATGTCTCGATAGTTGTTGCAATCTCTCTGATCTCCCTTTTTGAAGATAGGGATTACAATTCCTGTCTGCCATTGCTTAGGGGTCTGTCCAGATATCCAAGCAACCTGACACACTCGAGTCAGCCACAGGATACCATCCTGATTTAAAGCCTTTAACATCTCGGACCGGATTTCATTATCACCTGCAGCTTTGCCAGTCTTCAGGGATTTAATTGCCCATCTGACTTCTGCTTCAGTGATACTACCGTGACTATTCTCCGCTCCAAGGTGCACCTCGTATGCCTCAGTTGTTGTTGTCACCGGATTAAGAAGAGATGCAAAGTATTCCTTCCACTTATGCAATACGCTCTCCTCCGTTTTCAGAAGCCTCCCATCTGAACTCTTAATAGTTTATGATGAAAGAGACTTCTTTCCACGGAGGCGGCGCACGGTCTGCCAGAACACCTTGTTTGCCGAACCATAGTCTGTCTCCAATTTCTCCCCGAACTTCTCCCAGGCCTTGGCTTTAGCTGTTGATACTGTCTTTGCTGCTGCTTTTCGCGCCTCAGTGTACCGCACTCAACTCGAAGTTGACTTATTTGCAAGCCATAGCAAATAAGCTTCCTTCTTTGCCTTGACAGCTTCTTGGACTTCACCGTTCCACCATGCAGTCCTTTTCTCACCGCCCTGCGCCACACTCAGCCGCTTACGACCACAGCACAATGCAGCCGAAGTAATCACAGCAGTTTTAAACAACTGCCACTCCTCTTCAGCAGTACCACGATCACTGGGTAGTTCTTTGAAACTTGAAGATATGCTATCTGCAAAGGTTTTCCTCACAGCTCTATCCTCCAGTGCCTCCCATTTGATGCGCCAAGTTTGTCTGAACCTAGTGTTTCGCTTGGTTGGCATGGATTCAGAGAACCGCAAAGTGCAGACAACAAGGTGGTGATCAGTTGATAGTTCTGCCCCTCTTCTCACACGAGTATCCAACACTGATCGGAATAAGTCAGCTGAAACAATTACAAAATCAATCAGTGACTTCTGGTCCATTGCATTCCTGTACCAGGTATACTTATGGACATCCCTGTGCCGGAAGAAGGTGTTTGTGATGGAAAGTCCATTGTTGCAACAGAGATCCAACAAGCACCTCCCATTCGCATTTAAATCGGGGTCACCATTCCTCCCAAACACGCCCCTCCACGTTTGGTCATCAGCCCCTACGTGTGCATTGAAGTCGCCCATCAGGATGACAGAATCTGCACTCCCTCTCCTGCTAAGAGCAGCATCAACTTCATCTAGAAAAAGTGGGTACTCTGTGACTGCATTCGGAGCATATGCAACGAATAGAGAGAGAGACCGTTTCCCTATCTGAAGCCTCAGGAGACAAAGTCTTCCACCTAAAGGGGTCCAATCTGCAACATAATCTGCCAGCCGGGGACTTGTGAGTATCCCCACTCCCGCCTGGGCAGTCATGTTAGGGTCGACACCAGAGTAGAAAAGCTTCCACCCTCCTTCTAAGTCCACAGTTCCAGAACCCGGACGTTTCGTAGAGGTAATACCTATGATATCCAGTCGATACCGTTTGGCTTCCTCCACTAACTCTGATTCCTTTCCTGTCATGGAGAATACGTTCCAAGTGCCGATGGACAGCACCCGATCCCGTTGTCGCTCTACCCGTTTCTCCTCCTGGGTAAAGGCATGTGCTGCCCCCGACCGTTTCCCCAAGCGCATAGCGAGTGCACTGGTGGGGCTTCTCGGAGGCATTGCTCCGAGATAACAGCCGGGAGACTGTCGACTATTTTTCGAACGAGAGCCTCTGCCTATCTCCCGAACGCGGGTGACTTTAACCTGCGCCACACCCGATGCAGTATGAATTCTCTCATTTGTCAACATCATGAGATATATGTTTGTTTGGATACTCTTCGTCTCACTTCTCAACCATGACCTTTCTGGTAAGGGTGACCCTAAAGTAGCCGTGCTACAACCAGCATAGCTCACAGAATCCATGAAGCACTCAAACCCCTGACCCACGGTAAGGGGGCATCCACTCAATGAATAACAAAAAATATTTGAACAATAAATGATTATAAATTTTATAACATTGCAAACAAAACTTGTTATGAAAAAAATTACCTAAATACAACATTGAAAACACAATAAAAGGTGAGCAAAAAAATTATAATAATTTTACAAAATATGTATTAAAACTATAACATTACACACAAAACAATATTAAAAAACTTTCCAAAATAAATTCTAATTGTTGATTAAGCTTATGTGTAGCAAATCACTTTGTAATTAAAAAAGAACAAATATTTAAATTAAAAAATATATCTCAGTTAAGTTGTCTGAGACTTTGCCCACTTCTTTCCTCCGTTCAGCGGCTCTGGCAATTTTCATCTGATTGAACTTATTTAAAAATTTTAAACGTATAAATGTTCTTGTCTTCACATACATTTGGAGAATTTTTGGTTGTAATACGGGAAAATGTTATTTCAAAATGTTTAATAAGTTTCTACAAAGTCCACTTTCTTTGTTTATTTTTTTCCATGATAAATGACAAGGGTGATTTCAAAAGGTTTGATTGTTTCCAACCAGTATGATGATGCAACAATCATACCTCTAGACAATATTTCTATCCACTTGTAGTTTTCTCCCAAAATTTCTTGAATTTTGATTTTGTCTGTTGGATTTCCTATGTTGGATCCAAATCGCGACTCCGAAATGCGATGTAACCAGCCAAGTAGTTCCGTCCTTCACAGAATAACCTAATGATTCTTCATTAGAACTCTTTTGACTAGTTTCCTCTGTCGATGAAGCTGGTTGTTTTTCATCTATTTCGTTGGGCATATCTTCTTCTTGTCTGACTTCTGTTTCCAGAATTTCGTTTATTTCTTCTTCTTGGTCGTCGTTTGAGCTTGAGACTAATCCACCGAATAACCCACATGTCAGAAGTTTCGAAGCGTCCTCCATAACAGGCGTTGCAGCTGACATTGTCAAACTTTTAGCATTGTGCCCCAACACAAGAAGCCGAATACAGTGTCTGACTTCGTAAGGAGAAGGGTGATCATAAAATCGACTCAGCCCACGAACTTGTGAAAAAAAAAATTCTAAGCAGTCTTGGTTAAGTCTTGAGGTCAATAAAGATGACATGTTCTGAGATAAACCTAAAAGTGCACGGATGTTTACGATGAATCCTTTCTGAAAAGGTACAAGCGATTTTAGTTTTCCTACTCTCATAGTTTCTAATAAGTTTAAAATTTCACAAACTCTTGCTTTTAGAACTTCTTCATGTGTTCCAAAATCCCTTTTCATTTTGCAGTCTGTCTGTGGAATTCTCGAGTTAAAAATGTCAAACCCGTCGTTAACCCACTGAAAAAATTCACTGGCTTCTGTTTCTTTTAATACCAAAGAAATTTCTTTGGCTGTTCGCTCGGAAAAACAATTCTGCAACAAGTCTGACTTGTTGACGCTGTCGTCCTTGGCATTCAGTATGTTGAGTTTAGGGGCGATTTTTAGTTCTCCGTGATCAGCTTTTAATAGATTTTCAATTAAAGATTTGGTCACTAATCTTCCAGATTTTAACATTATTCCGGAATCCAAAAAATGGTTTCTCCAAAGTTTCAATATATGCGGAACGTCTGCAAATACCCATATTTTACTGTTATAGTCCATTGGGATTTGGAAAAAAGGTGAGCTATCATTCACTGACAGTTCGTTCCATACTGTTGCATTTTTTCCCTCCAAGATCCGAAACGACTTCAACTATTATAAGGCCAGCCTTTTTTCTTTTTTTAAGTTTTCATTTTCGCTGATTAAAGGATCGACGTCAGTTTGAATGTTAATATCTCAGCAGATGCTTTTCACAGATCTGATTTTTTGGGAGAAACTTCACTTAAATATTCCAGTACTCTTTTTCGTGATTGCTTTTTTTTCGTGCCTGTCTTTTCGATCTTCTTTGTTACTACTTGATGATGAAGGAAGAGATAGTTCATTTTCTGGTGGGTTAACCTCAGGACTCTAAAACCCCAAAATATTGGTTTAAATGTATGTGTTACCAATAAGCATGAGAAGTGAAGTTTTAAGCTTACTTTTACACTCAATCAATTTATCAAATTTTCTAATTTTTAATTGACAAAGTAAATCTTAACTTAGTCGACAATTTGTGACATTATTTTTTCTTTACCATATAATAAAGATAGTTGCATTTTATAATTAATGCATTACCTTTCGTGCAAATTCTGTGAAGGAAGAGCATCTTTCTTCAAGGTACGCGATTTTTTGGTATGAACTTCTAGGAACTGACTCATTAAATCACGTTCATAATCATCTGTAGTGAAATGCTCTGAACATATTGTTGCATTTTCAGGATTAAAATGTTTATCCCCACGCTGACATTTTGTGATCCAAACCTTTCGTAGTGCTAGATCTTTAGGGAATCTGTGATATTGACAGGCTTGGTTTTCTTCCGAATTATTTTAGTTTTGTTGTTAAATGCCACTTTTTTTCTTTTTTTTTACATTGAACACAACATGTTAGTAATAATTTATTGCTCGTAATTCCTGTATGGAGCCTTAAAATAACCAGATAATTATTCTTTCATTTGACTTAAAATTGGTAAAATTTTATTTTTTATCATTATAAATCATTATCTACTTACAATAATTTCGAAATTATTGAAGCTAGCCAGGATGATGTTCAGAGCTGAGTGTCTCAAAAAGCAAGTAACGAATTCTGTGGCCATAATATAAATATATAAATATTCAACCCCCCCCCCCCATGTTTATTTGCCAGCCAATGGTGCTAGAATCGTGCCAAGTTTTTTCGTGACGTTAGGCGCGGAAGTTGCTATTCTAAAACTTCGCGCGCATCACGCCAGTGACCTTGTTGAGCTAGCTTATAAAATAAAACTAGTTTCAGATTTCAGTGCGAACAGCGTCGCCTATTGAGAGCTAGTTTATCTTTCTCATAAGCTAGCCCAATTTGAGCCAGTTTGTTAAACTGGGTTTAAGTGATGGGCTAGTTAATATTTCCCAGAATGCAAAGCCAAATACAAATGGCAGCCACCACCGCTACTGCACATTCACAAATTTCTCACTGGGCTAACCGTCTTTTTCTCGGTGAGGACGGTGAGACTAACCGGTTAGGCATAGCAGCACTAACTGGCGTTTCTGACCGCGTTAAAATGACGTCACAGTTTTCTCACTGGGATTTCTGACCGACCAAGCGCTAACTCTTCTCACCGGTGAGAGTTTTTGACCTTAGCCATAGAAACATGAGCTGGCGGTTTTATTCTCTAATTTCGGGTTATATATGTTGACCAGGAAAGGGCTCCAATAACACCCCACCGGCGTTTTCTTGTATCAAAGGTTATTATAACACATATATTGGATGAGCCTGAAAGGTATATCGCTTACAAGTAAACATTCAAGTAAGATATTCATAGTTTCTCTAAAAGGGCTGCTATGAAACAAAACAATACTTGTACGTCAAAAGAAACTAATTCGAAGTTATTAGAATGAGTGAGATCGGATATCTTTTCAATTTGTTAGTAACTACTTATTATGCTCTAAACAGTCCGAGGAAGAGTTCCTTTTTTCAAAACTGTTAAGTAGAAATTTGGCGCAATCCGTTAAGTTTATCGGTGAGTGGACGTTATCAATAATTATAATTGGGCTGGTCTTTCGGCCTTCAGTGTTAATCCTAAGAGTAATGCAGTTTCATTACTTTAAAATTACCCTATATACGCATTAATAAAACAACTTCTTGGGGATAAAAGAAAACCCCAATTAAAGTTTTAATGATTGCTTCGCTATTTTTAATTTTTTTACCTGGTCCTGGTGAAGATGGCCACTTCGGGTTAGATGGTCCCTCTAAGTAAAAATCTGATATAGAGTGACATAATGGAAGGATCTTTTCATTTATTCTCCACCAATCCTTAACTTGGGTCAAGTTCTTATTGGTGTCTGTCAAGTTCCTGAAACTGTCTGTAAAATTTATTCGTGCAGTTAATATTTTAACCTGGGTCAAATTAATTCACTTATATAAGATTTTAGGAACATCAATGGAAGATTTAAATTTTCTTCAAGTAAAACAACTATTTTGTATAAATAATTAAATGTGGCAATTTATTTTTTACCCGATTGCCATAAAAAATATGTACGATTAAGAAATCCAGTAGAAGCAATCCACTGCCCTATAAGTTTTGAACCAAATTTCTTAATTTTCAATTGTGTACCAAGCAGACTTAAAAAGTCATTTCGGTATTCTTCTTTGAAGATATATTCCTGAAATCTGTAAGCATCATTGCCAGAATCTATGCGTGTTGCCTTCTTTCTGCTTAATTTCTCTGACAAATTATCGTTAACTATATCACTTGCCATTATGGCAAGTTTAAGTTTTAAAATCAGCGAAAATTTTTAATTCTAAAATTGTTGTATTATCAGTTTAAAAGCGTTGCAATCAGTGTCTCTGAAAAAAAAAAACAAAAAAGAAGATTTATTATTTAATTACACGATTCGATTATGTGAAGTCTTTTATAAATTGCATCCTATATTGCCAACAATGTTTTCTGTTAATAGATTGAACAAGTTTGATAGCTTAAATTATTAATTGCTAAAATTACGTTTCTAATAGAGAAATTGTTCTTTTGAAAATTAGAAGTTATAATCTAACTTGGCTCTCCAGCTTCTTATCAAATACATAATACATTTTAAATTTATTGAATAAAACATTCTCTATAATCACCCGTAATCTAGGCGTACCCCAAGGGTCTATTTTATTCCCACTTCTCTATAATAATTATTAATGACCTAACTTACGTAATATCCCCTATACCGTATTATTGAGATGAAGCAACAATATCCTGCACTGGTTCTTCATTAAATTCAATCAAGGAAACCTTCAACTCAGTTCTGAATAGACTTTTATATTGGAATACAATCAACCTTATGTCTCTAAATCTCGATAAAACTTTATATGTCATCTTTCAACAATGTAACAAAGAGCTCGTAAAGAACAAATTTTCACTAAACTACAACTCCCAACAGATTAACTTGATAAATACATTTAAATACCAGGGTATCCACTTAACTCATAACCTCTTCTGGGACGCCCACATTAATGCTTTAGCTTCTATGCTAAACGAACGCTTAGACCTTTTCTCCCGTCTTCATTTCTTACCCCTAAAAATCCTCTTTCTATTATGTAACGCTTTAATCCACTCCTTGTTTTCTTATGGAAACATCCCCTCAGATCATGCTTGGTTCACCTCAGATTTTCAATTTTGGGATTCAACCACCAAATGTAACTTACTAAGGGCCAGTTCACTGTCCCCTTTCTCAAGTGAGTCTTCAGCAACAATGGATTTACATTGTTCAGATAATGAAGACTTGGTTGCAACAATGTCATTGTATTGTTTTTGAACACTCAGTTGAGAAATCTCAACTGAGAAAATAGATAATGAACTGGGCCTAAAATCTATTCAGATTACAAAAATGGTTTGTACGCATCTTATTAAAATTTCGTAAACCTACCTCTGTTTCTCACTATTTTAATTCTGTGGGCATAACCCCAATAAATCAACTCTACCATTCTATCTTAGCAGTTTTCATATATAAAGTACTTCATAACATTATAATTACTTCCCTACTCCAACCTCTATTTCAGTGTTGCCAGACTTTCTGGTGGCGCCTCCGCTGGATTTCAGAAAAAAATCCGCTGTTTTCCGCTGACTTTTATACAAAAACCGTCAAAAATTCCGTTGGACTATCGCATCTTAAAAAATCACTTTTTATTAATCAAAAGGTATTTCCAATGAATTTAACATATCTTCATATTCTGTAAAATCGCTTCCTTCATACATTTTTTGATCAAATTTTCTAAGCATGTTATCAGAGGGTTTGAAGTTAACACATGTCATATCATTTCGCTTTAAATGATATCTTACATTCATGATGGCATTCACCATTTGAACAGACAGACGGTTACGGAGCTTGCTTTTAATTATCCCAAACTGGGAAAAAGCTCTTTCTACTGTGGCATTGGAAGTTGGTAGCACTATAAATTTTAATGCTAAATCGGCAACGCGTCCAAATCTTTTATTACCTGCAGATATTTCCATGTCCACTTTCGCCAGGTGTTTTTTGGAATTTGCATGCTGAAGCATATCCGATTTGCGGGCAAGAAGCTGGCACTAACAGTACCGACAGTATGCGTGGTAGGGTGAACCTGTTGGATCAGGAGCTATCCAGTCTAAAGAAAAATTTTTATCTAAATTATTCGATTTAAGTTATACGATTAAAGGAATACAGGAATGAATCGAAGAAGTGAATACCTTTTAATTCTGGGATCCTCTCCCACGATTTCACGTATCTTTGTTTGTAGTTTTGAACTTTGTCTTTGGTTGCAGGCATTCTTACAAACAGGGTGCTAGCGCTAATAAACACAAATTTCGCGCATAAAGTAAAATAAACACAGACTTTTATAAAATAATTCGCAGCATAAAATAAAAAATAATAATAATTACGATATTTAACTCTATCAAAATTAATAAACGAAATGACTGACTAAATGAAAAAGAAAGTTAATTGAGAGAGAATATAAACCTAAAAACCGTGAAGTCTACTTACAATTATGAAGTCTTCCAACGAAAAAGTTTCCAAGCACGTCCAGCCTAGACGATCGACAGTAGATTGTATCAGGGAATCTTAGATTGTATCGACAATCGACAATCGAACAGTGCAGGTAAAACGAAACGAGTGGTCCGAAAGCAACGCTTTCACTGCCATACTCGTCCAGAAAGTAACCACGGGAAGTACACTGAACTAGGCAAGAAGCCAGATGAAACCTAGTTAAGTCATCCAGAGGATAAGATGGAGTCCTTTCCTATCAGGACGATAGTGTTGATTGTTGATTGAAGAGGGACAAGGGACACGAGGAGCTAGGAGATCCAATATTCGGGAAATATCACCTTTTGGATGTCGTCGAAATTGATGTCCAGGAGGTGACGTGGCCTGCGATGTCTAAGAAGGCTTCTGAAGGTAAGCGGGTGCTCAAGAATACCTGCAACCAGAGGATTGGGATGGTCCTTCATCTTCGGAAGCAGCTTTTTCATCAATTCCTGGACGTGATTTCCAATGGGAGGTATCTCAAAATCGTCGGCAATAGAAGTATTTGTTGCAACTCTCCTGTCGAGTTGAGCAATGGTCCTCAAGGTAACGTTTTGGAAAGTTTGGAGGTCCTTCCATCTGGACTTACATATTGTATTAGATATACTTAGATTGTATCTTATATACCAGCTTTATATACCTAAGACATGCAAATAAAGCACCAATGGGAGCCCCGCGCCGAATTTTGAAACCGGATTGGATACTGCTCTGTTCAATTGTCCAACCAATCACGAAAAAATTGTGTAAATAAAAATTGTAGGAAGTTGTTTGGAAAAATTTTTGACCGCGATTTTTTCCGCTGGAAAATTTTTTGACCGCGATTTTTTCCGCTGTAATATTTTTCCCGCTGAATCTCCGCTGCAAATTTTTTTTTCCGTTAAATTTAACGGAAAATCCGCTGATCTGGCAACACTGCTCTATTTACTATTATTAGAACACGTCCCTACAACACCCGATTGGAGTTTTAATTCCTTTCCAATCCCCCACATAAGACATAATTACCAGCTCAAGACTATCTCTATCGCCAGCAACATACTTACCATAAAATCATGGTGTGCGATCCATCGATGGTTTTGTTCGGCGATCAATCGAAATTTCGATGGTTTTCAACCATCGAACGATTTTTATAAAACACCGATTGCCAGCGATGGTGGTTTATAAACCATCGATGGAAATTTCGATTGTACTTCGATGATAAATGGTTGGTCAAGTCAAATCACCAGTCAATCACTAGACGAGACGACCAATGCGGTTTCGAGATTTGGCGCTGGCCTCCCATTGGTGCTTTATATCAGATAAATAAGGTGAGAAGTGTCAGAGAGTAACAGAGTTTGCTTACAGAGGGTGGTTTCCTCCTTTGCTTACAGAGGGTGGCGATTTCGTTAGCAATGACCAGGACAAAGCACAAATTATCGCCGATTCACTGAAGAGCCAATTCTCTACGCCCAAAGAGGATGATCTGGTCAATATTACTCGTGAAGTCAAAGACGTGTGTGATAGGTATGACTACACACAGCACGCTCTTGGCTCTCCTGATGTCATTGGCACCTCTGAGATATGGGACATCATAAAGCGCCTCAAAAGCAAAAAGGCAGCCGGCATCGACACCATTACCAACAGCGCTCTCAAGAATTTGCCTCCCAGTGTTATCTGCATCATCACCAAGGTCATGAATGACTGCTGGCTTAGCGGCCATTTCCCTAGTGCCTGGAAGGACTCAGTCATCATCACCATTCCTAAACTTGGACTGGATCCTGCTCTTCCCACAAGTTATAGGCCCATTAGCTTGTTGCCCATGCTTTCCAAGGTCTTTGAGCGCACTATACTCAAGAGGTTCAACGACTACTGCGAGGCAAACAACCTCATTCGTAGTGAGCAATTTGGCTTCCGCCCAGGCCACTCTTGTCAGCTTCAGTTATGGAGGCACGTTGCTGATTTAAACGGTCCTCTCAACCTCTCTATATTTGGTGGCCTCATTTTCCTCGATGTCCAAAAGGATTACCTACGGGTTCCCTGACGATCTAATTTCTCTGGTTCGCTCCTTCCTGTCAAAGAGGACTTTTCGTGTTAAGGTTGGGGACTGCTTGTCTGAACCCTGCGATGTTAATGCTGGTGTACCCCAAGGCTCTGTCTTGGGGCCAGCATTATTCAACTTCTTTATCCATGACTTTCCCAAGTTTACAAAGTGCACACCACTATTACACGCCGATCTCAAATAAAAGCCAGGTGGGGTGTAAGAAATAGATTAAACACTGGGTCTCAAATAAACGCCGGGTCTTTTTCGGATCATCGATATAAATTTAGGCGTTTTCCCTCACTTTCACATTATTAAACGTTCTTTTCATGTGTATGCCTTCTCATTGGCCGTTTCATTTAACCCATTCTAATTTCGACCAATCCCATGTTAAGTGATGAACTGGACACTGCACTACTGAACTGGATACTAAAGAAGCGATATCGAGGTACCAGTATTTACAGTCTAAGATTCATACAAACAGCAAACAAACTTCGATATTAAAAACCGGGAAAAGACAGGGAATTTTACGCAATCGTTTTGGGACACCCTGTCTTAACGCCGGGTCTTGATTAATTGCCGGGGGGGGGGGGGGATCATTGAAACAAATAGACGCTCAGGCGTGAATTCAAGATTTTATGGTAGATCCACTTTATACCCAGATCTTCTTTCGTCACCAGGCACCAGTAACTTCAAAACCCGTCTAAAGAACTTCCTCTCTACACTCTCCCACCTACCAACTACTGCCCCTATCCTCTTGCCTCCCATCTTTAAAACTTGTTTTATAAATCGTCAAACACTGTTTTCTTGGTTCCCCATCCAGTGACCTACCTCGTTGGCCTCCACCATACAGGCCCTGGATGGACAACTTATATCTCCCTTTAGATTAAAGGAATAAAGAAATAAATAAATTAATTAAATTGTTTGTTTGTTTGTGACCGTGTATTTCTCAGCAGGGAAATTATACCAATTTTTATTAATTTTATTGTCATACTAGTTGTTGCCCGCGACTTCATCCGCGTGAAAGTCGAAATAGATAAAGCGCAGGCAAATATAGATTTCTTATTTCCCGAGAGTTCGTGATTAGTCAGTGAGGGGCATTCCCCTTTTATATTAAGACACTGCCCCAAATAAATCTAGATCAGGAAGGAAAAATTAAATTAGGACTATATTTTATGGTTGAATAGAGTTAATGTGAAGGCCAAAAAATTAAGAAAAAGTTTCAATATTGGCCTGTGTCACAAGACTTTGTAAACAAGAGCGCGGGCGATCGCGATTCACCACAGCATGTGGCGTCTGCTTCCAGCTCGAGGACACAGGCCCCATCCATTGTCAACAGCGTTATTAATAATAATAATAATAATAATGACTTAAATAAGCGCAAAGCGCGTCAGTTTGGCAATAGATGGCAGTACAAAAAGCCTGTGTCCGGAAGTCAGAGCGAATTGCGCAATATTGCGAAAGCAGACAGTTGGGAGAGGCATAGGAAAAAAAGTCAGAAAGAGAGTACGAGCCAGCAACGAGAGACAGGCATGAACAGCGTTCTCCTCATAGAGACTTTAGCACAAAGAACTTTCAGCGTAGTAATTATGTATTTTGAACTTGAAACAATTCAAAACACATAAAGCTATGGAGTGCTACTAGTTCTTGCGGAAATTGTTCCCCGGACTCTCAAGATGTACACAGACACGCAGATCAGGTAGACAGCGAGCGAACCTCTGTGAAGTATAGCATCTAATCCTTTTCTGGCTATCTCTTTGGACTCACTAGGAACCAACCATACGACCGACTGGCCGGCGCGAGCTGAGACTCATGCTAGCGACCCGGTAAGCCAACAAGCACATCAGTTATTTGTCACCGACAAGGAATTCCACGACAGGCAGCCAAGTGAGGAAGCTACGAGGTCCATCCCCGCAGTCAACAGCTTTCTCGAGCAAATCTGCTGGCAAACTCAACGTGGCTCCACAACACTACGGGACCAATAACCTTGTGTACGTCAGAGGCCTACCTAATCCTGCCGACCCACTTATTCGTCGCAGAGAACACGAATTCGTAGACGAGGATAACCTCCACAGGTGCAAGGGTCTCGTTGAAGAGTTCTTCAAAAATCAAAGAGCCCAGGGGTCATCTGGTTTAAAAGTTAAAAAGAAAAACGATAAGCAAAGTGATATATCGCAGACTAAACTGCGATCGGCTGGTGCAAGGGTGTCACAAGGCGTTGTGAACAAGAGCGTGGGCAATCGCGATTCACCACAGCATGAGGTATCTGCTTCCAGCTCGAGGACACAGGCCCCATCTATTATCAACAGTGTTAATAATAATAATATTAATGACTTAAATAAGCGCAAAGTCTGGCAATAGATGGCAGTTTAAAAAGCCTGTGTCCGGAAGTCAGAGAGAATTGCACAATATTGTAAAAGCAGAGATGGGAGAGGCATAGGAAAAATAAGTCAGAAAGAGAGCACGAGCCAGCAACGAGAGACAGGCATGAATGGCATTCTCCTCTTAGAGACTTTAGCACAAAGAAATTTCAGCGTAGTTATTATGTATTTGGAACTTGAAACAATTCAAAACACATAAAGCTATGGAGTGCTACTAGTTCTTGCGGAAATTGTTCCCCGGACTCTCAAGATGTACAGGGACACGCAGATCAGGTAGACAGCGAGCGAACCGCTGCAAAGTATAGTGTCTAATAATTTTCTGGCTATCTCTTTGGACTCACTAGGAACCAGCGAGACGACTGACCGGCCGGCATGAGCGGAGACTCACGCTAGCGACCCGGTAAGCCGATAAGCACCTCAGGTATTCGTCGCCGACGAGGAATTCCACGACAGGCAACCAAATGAGGAAACTATGAGGCCCATCCCCGCAGTCAGCAGCTTTCTCGAGCAAACCTGCTGGCAACTCATCTTGGTTCCACAACACTACGGGACCAATAAAGTTGTGTACGTCAGTGGCCTACCTAATGCTGCCAACTCACTCATTTGTCGCAGAGAGCACAAATTCAGAGACGAGGAGGACACAGCGTGGACGTTAATCAAACCGTGGGGAATAACCACCTATCTATAGGAAGATTTGGGTGCCTACTACATAATACAGCGGAAAGCTGGCTCACTTATTGTAACTTTTATGCTCTCTGATAAATCTGGCGGCCGCGACTCTCCGTGCCGCTTCTATGAGTTAATTCAGCTTCAGCTTGTGGTGATATCGTTACTTTCATTCTATTGCAGGACTTGCACAGTCTGTCCCTGTCTATAACGCCTAGCATCGCTGCTTCCTGGGGAAAGAGAGCCCTACTCAACAGTGTAAAACGCTCGCGACCTTAGAGTCAACCGTCCAGGAATATTTGAACCTGAACTTACTTAGATGATGAAAGCTAATGTGGATATTTACACCTGAATTTACTGTTTAATTACATTTCTTATTGCGCGCTTTAAGTACTCACCATTTGTTGTTTGTTGAGAGTGAATACTGTTCAGCTATATGCTGAGATTCGCTCCTCGGCGAGTGCTGATTGTGAGCCCGTGCCTTTAGTAGCACAGGCCTAATCTTTGTATCGCCCAAGGGCTTTTCAATTGTATCAGGGCCTTTAGCCCATCTATGCGCAATACATCTTATCCCTTTGTGATATCACTATCTTAATCTTGTATCATTTATTGTATGTATATTTATTTTCCTTAATTAATAAATTGTTAATATGCCTACATTGCTGTCTAGTATCTACGAGATATTCGTATATTCGTATATTCGTAAGCTATTTCCACTGCGATACAAAATATTCGTGACAGCCTGCCACTCGCTAAGAGTGAAGGCACGTGTTCGTTTCAGAAACTCAAAATAATTTTTAGGCTGAAATCGAATTAAAAACTCATGATTCGAAAGATATTATATAAACGTAGGAGTTGTGATAAAATATATATATTAATTAAAATAAATAAAACTCCTTTAATTAAAAGAAAACAAATAAAATAAATAATAGAAATAATGAAAAAAAGTCACCCAATTGATAAAGTAAATGTTGAAGGACGAAACACAAATGAAACAAAGGTCTTGTGGAGAAACACAGATGAAATACAGAAGAAACACAGAAGAAACGAAGATCTAGTGGAGAAATCTGTGTGCCTCCCTGTGTTCGTGTAATATTTCTCCACTAGATCTTCGTTTCTTCTGTATTTCATCTGTGTTTCTCCACAAGACCTATGTTTCATTTGTGTTTCGTCCTTCAACATTTACTTTATCAATTGGGTGACTTTTTTTTCATTGTTTCTATTATTTATTTTATTTGTTTTCTTTTAATTAAAGGAGTTTTATTTATTTTAATTAATATATATATTCGAAAGATATGTTGACATTTAAAAAAAAAGAAATTCCGTCTATACGTATTTATGTGACCAATTTTGTGAATCTAACTCCTCTGAAACGGAAGACAGCTGAACCAACAGAACCAAACCATTATGACTGTCTATTCTCACTCGTACATTCGTTTTCAAAGTCTCTAACTAGATGCTTTTGGCCTCGCCGTCTATAACATTAACTTATAATCTAAGTAACCATCGGTACCCTACTAGTTCCTCTTGTCAATTAAAACATACATAGAGGGTACCATAATTTGTGCCTTAGCGTATACATTATGTCAATTGGATAAGCCTTTTTCGAGATATTAATTTTGTTTGGCTGTAGCGTTCAAACCAGCGAACCAAACTCAATAAACTGACATGTAAGTACTCCTCTCATAAAGGCAAATTTTTTTTATACAGGACTTGTTTGGCTGTGATGAGCCATTTTGGAGTTATTAACTACCTCCCCAGACCCGACTAACCCTTCTCATCAGTTTCTTTTTTCTTTTAAAGTAATTCCCACTTAAGTGGGTCCTAAAACTATGCATTGACGCATCTTGTAAGGAAATGGGCTAAGACTTTTTAGAGAAATTAATTTTATTTGGTAACAAGAATGATTTTACCGCCAAAGCGGATAAAAGGAGCACATTTTCGTGTTATAGCATCGTACATGGATATATAGATATAACCAACATTTTAAAACACTTTAGAGAAAGTACATAAATAGAAAACAAAATTATAAATTATTATTTAAGTAAGCTAATGAATAGAGAGACTTCAAACGAATAAACTTGAAGAATTGAAAGGTTGAATGTAGAGTGAAGTTATTTCTTCTACTTTTAAAAGATAAAAGTTCGTTAATTTGTAAGCATTCCTACATAATGTTAAACGAAGTGAGCCTCAATTGCTGAAGCAGTATGTGTAAGCATCTATTATTTTTTCATATTAAATTACTAAAGTGATTTTACATTATAATCTAGTATTGAAGCAAGCGATTAACTACTATTAATTAGCAATATGTAAAACAGTAATGAGTTCTAGATACCATTAAGCCTAACAACATTATGCTCTTGATACAAATAAGCTATGATTTACAATAGATCTAACAACTGGTAAGGAACTGGTTGATATATTTGACGCCATTAGGGCACGTGCTACAAAACCAATTTCTACTATCATTATTTACTCATTATATACAATCATGGCACGTTGTTACGATTACGAGTTGTTTGATATATTACATGCCATATCTCAGCATTAAAAGTTGCAATGGTACCATATGGCATCATATGACAATATTAGGACATTTGCTACTAAATCAGTAACCATTATTATTATTTACTCGTTATATTCAGTCATGGCACGTTGTTACGAGTTGTTTGATATACAACATGCCATATCTTATCATTGAAATTTCCAATGATACCATATGGTTTCATATGACAACATTAGGGCACGTGCTACTAAACCATTAGACCATGTACCTATTCCGACTATCTCACGTTTATACTTGTTCGTGCTCTGCTCCATTAATATGGGGATATCAATGATATCAATACAAGTACTGGATCGCTTACTTAAGGAGCAGAAAGCGTTTTGATATTAACCAGGAATGAGTAGTCGATTACTTTCTACCCACTGAGGCTACTAAATAAATGGAGCCAGATACTGTGGACAGACGTTAGAATAAAGGAGAGGAAACCACTAATCCACATAAGGTTTTTAATCAGACGATGGATGCACATTTCGGCAGCCAAGCTGCCTTCTTCAGCATACAAGAGAGCTTCGATCAGAGTAGGCAAGCTATTCTGATGAATTGTGAATCGACAATCGAACAGTGTAGTGTATCGGTATTCAAGTGGAACTTGAAGCATAGCTTCCATAATCTCACCCTTCATAATCATATTCCAAGGGAAATACACTGAGCTAGAAAAGAAGCCTGATGTACCCACAAGGGTCATCCAAAGTATGAAAGAAAAATGCCTCCTCTTGGTGGAGGAAAATTTGATTGACGACTGTCTAGACTAGAAGCAGACCACTAGTATTAGATAAAACACGACTTATGAAGTCCAGTAATCTGGAAATAAGACATTATCAATGTCTTCAAAATTAATATCAAGTCTATGCCTTGGATCACGATATCTCTTTCTATGCATAGGATGCTTTAAAATGCCCGAGACTAGCTCGTTGCTATGATTTTCTATATTGGGCAGCATGGATTCCATGAGCCCTTGAACGTATTTGCCAATATGAGTCATGTTGAAGTCATTATAAATGGAGGAATTGCGAACAATTCTCCGACCTTTTTGCGCAATAGTCCTAAGGGTAACGTTTTGGAACGTTTGCAGTTCTTTCCATCTAGTTTTACATATTGTGGCCCAGACGGGCATACCATAGGTCAAGATAGTCCGAACAATGACCTTATAGAGTAGGAGTTTATTATCAATGTTTAGAGCACTATTCCGGCCCAGCAGAGCAATCAAGCTAAACTTGGCTCTCCTGGCCTTATTCAACGCATAAGTTGCGTGGGGAGTCCAGGTAAGTTTAGAGTCAATAACAACACCAAGATATTTATAAGTTTCAACCCAGTCCAGTTTTTTGCCATATAGTGTTAGAGAATCTAATGATCTCTTTCTCTTCTTGGAGACAAACATCGCCTTGCATTTGTCTACATTCAATTTTAGCCTCCACTTGCTAAACCAGCTTTCACACTCCTTTAGAGCCTTCTGCAGCCGCGAGACTACTACGGCTGGTTGACGAGCACAGGTCAGTATAGCAGCGTCATCTGCGTAAAAAAAGAGCTTACATTTAGAAGGACTTGGAAAGTCTCGCATAAAATAATTGAATAATATTGGCCCCAGGACTGAACCCTGTGGGACACCAGCTTTTACTTCATACATAGGAGATAGACTATCTCCAACTCTGGCCTGAAAGAACCGGTTGGAGAGAAACGAGTGTATCAGAGTAATTATGTCTTGAGGAAATCCATCCATAATCATTTTAAAAATAAGACCATCATGCCAGACTTGGTCGAAGGCTTTGTGTACATCGAGAAAAACGACCCCACAGTACATAGAGAGATTAAGGGGCTCATTGATATCCGCTGCGAGCCTCCATGTTTGGAGTTGGCAGGAATGGTTTGAGCGAAAGCCAAATTGTTCATCGCGGATGAGATCGTTGGCATCACAGTGCTCAATGAATCTCTTGAGAATTGTTTTTTCCAGGATTTTGGAAATTGATGGTAACAAGCTGATGGGCCTGTAGCTAACAGGATTTGCAGGATTTTGTCCTGGCTTAGGAATGCTTAAGACAACTGATTGCTTCCAAGCATCCGGGAAGTAAGTGTTCTTCCAGCAGTCGTTAATCACTTTTGCAATATCTTGAATTTTATTTGGAGGTAAATTTTTCAAAGCAGTGTTCTTAATAGAGTCTTTACCTGGAGCTTTTCTCGCTTTTAAATTTTTAATGATGCTTAGGACTTCATTTACATCAATGCTATGTTTTGGGAATTCATTGCCGTGAATATTATAGAAGCCAGTTATGCAGGATTTTACTTTCTCGGACATATCAAGTCCTATTTGCCGACCATCAGTAGGCGTGACAAACTGTTCTGAAAGTGAACTTGCAATAAGCTGCGCTTTATCATCATCATTCGTGATGAATTTGCCATTTTGGGCTAAAAGAGGTGGGATATTAATGGCTTTCTTGTTTTGCAAGGCACGAACCATGCACCACATAGAGTTATCGTGGGTCGACAGACTCTTAACTTTATCATTCCATCTGTCATTACGAAGTGCTGTTACCTCCTCGTGAACTCTTCTTGTGAGCCTATTATACTTGGTCTTAAGCCATGAATCACGAGTTCGGTACCACTGCCTTCTAACCTTATTCCTTTACTCAATTAATTGTTTGATTTCTGGGGTGAGATCAAGGTGATCAGCTCGCTTCGACTCTAAGGGCGAAGCACTAGAGTCAATAGCTGCATTTATACGTTCAGTAAGCCTTTTCACATTGGTATCTATGTCGCTCGTACTATGTACGTTATTTAGTGGGTCCTCATCGTTTTTGAGAATTTCTCTAAAAAATTTCCAGTCTTGTTTGAGCCTCAGTTCTTCTTTGAGGTCAATGTTTACGTTGTCAAAATTTAGTGCAACTGGTTTATGGTCTGAGGATAGATCATTGACAGTATAGATACTGAATGATTTGTAGAAGCCCTTCAACAACACAATATCAAGTACATCACTTGAAGGAGAATGATCACAATAATATGTATCATCCACCGGGCCTACTGCAATAATATCAGATTGCTTTTGCACGTAGTCATACAAAAGGACACCGTTTTGGTTATGGCATCTTGAATTCCAGTGCGAGTGCTTAGCGTTCAGGTCTCCCGCCATAATAACGGGAATATTCCCGGAAAACAGCTCATCGAGCTCATTGGCTTCGAATTTATGCTTGGGCGCATTATATAGAGCCACTAGTTTCACTTCTCCCAGTGTGGCATCAGTAATGATAGCAGAGGCAGCTTCCATTCCCATATAGTCTCGGGTTGGTTCCTCCCGATGATGAATGCCTTTCTTAATAATAATTGCTGACCCACCTGACGGGGACTTTACTGTAGTGGGAAGAATGAATTGTGAATAAGTTACAAGATGTTATATAGAAAACAATAGCCAATTAAAAAATATTAACAAATTCATAAAAAAGTAGGAACAGTTAAACAGGGATATGATTGGTTCGTCATCCTTGGTCGTCATTGGTCGTCGTTTGCTGGTCATCTTCAGTTCGGGTGTTTCTGCTATTGGTCAATTTTGGTAGGCTAATCAGTTTTCCAATGTCTCTCAGCTGGGTACCATCCACTGGGCCTCCATCGCTGTTCAGAAGTCTTGCAGGGTCTTCACAGCTAATCTCATAGGACTCCAAAAAATTCAGGAGCCTTGGGTCTCTTGTGCTGTGCAGGATGTTGAAATCTTCCCGCCGGAAATCGTGTTTCTGGTCTAAGATGTGGTCCGCAAATCTAGAGATACCGTATTTACCGTTCTTTATGTGCGTCAGGTGTTCATTAATTCGTGTGAGCACAGCTCTCCGTGACTGCCCATAGTACACTGCCTCACATTTGGAGCACGGAAGTTTGTAAACACCTGGTCTATTTTCTGTCGGTATCGTATCTTTGGGGTTCCCCAATCGTCTTCCCAAAGTGTCTGTGCTTCTGTAGCCTATCCCCAGACCAAATGCTTTAGCTATCTTGTTCATACCTCTATTTAGTTGACGGTTATACGGTAAAATACAAAATGGTTGAATCCATTTTGTGTGGCAAATTCTTTTATAGTTTTGATTTCTTTCCTCTTGTTTTCAGCATTCAGAGGAATAGTATGGGCTCTGTACACCATGTGCCTAAAGGCCGCGAGTTTGTGTTGGTGGCAGTGATTGGAGTTGTTTCTAATATAATTAGCTACGAAATTCTTTTTCCGGTAGATGTCGAAGTCCAGTTTTTGGTCATTCCGTGATATCCTGAGGTCCAAGAAAGGAAGGCTTCCATTGTCTTCTAATTCAATGGTGAAGTTGATATTCTGGCACAATTTGTTCAGACTGTCTAAAAACTGCTCTATGTTTTCTTCGGCGTTAAAAATTGTAAAGATATCATCGACATAGCGAACCCACACACTAGGAAAATATCTAAATTCCGATATGGCACGATTTTCCAACTTCCTTACATAAATATTGGCGATGAATGGACTGATGCTGCTCCCCATTGGGGTGCCATCTGTCATCTTGTACCATCTGTTGTTGAACACAAATACGTTGTTGAACACTATAAGCCTAATCACACGTATGACATCCATCACTACACCCAAAGGCCAATCATTTTCATACATCGTATCCTCAAGGACATCCAAGGCTTTTCCCAGAGGTATACTCGGGTACAGTGACTCAATGTCAAAGGAGACCAACCTATCATCGCTATTCAACCGCATATTGTTCAGTTTCTGGCACAGCTCCAAAGAATTTTTAACGGAGAAATCATATCCATCTAACATAAGCTTGAGTAAATAATTTTTTTAAAATATACCTGGCCAGGGGGTCCGTTGGTGAGTCAATGTTGTTCACAATGGGTCTCCATTTGCTGCCTTCTTTGTGGGTTTTTGGAAGGCAATATAGACGTGGGGGCATCGGATTGGTGGGCAAGATTGGTGGGCCATCTTGCTTAATTTATTTTCGAAGTTAAGCAAGATGGAGTTGAAACTCTATCACACTCACCTTTATCTTGCTGATCACCTTTGGCCTTTAGAATTTAAGTTCATTATGAGGAAGATCCATAGGGTTAACAGTCACAAGATTAAAAAGAAATATGAAGGTCTACATAGAAAACTCCATTCCTTAACCAATGTGCCCTCCAGATATAATAACAGCAAACCTAAAGTAGTTAAGAAGTTAGATATTGTCATCAACAAGTCTCAAGCCTTTTTTTCTCCTGAAGAAATGAATTATCTTGAAAAAGGGTTAAAGTTCGCGTGTGAAAATACTAGACAAGACCTACTGGACTCTGTTTCAGCTACTTTGCAACGACATCCCTGTTTAAACCCTAGTATGAATGGTGACCTAAGGAACCGGTTACAAAAGAAGTTAACAGAAAATGCCCTAAACTACAAGAGACCCAAGGGTCACCCTAACTTAACATCGATCTCCAGACAGCTAAAAGAGAAAAACGTGTTTTATCTAAAGGACGATAAGTCTAACCATGTGGTAGTTGTAGATAAAGATAGATATTTTCAAGAAATCCAAGATATGTTAGATGTTGGCCCTTACCAAGAACTACCAAACAATCCGTTAACTAAGTTAATCACGGACACAAAGGACTGCATTAAAAAATGTGTGTATATCCTCAAAGACAAAAAACCCAGTGAACTGATGCCCACCAATCCGATGCCCCTACGTCTATATTGCCTTCCAAAAACCCACAAAGAAGGCAGCAAATGGAGACCCATTGTGAACAACATTGACTCACCAACGGACCCCCTTGCCAGGTATATTTAAAAAAAAATTGACGGAGGCTCTGGTGACTGCCAAAGCCGCGGGTTTTTAAGGCGTAGAACTACTACTGTATGTTATTATTGGTTACCGTTAGTGCGTATTTTTTGGCGAAAAAAAGAACAAAATTAAAAAAAAAGTTACTATATTCAATTACATTACAATTTTGTGAAGAATGGGTCTGCGATATGAAAAGTAACAAACAGATGACAAAAGTTTCGGAGTTATATTTCTAGTAATTGACAGATCAATGTAAGTATCTTTTTGAATCTAAACGTGAAGTATTTGGATGTACATATATCGAGCCCAATATAAATTTTGAAGAAACATTTAAGGTAACGTCCACTAAACATAAATCGCCAACTCCATATTCAATCATTCTCCGTCTTACATTTATGTGATGCTCGACAGGTTTACAGTCTGCTACACTATTTAAATTTCTATAAATTGCCACACCACTCGCTTTACGCTGCCCATTTGCTATCTTAGATCGAAGAGTATTGTTCATGAATGCTTTTAATTCGAACCTTTGTATCTGAATCAGTCCTGAAGAAAGCCACGGCTGAAACGCGTCGACTCTATGTCGTAAAATCACTGTTGTTTTAAAGACCCATATATTTATACTTTTACAAACAACTAAGACCTCTGCTTAAAATAATTTCACGGGCCCTGATTTCACAAACAACTAAGAGCTCTGATTTCACGGGCCCGATTTAAATAGTGAAAAAGCATCTGCCTGGAGTAATCTACATAACAGCCTTCTTTGTCAAAGATATCAAAACGATGAAGGGCACAGACAGATCTGTAAAACCAATAACACCATGTAAACATGTTTGAAAACATATATTTTTTAGTCAGATTTATTGTTTTAAGAAATTAACAAAACTTCAAAGTTCATTTCTTAAAATAAATAATCTGCTTAAAATAATATATATTTTATTATTTTACAACATATTTTTAATAGAAAACTAGAAGCGAACCCACCCGTTTGTATAATCGGGAAATAACCCATTGTTAGATACTCATTGTTAGATTTTTTCTTTGTTGTGACAACGTCCACCGTCGCTGATTTTATATAAATGATGATGTACTGATTTCGCCGGCAGATGACAGGATTTCATGATATTATCTTAAAACGCTCGTGTTTCCATGTTTTTATACCTAATGCACAGGCCTTCTTTATGTTAAATACAGAGGCCTTTTCTCGTACACCATGGTTAGCTCCAATTAGTTCCAATACACACTTATAAGCTGCAGCAGCGCCACTCCGTTATTACGATGGCGAGCATAAAATTCACTTAACTTTAACTTGCTGTAACTTTTGACCCAGTGGCTCATTTGGTGAAATTTTTGCTTATTATTCAAGACTCAACCTTCCTCTTTCCAACGAGATAATGACCATAGTTGTAGGATATAGTGATAGAAAGATATAGACTGAGATATGTACATCACTTTTTGAACGAAAAATCGCGTCTGAATTTTTCCTCGGCTGCACCCCTGATAGACGTAGTTCTACGTCAAAATTATTTACTCAAGCTTATGTTAGATGGACATGATTTCTCCGTTAAAAATTCTTTGGAGCTCTGCCAGAAACTGAACAATACGCGGTTGAATAGCGATGATAGGTTGGTCTCCTTTGACATTGAGTCACTGTACCCGAGTATACCTCTGGGAAAAGCCTTGGATGTCCTTGAGGATACGATGTATGAAAATGATTGGCCTTTGGGTGTAGTGATGGATGTCATACGTGTGATTAGGCTTATAATGTTCAACAACGTATTTGTGTTCAACAACAGATGGTACAAGATGACAGATGGCACCCCAATGGGGAGCAGCATCAGTCCATTCATCGCCAATATTTATGTAAGGAAGTTGGAAAATCGTGCCATATCGGAATTTAGATATTTTCCCTGTGTGTGGGTTCGCTATGTCGATGATATCTTTACAATTTTTAACGCCGAAGAAAACATAGGGCAGTTTTTAGACAGTCTGAACAAATTGTGCCAGAATATCAACTTCACCATTGAATTAGAAGACAATGGAAGCCTTCCTTTCTTGGACCTCAGGATATCCCGGAATGACCAGAAACTGGACTTCGACATCTACCGGAAAAAGAATTTCGTAGCTAATTATATTAGAAACAACTCCAATCACTGCCACCAACACAAACTCGCGGCCTTTAGGCACATGGTGTACAGAGCCCATACTATTCCTCTGAATGCTGAAAACAAGAGGAAAGAAATCAAAACTATAAAAGAATTTGCCACACAAAATGGATTCCAAGAAACAATAGTTGACAGCATCACAAAGAAGATAAAACGTAAATTAGCAGTGAAGGAAATCACCACACTAAATACAACTAAGAAATCAGAGACAAGAGTGATTTTACCGTATAACCGTCAACTAAATAGAGGTATGAACAGGATAGCTAAAGAATTTGGTCTGGGGATAGGCTACAGAAGCACAGACACTTTGGGAAGACGATTGGGGAGCCCCAAAGATACGATACCGACAGAAAATAGACCAGGTGTTTACAAACTTCCGTGCTCCAAATGTGAGGCAGTGTACTATGGGCAGTCACGGAGAGCTGTGCTCACACGAATTAATGAACACCTGACGCACATAAAGAACGGTAAATACGGTATCTCTAGATTTGCGGACCACATCTTAGACCAGAAACACGATTTCCGGCGGGAAGATTTCAACATCCTGCACAGCACAAGAGACCCAATTCTACGAAATTGTGCTAACAATGAAAAATATCAGAAGCATTCATATCGTCACCCCAAACTCAATGTAAACGGCATGAACACAATTTTCTTATGGAAAAACACAGGTTTCTTTTTTTTGAATCTATATCATTATCTCGTATTAGCCCTATGCTTGTGTATCATTCCGCCATACCAATTTTTTTGTTTTTATGTTCGTTGTTTTACCTTCGGGAACCAAAATAAATAGAGATTTCGGCGTTGTGACGCGAGAGCAAGCGACATACAGTTGTCAGTTAATAGATAGAAACTTTGTTCTACTCGAAGAACTCGAAATATGTCCCGCTTACGAAGTACTCGACATATGCATCTTGACGACATCTGTTGGCAATTATTCTCCTTATATATAGATTCGTACTGAACAAAACCATAGTGCGATTTACTCTGTTGACATTATATTTTTGCTGGAATTATTTGGGTTTTTTTCCGTAGGAATGAGATTTTTCCCGCAGAAAAGAGTATCCTATATGTTGACTCAATTATTAAGTAACCTTCACGCCAAATTTCAACTAAATCCCTTTCTTAGTTTTGGTGCACGCCTCTAACATATCAACAGAGATACAGACAAACAGACAAAAATCCTAAAACTGTTGTTTGGGCTTCTGTATCGTTATTAACCACACAAAAATTTTAAAAACTGTTGTTTGAGCTTCAGTTTCGTTTTATAATACACGTAGCAATCACCTTTTCTCAAAAACTTTAATGTGCATTTTTTGCCTCACTACTATTTTATTAGCCTGCCCGGGTGGCCAACCGGGTATGGTGTCGGACTGGAGGACAACCGGGGCACGAAGCAACCGCTCCAGGTTCAAATCCAGCTCCGACCAGCATAAGCTGTGAGGCCATGAAGCCGACAGATACAAAGTACCTCTCGGAATTGCTGTCAATCCCCGAGCATTTACACCCGGTGATTTCCAAGAAACTCAAATCTTCTTGGCAGGAGTCTTGGCCTCTTAACCCAGCTAATAAACTTTTTGAAGTCAAGCGTTCCATCACACCGTGGTCATTACCTTGTCTAACAAACAGGCGAGAAGATGTCGTTCTTACTCGGCTTAGGATTGGTCACAGCCGTCTTACTCACAAATATTTACTAAAAAAAGAACCAGCTCCATTGTGTTCTTGTGGAGCAATGCTAACTATTAAGCATATTCTTATTCAGTGCCCTTTACACACTAAATTACGACGCTCATTAGGGCTGAATTATTCACTTGAGTTTTTGTTGGGGAATAACCCTATGATTTTTAAAAAAGTATTTTTGTTTTTAAAAATTATTCATGTTTTTAAATTCATATAGTCATTTTTTTATTGCTTTTGCATTATATATATTTGACCATCAAATATAGGTTTCATTTAGTGCCATTTACACACTAATCATATTCATCAGTTTTTATTAGGGAACATCTCATAAGAAAATAGATTTTAATCATATATTTTATAGTCAGTTAGTGCCATTTACACACTAATGATTTACTCAGAACCTTTACAAATATTTCTTATTACGGGAGAACCCTGGAGGAAAATGTCGGTTTTTTAAATTTATTATGGTTTTTAAAATCTTAGTCATAATTTTTATTGTTTTTCCATCTTTGTCATTCACGTTTTTATGTTTTGTTTTTTTTGTTTTCTCCATCTGAATTTTTAAACTTTTGGCCCATAAACTGTGGGTTTTTAAACTTTCTGTCGGGCGCAAAATGGCCATAGTAGCCGACGCCCTAAAATTCAAACCAACCAACCAACCTATTTTATTATATACAAATAGAGGTACCCGGCGTTGCCCGGGATAATTACACTTGTAGGTAAACAGAACAATCTCAAAAAATTAGATTATAACTCCCAATTGGTTAAATAATAATTCAATCAATACAAGACAGAGCAAAGGGACTATCCATTCTACGAAAAATACGAAAAACAGAAGTCTTGGTGATATACCGGGACTTTATCTATATTCTTCTTGGCTTGCCTCACCACTGCGGAGAATCACCAGATACTTTAGACTCAAGTTTTTCTTACTTTTGACGTAGAAGCTCTTATACCCTCTTGCTCTGTTCGAAACTCCTGTTATTCAGATGATATCAATGTCGGTATAGCCTTTTCTGTTTTAGCTGCCAATACTCCTTCTTTCTCTTTCCTTTCCAGACACATAAGTTTTTGCGAGTCGTCTGGACGTTTGATAGCGAGCTCAAGGGACACACGCGTGACTCCTTTGCCTCATCAATTGACGCTGTCTTATTAATGTTCTGTCACTGCATCATCATTTTATGCTCATTATTAATAATGAAAGGGGCCCGCGCGCAGTTTGCGCGGTAATTAGTTTTATCAAATTCAATTCTCTCTAATTGTTTCGCTTGATGAACTCCCATTTTCTGCTTTATTGATAATTTTGTGATTCATTGATGATAAAAATTGTTGCTCAGACAACAATGGCCAGGTGATTTTTCAGTTCAGAGGTGAGATTTAAGTGAGCGTCAACAATGCTCATATGTGCAACAACAATAGAAAACTGTTTCCGTGACGAACCCACATGTTCTCCTTTATTTACAGTTGGATTTTTGGAAACGAACGTTCAATCATCGCATTATCAACATCTCAGTTTCCAAAATATTCACATTCCTGCAGAATATAGTTCAAATGTATTTTTAGGAAATGTTTGGAGCTGATCTGGTACTAAATAAGCTAGGTGATAACCCCGGCGTGGCTCGGCCTTTTTTTTGGATTACATTTTGCAATTTCTTGAAAATAAACACATGAAATTGCTTAGAATTATTAAAGTAAAAATTCTTAAAGAAAATCTGAAAAAAATTTTTTTAAAGACTCAAAATGGATGGACCTCTCCAAGCCATTGCTAGTCAAAATAATTTCTTACTCACGTAATCTTATTTTAGATGTACACTTGAAGCAAAACTTGGCCATTTTTCACTTTGTGTAGTTTAGCAGTTGCCGATTCTTCTATTTACTTGCTTACCATTTGCTCACTAGAACACGGAGCTAAAAGAGTGCTTCCTCTGTCGTCTTTCCACTCTTTCTCAATAGTCTGCTAACTCTCCATTATCTTCAGTTACTGATGATTTTTAAAGCTTTTCTAGAAATTGTTAAGTACTAAGAATTCTCTTTCCTAAGAAAAGCCTGAATAAAAAATTGAAACTTATCTATATTGCAGAAACTTTGTCTTGCATTGTTGGTCATGAGATATGTCTCATTCATATGGCTTGCCATAACCATGAATGTCGATTTTTTTAGCAATAATAATTATTTTTTGAAATCTGAGGTAGACAGTGACCTTCCTTATGCTTTGAAGGTGAAATATGCAAAATTTCATCAAGATCTGAATAAAGCAGTAGATTTGTATACAATGTAAAAAGCAAACAAACAAACCCACAAATATCCTTCTTTATATATATAGAAGACCAGTAGAGAACCTGGCGTTGCCCGGGATAATCACGCTTGTAGGTAAACAGAACGATCTCAAAAAGTTAAATTAAACCTCCAAATTGGTTAAATAATAACAAAATCACTACAATATAGAGCGAAGGGACTATCCATTCCAAGACAAATCCGAAAGACAGGAATTTACCTCTTCACTGAAAAAATCCATTCTAGGTAATATACCGGGACTTGATTTACCGAAAAAAATTTTTTTAAAGGCTCACAATGGAAGCATGCCACTGCTAGTTTAAATAATTTCTTACTCACGTAAACTTACTTTAGATGTACACTTGTTGTATCAATTTCCTTTCTTCTTTCGATGTCTTGAAGCAAAACTTGGCCATTCATCCCTTTTCTTTACTTTTCTTTAATTTTGTTTTTTTAATTTTCTATTTATCTAGCAATTTTTTTGTTAGATTTTTTCTCAAGCAGGTTCCTTCCTCTCCTCCTCTGCTAGTTCCTAAGTTCAGGAATCATCTTTTCCTGTCCTATTGGAGTCTTTCGGATCTTAGATTTCTTTAAGGATTTAGTATAAAAGAAGCAAAAAAAAAAGAAACTTTCCTCCGATCGTAAACAAGAACTCTGAATTTCTTCCGTTGCTCTTTTAATATTAAATCATTAGATGGTCAGTGAGGGTTTTAATGGTACGACTACCTCAGCTGTTCGAATTAATGATGAAAAATAGTAAAGAAAATTCCTCAGCCTAGATTCCAACTAGGAACCTTTGGCTCGGACCGCCAACGCGCTAACCAATTGCGCCACTGC